>CM055098.1:39942256-40488471 GCA_029204225.1 Diphasiastrum complanatum | reverse complement strand
CATGGGCCTTGGAGGGTATAAGTATACCTATTGGGCTCTCACTAGTGTATGCGTGATTGCATGATTGGTAGCTACATGCTGCTAGAGTGATTCTTCTTTCCCCTTTGAGATTGATCCATAGCTTGGGAGCTACATCTGCCCGATCTAGGTTGGTTGGGTTGGTTTGTCCACTACCATCCGTTCCCTTATGTGTTGCTTGTATTGGCATGTTTAGATAGTATCCTATGTGTAGGACTTTATATTGGTATCAGAGCCATTCTAAGCACGAATTGCCATTGAAAGTGCTAGGGAGAATCTCGATGTTTTTTTTGAGATTTCGGTGGAGTAAGCAACAAAGTGAAGGAATTTCGGTTCGTTCTTCCCATCGATTTACTTTTTTGAAGTGTAATCGTTTGTGTGGTAAGTGTACTACCAAGATCACATTCAGTTTCGATTTTCAAGCACTTCGGATTGGTTTTTTAGGAAGTAATTCTGGTTGTAATTCCATTGTTGCCGATTGCTTTGATGTTTGCACTTTTATGAAGCAACAGTTTCTTTAGAGTTTATGCTGGATTTTTTCCTTGAAGCTCCTTGTTTCTACAAAAGTGGTTAATGAGGTTTTGGTTTTTGTCTATTGCTTTTTGTGGAACCGGTTTTGCTTTGAAATCGGTAAGAAAGGCAAGAATAGATGCAAAAATGGACTAACCACTTGCTTTGACTGTTGGTGATTTATTTACAATGTTTGCATGGCGATTTTTTATGGAGTTATAGATTCATGTTGCATTTTTCAGGGAACTAACTGTGTGTTGCATATTTAGGAGCTAACCCATTCTTGAATGGTTTGGTTCATAGCAAATCCTATTCTGTGGAATAGGGAAGACAAGCCTGCAAAAATTAGTTTCAAAGGAAATTTGGGTAGCATTTACCCTGTTTCTCTATATAATGAAATTAAACCCTACAAATTTGTAAATAAATGATTGCTTATGTTTCAGAAGAACTTAGTAGAGCTAAGCAAAGAGTAGATCGCTCCAAATCTATCTGTAATCTACAAAGAACAGCAGAGGGATAGCCTCATAACTTCCTGCAAGTTAAAGCAATGAAAGAACTACAAAGAAAACAGCATGAAGGGGATTTAGAACATTGCCTCTGTTCGTCCTCCAGAGCTCCCTATAAACACCAGTATTGGGATTCCTTTCTAGGCAGCAGGGATGGAGGGAAGGCGCGCTCCCATCAGACATCTCAGACACTAGAAAGCTCTCTCTCTCTCTCTCTCTCTCTCTCTCTCTCTCTCTCTCTCTCTCTCTCTCTCTCTCTCTCTCTCCTCTCCTCTCTCTCTCCTCTCTCTCTCTCTCTCTCTCTCTCTCTCTCGTTTTTGCAGATTCTGGGCGCGTGAACTAGGGGAAGGCCGAGTTGAGAATGGGAGGGAAATAGAAAGAGTTACACTTGGGTTATTGCATGAGGTGTATCGGCACTTTTGGTCGGTTTGTGTTTGCTAAACTAGAGACGACTCTGAGCTTGGGTTCTTCTGATCATCCTGAGACGGATGGACAGATGGAAAGAATAAATTAGACGATGGAACAAATGCTACAAGCATATGTGTCTCGATGGAAATTTGATTGGGAGAAGTATCTTCCATTGATCGAGTTTGCCTATAATAGTAGTAAGCATTCGACTATGATCAGCCTCCCAGCCCTGCACATCTACCTGATACTATTTCCAATTCAATCCTTAAAGAGAAATCAAGAAGAAACACATTCATACATCAGTACCTAAACTATATGCATGAAGATGGAGCATGGAAGGAAATGCAAGTAGTAGAATCTTGAATTAACAAAGCAACAACATTTCAGTACAGATTACATTTGAAACTCGTGGAGGAGGCCTCTATCTATACCCATGAGCTGTAGAACCCAATTGTATTATAATTTGGAGTCCACCTCTTGCAACAAAGTGAACCCCAATCTATAAGGATTTGAGTTCCACCTCTTACTAGATAATAGGAGGCCCTTTTATTAAAAACATAACTCAAGTTGAGAGTGTCTAATTTACTAGTCCCCACATGGCTTTCCATCTTTCGGGAATTACCATGGGGCTCACAGAAAATTCAATCAGCCTAGCGCTAATAATTCTCGTGCTCTCAGACTCGAATCTCAACTTCATCTCTGCTGGAAACCCTTTTTGGGTGATGAGGCATTGCATCGACACGCCAGGGGTATGGCATCAACTAACATTATCCTCCCCCTATTGTATTGCAGGTCCCACTGCAATGCCTCAGCTTTGATGCTTGATTCTTGGAAAGCCATGGATCAGCATTTGCCTGTGTAAAACCCAGAACTTATTGGTTGATATCGTCACGCTTCTCGGCAACACTTCAAAGTTGCAGCACATTATCAGGATAGCCCTGCATAATTGAGAGTCTCTTGCTTGTTCTTTTCAGCTTTCTTTTTGTCAAGAGACTTCTCGCAGCCTATCTCCTTTCCGATGGCTTCGAATGTGATGAATCTTGTTTATTTATGCCCAACGGAATAGGTTCTAGATAAGGCATAACTACTGGTATAAGCTTGTATGTATACCAACTTGATCATCTAAACATATTGTCCTCTGAAAATTGCCTTTGAATCTTTTCTTTGGATTTCTCGGACAATTTCCTTGTAGGTCTTCCAAATAATCATGAATTGTCTTGGCACTCTTTGTATTTTCCTTCTGCTTCAGGGTGTTTCCTCAGTTCTTCTTCCGGCCTCATTGACACTCTTGTATCGACGAGAAGTGGAGAACCTTCAATTGGTAGGTTGGCGGAAGGTGAAGGAATTGACAATATCATAGTTGCAGCATGACGACCTATCGAAGGCACCAAAAGTGCTATGGGTTGAAGCAATAGCTATAGCCGCCTATATCTAGAAGTAGATAGGTAGATCTAGTGTTCCTCACACACCACCACACAAACTATGGTGGGGCAGAAAGCCCAATCTAACACACGTTCGAATCTTTGGCATGTAGCTTATGCACATGTTCCAGACAAGCTTCAAAAGAAGCTCAATGAGAAAGTCGAATAAGGACACCTCGTTGGATATGACAACCATTCGTCGTACTACAAGATCTACATGCCAAAAACCAACCAAGTGAAGATCATCAAAGACGTCAAGTTTGATGAAACTAGAACAACGGCCAACGATGATTCTACTAGCTATGACGTCTTAGGAAAGTAGTACTACAACCTGCCAACCATGACAGAGGGAGCAAAACCTAAACACTTAGAAGAAGATGTTCGAATGCCACATCAGCTAAGCGACAAATCAGACAATGAAAAGACAACAAGCATGCCTGTAGCTAGAACGCCTGTAAACCAAAATAGTTCCAAACCTAGCCGAAGAGACAAAGGCAAGGACATTGGAGTACCCAAACAATTTCCCAAGAGATCGACAAGAGAATGAAGAGCACTAGCCAGATTTGTACCAAGCAGCTCGGCTTCGACATCCGAAGAGTTCTGTGGATTCAGTGGCGATCCATACTAGACAAGCAGAAGACAGTGCAATGCAAATGGGCATACAAGCTAAAGTACGGACCGAATGGAAATGCTTCGAGGTACAAAGCTAGACTTGTAGCGCAAGAATTTTCTCAGAAGTATGGCATCGACTACACTGAGACCTTCTCTCCAGTTGTGAAGCATGCGTCCCTACATTTACTATTTGCATATGCAGCCACTTATGACCTCAGGATTCACACAGTCGATGGGAAGACAACATTCCTACATGGCGAATTAGAAGATGAAGTCTATATGGACCAACCACCGGGTTACATCTGTGAATCACTTCCCACATACGCCTGCCGAATGCACAAAAGTATCTACAATTTGAAGCAATCCCAGCGATAGTGGTACAAGAAGAAGGATCATGCCCTATGATCCTAGGTTTCCAACCACTAATGGATGATTACAATGTTTATGCAAAGGTCACAGATGAGGATATCATCATTGTTGTTGTGTACATAGATGACACACTGATACTGTGCAGAAGCGAAGAGTTGATTGCCAAAGTGAAGGGCGATATCTCGAAACATTTTGAGATAACAGACCTAGGAGAAGCCAAATGCCACCTAGGTTTGCAAATTGACCATGACTATGATGAAGGAAAACTATACCTTCATCACCCCAAGTACATCCAGAAGATCCTAAATGATTTCGGGATGACAGTTTGCAAAGGGTCAAACACCCCAATGCTTGTAGGAACAATTTCGGAAAACGAATATTGTTCGAAGACTGACAAAGAAAAGGAGATAATGTAGCACATGCCTTACAGTAGGCTGATTGGATCACTAATGTATCTAGTAGATAATACATGCCCCGACATTGCTTATGTTGTGTTTAGGATGAGCCAATTCAACGTGAACCTAGGTCCTATGCACTAGAAGATCGCGAAGCGAATCCTACAGTACCTTCAGAAGATGAAGAATTTCAGATTGTGTTACTCTTGTGATGCCGGATTCCAGATGCACTCCAATAGCAATCCAAGTTGGGCATCACTCAAGGACGACTATAAAAGTGTCTTAGGAGGGTGCACCATTGTAGTGAATGCAGCAATTCTCTGGGTCGACCATCATAGCTCAGTCATCCTACAAAAGCAAAAATATATTGCAGTCGCAAAAATGGCCAACGAACTCACATGGCTCAAATGGACTAGGCGAAATGACCAAAGAGCCTTTGATCTTGCAGATGGATAATACTTCTGCCATACACTTGATGAAGGATCCCGTGTTTCATTCAAGGATGAAATACATTACAATCAAATATCATTTGATAAGGGATCTAGTTGAGAGGAACGAATTGAACACCACCTTCATTGGAATGAAGCAAATGGTAGCAAACATCTTTACCAAAATCTTAGACAAAGGATTGTTCGAGAGACGAGGAAGAGTCTGAAAATCGTAAAGCTACCATGCTTTGAGAGGGAGCTGAAGAAACAAAATGTTTTGAGCCACAAAGCTTTGCTAGCTTTCGAGCTCATGTCTGCAAAAATACATGGAAAGGACCAACAGGTCTTCGTATTTGCAGAAATACAAAGGAACTACCCACAGGCAGAAAACCACCTTAGGTCACATCCACCACATAATTATTTCAGCCGAACAAGATACGAAAGCGAACACCTCGAAGGTCACAAGTTTGAAGACCAAAGGAGCTCAAAGGCGAAGCCAAAAGTCGAATGAGAAACGAAGGCAAAGAAGACTCAAAGATCGAAAGACAACGGATTTTCATGCTCCAAGCACAAACAAAATCAAAAAAGTACTAGGAGGATGTCCTTCTCTACGAATAGTGTTGAAGGCAATCTGAATGTTGTTGGAACATGCTTAGTCAGTCGTTCTTGTAATCTCAAATTTGATTAAACCCTTTCTCTCTCCATCTATATAAGTAGATCGAAGATGAGAAAATTGGTTGGATTGTGAATTGGTTGAGTGTCAACTTGACCTAAGCATAGTGTTGTTGAGCCGACATCCAAGAAGTCCACTAGTAAGGAAGACGATCTGACATTATTCATGAGAGACATAGCTTCTCTTGCGTCGACGCGTTGTGTGGGTTTGTCACAACAACGCTCTTACAAAAGAATTATTGATAATACAATAGCTTAAATGCACATGTAGTTTTACCTTGAATGGTCTCGAATGCTTGGATGTCTGATTGTTGTCTATACATATTCAGCTGTTTAATTTTATTTCGCAAACTGGTTCATCTTTGTCGAATGCTTAAACAAATTACAACATAGGTCAACAGTGTCTGTCTACACCTTGGAGAATTGTAGATCTGATCTAGCAGGCAGTAGCTGGCAGACAGAATCGAATTCCATTCGAGTTGACAACAATTGTTTTAGAATTGCAGAGATTCATTGAAGAAAGTGAACACAAATTGTTTTGAGTTTCGTGCTTGAACCCTGTACGCATTCTCCCTTAGTGGTATTAGAGCAATTGAAATTCGTGAGCATCGAACCACTCTATTTTTCACAACATTGGTCATGTGCAACTTCAATATGCTTGCTCCTTGCATGAAAAACTGGGATGTTAGCCAAACTTTGAGCTAAAAGTTTGCTACAAAATATGATTGGAGTCTTCTTAGAATCCATCAAGTGAAGATCCAATAGCATCCTTTTTATCCAAAGCATTTCCTTTGGTGCATGTAGTCAATGCTTTGTTCTCGGCCTCGGTCGAAGATAACGAGATAGTTGGTTGCTTCTTTGACATCAATGAGATAGCTCCATCCCCTATGAATATAGCATATCTCTAGATCCTAAGATTTATCTCGATACTCTTTTTCCTACCTTCCAATGAGACTCACTAGGATTATTCATGAATTGACTTAATCTACCAACACAATAGCTTAGATCTGGTCTTCTGATGGTTGGATATATAAGATATCCTATTGACTTTCTATAGAGAGTGATGTCCTTTCAAAGGATCTTTCATTACCTTTTGTAGTTAGCTTTACATTAGATTTCATAGGTGTAGAAACAAGTTTGCATTCATCTATAAGAAACCTTTTGAGAATAGAGTTAGTATAATTATCTTGACAAATAAAAGTAGTTTTAGAAGTTGTACTCACCTCTATTCCTAAGATATAGTGCAAGTACCCAAGATTATGAACCTCAAACTAATTCTTGAGAGCTATCTTAATATCATCTATAGCTTGCTTATTACCACCCCTTAGAATAATGTCATCAACATAGATTAATAGGATAATAACATCACTATCATTCATTCTAAAGTAGAGTTAATGATCATAGTCACTCATAATGAAGTTCTGAGAGAGTAAAAGAGTGTTAGGCTTAGCATGCCAACTCCTTGGTGGTTGCTTAAGCCCACACAAACTGAAGTAAGCACACATGTTTGGCTTGTCTTGAGAAGTATAGCCCTTGGGTTGCTCCATGTAAACTCCTCATCAAAAAAGCATTAGAGACATCCATTTTTTATAGATTCCAACCAAAAACTGTAGCAAGAGAAATGATTCGAATGCTTAGTACCATCTTTGAAACGGGTGCAAATGTCTCATCATATTCAATACTATACACTTGAGCATATCCTTTTGCCACCAATCTTGCTTTGTACTTGCTGATAGATCCATCTTGGTTTGTCTTCACCTTGAAGATCCATTTGCACCCACCCCATTGCCTTCTTGTATTGTGAAAGCTTCACCAACCTCCAAGTGTTGTTCTTCATAAGAGCTTGATACTCAAGATCCATTGCTTGGACCCACTCCTTTTGCCTTGCTTTCTCTACACAAGTAGGTTCACCAAAAGAAGTTAGAAAAATAAAATTGGTACCCTCAACAATCTGCTTACCCTTCTCATCATTGTTTATTGATTTTTTACTTCAGAATCTATTAAGCTTTTGCTTCTTCATGGTATTCTGGTTTACATTTCTTGTTCTGCCTGCTGTCAGTAGAGATGGTGCGTTCTTTTAAAGTTTATCTTTCTTGTTTCAGAGCTCGTATCAGGTAGAGGAGACTGATGAACGTTTTAGTATTATCCTGCCTGTCAGAGAACACTCAGATTGGTCACTCTTGCACTAGGGCACATGCATAAATGACCAATATCAGTCAATCATGCATGCCAAAATGTTCAACCATCAAATCAGCATGCAAAACCATTGAACAATGACTAAAATCCTACTCTAATGCTGCAAAAACGAGTTGAAATCAGATCCTAAACATACTACACTTGCATTAATCCATAGAACTGAAGCAAGAAACTATTCTAGCAGCATGTTAGAAGTCCAAGAATCAAGAAACCAACCAGTCTTTTGATTATTGGATATTCCAAGAACATCGAGAACATGGTTGTAAGAGAATGTGCAAGAACTACACCACAAACCCAGCCTATTTAGTTTACTTGAATGTTGATTCCTACATTAATCCACAAACAAAAAATGAAATCTAATCCACTCTACGATCCACAACCACACACAAAGGATGGAAGGGCATGATCATAGGAGCATCACTCAAGAAAACCGCCATGATCAAGGAGCTTAGTGTTGTATCAAAATCGTGGAGGCTCTTCTCATTTGGACATGGAGTAGATACAATGCATAAAAAGCTCCTCTTCTCAAAGAGGGAGTCTCTTAAATAAGCAAGAGAGCTCCTTAGGTAGCATCCTAGTGGCATTTCCACATTACATAAATTACAAGTGGAATAATGCTCTCCACTAGAGGTCATCATCAAAAGGTGGCTCACTCTACTTTCTTTAAGAAGGGTCTACTTGCATTTATTACTTTGCCTAGAAATACTAGTTCCTACATGGTCATTCCATCTTCCGGGATTCACCATGAGGCTTACACAGTTCTTGCTTGTCATTACTAACTGGCATTCCTCAGCTCTCATACTCGGCTCTCGATCTTCGTTAGTCTCGTCTTCTCAGAGACCTCCTCAGTCTGAGGTGAAAGGTGCTCTTGAGTTGCTCTGGTCGAGTATCTTGGGGATTCGTCAGAATCAGCCAACATCATCCCACCCCTAATGTGTTGTAGGACCCACTGCAACCTATATTGGACGATGTCTCTTCGCTTTGCATTGGCATTTTCAATTGTCACTTGAAAAAGTGTAGATCCTCATTCGCTTGCATAAAACCAAGTGTTTATTGTTGCCGATCTTTATCAAAAACTGTTTTCACAAATTGCCGCAATTTAGCCAGAATGTCTTACTGCTACAAGTGGTTGGCATTCTCATTATTGGAGAGCTCCCAACAGCTTCACAACTTGCATGCTTGAGTGCTTCTCGCGTGTCTTTTTCTTTTATCACTTGTATCTGCAATTGACGGTTTCATCTTTGGTTTCTTGGCAAGTACTAGATTCTGGGAGGTTTGTATCCTCCATTTGCTTTTGGGAATCTCCGCAGTTCTTCTCTCAGTTGAAGTTCCAATCTTGTCAATGCTCTTTCCTGATAGGTTGCACAAACCTTGGTTATCAGTCTTCAAGGGAATGGACTCATCAACACATTGGTGGTAGGAATAGATTCGAACGGATGGTTTGGTGATGGTACGGAAACATGATGAAGGCTTGGTGGAAGGATGAAGGAACTGATAATACTACCATCGCAGCCTTGGACTCTTGTAATGTCGAGCTTTGACCACCACTCGCTGGGTGAGGAGCTCGCTTTATTTTGCAGGTTCACGGTTGTCTTCATCTTTCTTTTTCTACAACTCTTTCTTTTGATCCATTGCCTTCGGATCTCTTCGGGCTTCATAGGAGGGGATCCAACTATCATTGCTCCAGAGAGTTTCTTTTGATCAAGATTGATCTGACTCAACTATTGCTTAGGTTTTGTCCTTTCCTCCTCAGCTTCTTGGATCTTTTTCTTTATTTCTTCGAGCTGTTTCGTCTACTTCTTAGATCTTTTCTGGCTGATCAACCATTGTAGGGGCTCTCATACTCAGCTCTTAGTCTTCGTTAGTCATGTCTTCTCAAAGACCTCCTCGGTCTAAGGTGAGACGTGCTCTTGGGTAGCTCTGGCCGATTTTCTTGGGGATTCGTCAAAATTAGCCAACAATCATATGTGAGCCTTGATGGGATTTGCCTTTGCTTTTATGTCCTCCTTGGGTTTTGACTTGTAGATGTGTCTTATCATCAAAAGAACTATCACCATCATCCAAAGAACTATCAACATTATCAAAAAATGTGAGATCCATCCACAACAGCACCATCAACATCAACCTTTGGAAGCATGCAATATTCTGTTCCCAAGAATCATCATCATCTGTGCGTCCCTTCCATCAAACCAGAATGCTCGGTAACTATACGATTCCTCAATCGTTTAGTTCTTGCATCCAAGATCTCAAGTCGAGACACCCGATGATTCATCCAAAGGTCCAATTGATCTCTAGATCCAAGATGCTCTCCTTCCTGTAGACTCTTCTTGAGTCGGCTTACGTGAGATACCAGATGCACTTGAGATTCTTCTAGGAGTTCCAATTAGTAGGCTAAGGAACTTATCTTTTCAAGATCTTATACGGTCCTCTGTTTTTAAGGGGACAATTTATAATGCTTGCCGGTATGCATTACACTAGAATCCTTTGGGATTCTCAAGTATATCCACTATCCCACTTGAAATTCTCGCGATGATTTTTTCAGCTTTGCATAATGCCGGTTCCTATCCTGGACACACTGGACATTTTCACGTGCAATCCATAGCATTTCCTGCATATCATGTAGGAAATCCGCTACCTTCTGAAACTTGAATCCGAGTCTCTACTACGATGGGTGACCTAGGCTCAAAACCTAGGCTCAAGTTGAGATTTTCTAGCCCCCACATGGCTTTCCATCTTTCGGAAATTACCATGGGGCTCACAGAAAATTCAATTAGCCTAGCGCTAATAATTCTCGTGCTCTCAGACTCGACTCTCAACTTCATCTCTGTTGGAAACCCTTTTTGGGTGATGAGGCACTACATCGACACATCAGGGGTATGGCATCAACTAACATTATCCTCCTCCTATTGTATTGCAGGTCCCACTGCAATGCCTCAGCTTTGATGCTTGATTCTTGGAAAGCCATGGATCAGCATTTGCCTGCGTAAAACCAAGAACTTATTGGTTGATATCGTCATGCTTCTCGACAACACTTCAGAGTCAAAAAAAATTATCAAGATAGCCCTGCATAACTGAGAGTCTCTTGCTTGTTCTTTTCAGCTTTCTTTTTGTCATGAGACTTCTCGCAGCCTATCTCCTTTCTGATGGCTTCGAATGTGATGAATCTTGTTTTTTTTATGCCCAATAGAATAGGTTCTAGATAAGGCCTAACTACTGGTATAGGCTTGTATGTATACCAAATATTGATCATCTGAACATATTGTCCTCTAAAAATTGCCTTTGGATCTTTTCTTTGGATTTCTCGGACAATTTCCTTGTAGGTGTTGCCAAATAATCATGAATTGTCTTGGCACTCTTTGTATTCTCCTTCTGTTTCAGGGTGTTTCCTCAGTTCTTCTTCCGCCCTCATTGACACTCTTGTCTCGAAGAGAAGTGGAGAACCTTCAATTGGTAGGTCGCACAAACCTTGGGTTATCAGTCTTCAAGGAGGTTATGAAATGGGAGTAGAAACAGATTGGACAGATGGGTTGATGATGGTAGATAAACACGATGAGGGGTTTGGTGAAAGGTGAAGGAATTGACAATATCACAGTTGCAGCTTTAGATCTTTGTAGTGTCAAACTTTGAGCACCAATTACTTGGTATGGAGCTCACTTTATCCTGCAGGTCCACTGTCGTCTTCATTGTTTTCTTTGATCTGCTATTTGTTGAGACTCGGCCAAGATCTTTGTTTGCTTCTTGATCTTTTCTTTTGTACTGGCCTTCTCAGCTGGATCTCTTTGATTTTTTTTTTTCTTTTTTATTATCTTTTCTTGCAGCTTCACCTGCTTTCTTTCTGATTGACCAACCAATGTAGTGGTAGTTAGTCTCCGCAAGACACAATAACGATCTTTTAGCTGCCTCGGTAAGACTACTAGGGTTTGAAAAGAGATGAATGGTGAGATGGTGGAATAACAGAAAGATGTAAGGTAAGGTGGTTGTTACGTCCATGACCAGTACATAGGATACAGTATACTCCTAGTCTTGGATACACGGTACTCCAGTAAAACGAGTTGTTAGTTATGCCACGTCATACTGGACGTGACCGAAAGTAAGTAATATCCTTGTGAGGCCCAGAACACACTAAATGGAGTTTAGACAAGGTATGAAACAGTGTATGCATGTCTAGAGTTATCAATAACATTTCTATGAATAGTTGGTCCATGCTTAGGGCTCTATTCTAGGTGAATCTATGTATAGGGAACTTAGGGCTATGCATGGCTATGTGCCCAGGTTGCTTTGGCTCTATATATTGAGACCAAACTCGTCCTACTCCTCATTATGGTTGTGGATTCATTGCCAGGCTCTCACTCTACATTCATGCTTCTTGTTCCTTGGCTTGGGGGTGAAGCTTCTTGAGTTTGATTGGATGCTTCTACTTGGTTGGGTGGTTTCTCCATAGTGTGTTATCCATTGTGTTTGTGATTTGTAAGCAGGATCTAAGGAGCTTCCATGTGAACTGCAAGATGGGTACAAAGAGTTTAGACTCTTATATCTAGGAATTCATGGACCTACGGGATAAGATTTTATCATTCGATGCGAAATTGGCACTTTGGCAGTTTGTCCTAGGTTTGCCAGCCGACTATCAGAATGAATGCAGACGAAATGTGCTTCAAAACCTTGAGGATGTGTTTCGGATTGTGAAAGCATATGATTTCACAGTGGTGGCATCCAGGAAGCAGTTTGTGCAAATTCCAACCACTTTAAAAACCAAGAAGGGTAAGAAGCACGGTCTAGACCAAGCAAAATATCTTGACGAACTAGATCAAGTAGCATCGGAACCCAGGAAGCCGAAGAGAAAGAGATTTAAGAATTCTATGTCCTGGGAAAAGGCTAAGAAAGAGAACTTATGTTTCGTCTGTAAGAAGCTTGGACATATGATGAAATTTTGTCCAGAAAGGAAGAAAGTGTTTGCTCACATGATTGAGATTCCAAGAGGCAATGAGAAGACGTTGGAAATTAACCTAACTGATTGTGAGTGTGAATGTTCTTTTAGTACTCTTCTTTCTTGCGTAATGAACTTTTCCATTTAATTGGCATAGTTAAAGATCAAGAAGTGAGTATTTTGTTGGACAGTGGTTCAACTCATAATTTAATTGATTCTCGTCTTGTGCAGACACTCAGCTTGGAAACTGAAGCCAACAATCATAGATATAAAATATATCTAGCTTCAGGAGCAGAGTTGGAGACTTGGAATGTAAAAGTCCCAAAGCTCCCAGTTTTGATGCAAGGACACATAGAATTAGTTAATTTTCATGTTTTAGACCTAGCTTGTACTGATTTAATCTTAGGTTACAAATGGTTATTAAGTAAGTCGCCTCCTCTGTTAATTGATTTTGAGAAGCATATTCTCACTTTCAAGGAGGGTGCAATAAGGTAGTGACATTATTTGGTAGTAATTTTGTATGTCTATTGGATCAGATTTCTATAGTTAATGGAGACATTGGATTATTCTGAGTTTGAAGTTTTTTCAATATGTGCTATTCCAGTTGTGGATGTTCTTATCAGCAAATCTTAACTCAGTAATTTAGATCATGAACAAGCAATGAAAGAACAGATCATAAATGGATTTAGGGATGTTTTTCCATCTGAATTATCTCATGGTTTACCACCGTCTAGGTCAATAGACCACATGATTGAGTTAATTCCAAGAAGTCAACCTGTCTCTAGACAATCTTATAGGTTCTGTCAGAAGGAGACAGAGATTTCAAATCAAATAGAAAACTATCGAAGGATGGGACATATACAAACTAGTAAATCACCGTGGTTGTTCACAGATTCAGAGAGGTTGTTCACAGATTCTCTGAATATGTGAACACGGTTCTTTGTGTTTCTTTTACTTATCGTTCTTTCTTCGTTCGTCTGTAGTTACGGTTCTTACAGATCTTCTTCTTATTAAAACAATTACTAAACAGAAGTGTTACTCAGGTTGCAGCGTGTATTTCTCAGCCTGTCATTGGGAGTCACGGATCCGATACTCAGCTACATGCATTAACTAGCCATGCAACCAGACATAGCTCAAGAAGATCAACGTTCTGAAATAGTAAGCAATCCTACCGCTATCTAGTAAATTAGAAAGCGATCAAGAACAAGATTAACTACTGAAACAAGGAACAAGTAACTAGATTTCTAACAACATTTTAACAGTCTAAGAATCAAGAAACACTCATTTCTTGATGCCTAGATTGCTCAAGAACAATCAAGAACTGGAATGCAAGAAAGTATGCAAGATTTACACCACTATTCTAGCCTATTTAGTTTACTTGAGTGCTGATTCCTACCTTATTCCACAAACAAGAAATGAATTCTAATCCACAACTAAGCAAGAAACAAGGAAACAAAAAACTAGTTAATCCACAATACAAGGAAATCAAGCATGCTCATAAAAATTTCACTCAAAAACATTGCCATGGACAAGGAGCTCAGCAATTATTAAGAACTCATGGAGGATCTTCTTTATTTGCTCAAGAGAACTTGACAAAAAATTCAAAAGCTCCCTCACAAGAGAGGGGAGCCCTTAAATAAGCAAGAAGGCTGCCCATGTGGAGCCCAAGTGGCAGTTCCACCAAATTAGAAATTACATGTGGAATTTTCCCTTCCACTAAAGGTCACCATCAAAAGGTGGCTCACTCTAACTAATTTAAGGGGGGTCTACATTTATTTACAAAGCCTAGGAAGTATGACTAGCTCCTACATGGTCGTTCCTTCTCTGGGATGCACCATGTAGGCTCACATAGATATTTCACTGTCATCCTAGCTAGTACTTTCTCGGCTCTCATGCTCGGCTCTCAACTTCTTCTGCTCTCCTCCTTCTGAGACCTCCTCGGTCATGGGTGAGAGGTATTCTGTGTCTTCGGCTTGGCTCGGCATCTGGGGATTCTCTGAAATCTGCTAACAATGGTGCGATCATGTTCTTCTTAAAGCGAAGCCTAGATGGAGGTTTCCGGATGTGTGTGGATTACAAGGGTCTTAAATGAGTGACTATCAAAAATAAATATCCATTACTAAGGATGGATGACCTTGTAGATCGCTTGGGTGGAGCATGGTATTTCACCAAGATAGATCTCAGGACAAGGTGCCATCAAATAAGAATTAAATTGAAAGATGTCCAAAAGATAGGATTTCATTCTAGATTTGGTCATTGCGGATCGGTGAACTGAACGAGTTGTCATTCACCCAGATTTCTACGGATATATATCTTTCGCTGAGAGAAAAATATGAATTAGATTCCCATTTTGGTCACATTTGAAATTTTGTTCAAATTGGAAGAAATGTAGACAATGTTGAGTCAGAAACATAGGGGACTCAACTAACTAATAAAGATAAGAAGATTGTAGAATAGTTCACCATCCGAGATGGATTACTATTTCAGAATGAGAAAGTTTGTGTACTTGGGGATGATGAGCTCAAACGTAAGATTTTGTTTGAATGTCATGACATACCCTGTGCAGGATATCCTGGTATACACAGGACTCTGGACTTGGTTAAGAGAGAATTTTTTTGGCCAAAGCTCAAGCCATATGTCGAGTCATATGTTGCTAAATGCAAATCCTATCAACTAGCAAAGGCTGAACGGCATAAGGCTATTGGTTTGTTGCATCCATTAGATATCCCAGATAAAAAATTGAAAAGCATATTTATGGATTTTGTAGTTGGACTTCCAAAGACCCAACAACAAAATGATTCTATTTGGGTTGTAGTTGATCAATTAACTAAGTTAGCTGCATTCATACCAGTCAAGTCAACTATAAAGGCTTCTGATTTAGCCCAGATCTTTGTTGAAAGATTATTTCGGTTGTATGTTTTGCCAAGTGACATTGTTAGTGATAGAGATCCTTAGTTCATAGGTCACTTTTGGTCAGCAGTATTTCATAAATTTGAAACTTCTTTAAGTTTAAGTTCTTCCAATCATCTCGAATCAGATGGCCAAACAGAAAGGACGAATCAAACTATGGAAGATATTTGAGGACATATGTTTCTCATCGGCAATCTCATTGGGAAGATTATCTCCCATTGGTTGAGTTTGCATATAATATTTCTGCTACAGGTTACAGTCCTTTCATGCTTATTTATGGTTTTCAACCTAGATCTCTAGTAAATATTGAGACAAAGTCTGTTAAGATCTAGAAGGTTGCTGATTTTTTGCATGATATGCAAGAAATGTTGCAAGTGGCCAAGGATAGTATCCAAGTGCTCAGGATAGCTAAACACCATACCGATCTTAAGAAATCTCCAAGAGATTTTAAAGTTGATGATTAAGTATATCTTAGGATTCCAAAAGAAGGCTAAGACATTGCGTACAGGGTAGCATTATAAGTTGTCTACCCATTATTGTGGACCTTTCAAGATTGTACGTAGAATTGATTCTTTGGCGTATGAAATCATCTTCAAGGAAAATCGACTACACACGTAGTATTCCATGTAAGTCGTTTAAAATTAAGTTTACATGATGGTGATACAGTTGGATCAGATGAGGATTTATCCATCCCATTTGGAAGATTTGTCGCTTAGTATACCTTTGGAACCTAAGAAAGTGCTCAGAACCAGAGATAAACAATTGAGAAATCATTCTATCTCTGAGTGCTTAATTTGGTGGAAGGTTTGTATGATGATTCGTGGGAGAGAGTTGATAGCATAAAGAAGAATTTTCCTAAGTTTAGTTTTTAACTATAGAAACAGTTTAAAGAGGGAAGAATGTTATGTCCATGACTAGTACTTAGGATACAATATACTCCTAGTCTTGGATACAAGGTACTCCACTGAAACAAGCTGTTAGTTATGCCACATCATACTGGACGTGACCCGGAAGTAACTAATATCCTTGTGAGGCCCTGAACACACTAAATGGAGTTTAGACAAGGTATGAGACAATGTATGCATGTCTAGAGTTATCAATAGCAATTCTATGAATAGTTGGTCCATGCTTAGGACTCTATTCTAGGTGAATCTATGTATAGGAAACTTAGGGCTATGCGTGGCTATGTGCCCAGGATGCTTTTAGTTCTATATATTGGGTCCAAACTCACTCTACTCCTCATTATGGTTGTGGACTCATTGCCAAACTCTCACTCTACATTCATGCTTCTTGTTCTAGAATTTGATTGGATGCTTCTACTTGGTTGGGTGGTTTCTCCATAGTGTGTTATCCATTGTGTTTGTGATCTGTAAGTAGGATCTAAGGAGCTTCCCTTATAGTGGTGGTGGTGGTGGTGTTCTGATGATGGAAGTTGTGGTAGATGGTGGGGATGATATAACATACATGGAAGTAGATACAAATGTTGTGGCAAGAGAACTGGATGACGGAATGTGGATGATGTGGATGTAGGAGTGGTTGAAGGAGAAGACTGATTTCCCAATTCTTGTACTTCCCCCTCCTTAAGGATCTTCATCTCCCTGGTGTTCGAAACCCAAGGTTTATGAGTAGGGTGCTCCTCCTGGTTGAGTCCCATTGGATTGCCCGTCTGTCTTCTTAATCTTTGTCTTCATGAGTGGGATCAATTGCAAGTGTATCTTCAACTTGTGTGGTTGAAAGCAACTTCCTTTATCCCTCCCCTGAATCTATTGCCTATGGTGGTCGTTGGAATGTGAGGGGATGATGTGAGTAGTTAGAATGTCCCAGTTGGTGATGGGGACCTGGATCTTGTAGCAGTAGGTGATTGCACTTGTGATGATTGTGGCTGCTGAGTATCCATCAGCTATAGCTATTTGAGGAAATGGCAAGTGATGTTTGTTTGGTCCTGCTCAGCTGATCTGCAATCTGCGTTCCTCTTCATGAACATTGTCTCATTGTTGCACATTTGGTGATATAGGCACATGCAGCTGCTAGCTTTGGATCGTCGATAGTATCCAAGCTGGACTTTCATTAAATGAAGGACTCATTTGGCTGGTCTGTTGGTTGATGCCGTCGGTTGAGTCTTTAGATAATTAGTTCGGCTAGAGTCCCTTGGTTGAGAGATGGTGTTGATGCTTGATCATGAGATTCGGTAGAAGTCGATTTGATTGTAGCACTCTATGAGAGCACTTGGTCGTGGCACTCAGGTAGAACATTTGGTGGAGCGCTTAGTTGGAACAAGTGGACCTTTAAAGGATCGAAAAATAAATGATAAAAAAAACTAGGATCAAAAAATAAAAAATGAAATAAACTCGGAGAATAAAACTCGAAAAAAAACAAGACTCAAAAAATAAAACTCGAAAATTAGAATTTGAAAAATGATAACTCGAAAAAAGAGAATTCGAAAAATAAAACTCGAAAAAATAAAGTCGAAAAATAAGGGATTGAAAAAATGAGGGATCCAAAAAATCTATTATCGGAAAAAAATCTAGACTCGAAAACTTAATGGATCGAAAAATATAAGCTCGAAGAAATAGAGGTTCAAAAAAATATAAGCTCGAAAAATAGGGGCTCAAAAGAATCTGGGATCGAAAACATAATCGAAAAATGTACAAAGAATTGAAAAATTGAAAAGTATCAAAAAAATGTTGATAGTATCTAAAAATTTACACGCAGACTTGGAAAAAACTCAGAAAAATTGAGTCGATACAGTATCGAAAAAATCTGATTGTAGATATCGAAAAAAATTGGATTGTTTGAGTTGATATAGCATCGAAGAATTCTTAAAAACATCGAGTCGCGTATCGAAAAATCTTAAGTATGGAAAAAATGGCAAGGGACTAAAAAATGTCAAGCATCGAAAAACCCATAAGGTATCGAAAAAATCGAAAAACCTAAATCTTGAAAAAAAAATCGAAAACTAAAAAACTTGAAAAAACATTATAAAACTAAAAAAAATCTCTAGAAACTTGAAAAGAACTCGAAAATTTTGGAAAACTCGGTAAAACTCGAAAAATTTACAAACTCAGAAAAAACTCGAAAAATTAAAACTTAGAAAACTCGAAAAAGTTAAATACTCAAAAAACTAAAAAATCCAAAAACTCAAAAAGGGATCAAAAAATCCAAAATTTGAAAAACTCGAAAAATTAGAAAAAAACGTTGGATGCAATTTGGAGATCAAGGCGGCGGATGCAATGAGGGTGGTGGATGGAATGAAAGTCAACTGGTGGATGCAAACAAGATTGAAACGCGTGGGCTTCAGACCTAAGGACTCATCAGATGCAAAAAAATTTAAGACCTCAAAAGTGCTCCAAATTTTGAAAAACTCGAAAAACCCAAAAAACTAGAGAAACTCTAAAAGATACGAATTGTGTCGGATGCAAACTGATGTCAGATGGGAATGAGATGGTATTGTCGGATTTTTGCTGGTCGTCGGATGCAATTGTCAGAAAAAAATCTTGTTGTGCTATTCATCGGATGCAATCATCGGACACAATTCTTTTGAAAAAAATTCAAAAATCCTGAAAAAATAAAAAAATTATGAGAAATCCTAAAAAAACTTTGAGAGACTCGAAAATTCCATGCTCGTATAATTCCGAGAAACTCAAAAAACGAAATTTTTTTGGAAAAAACTTGCCGGATAGAGAAAAAATCTTAAAAACTCGAAACAATAGAAAATATTCCAAAACTCGAAAAAATAGGAAGGATTCTAGAACTTGTCGGATGGAAAAAAAAAGGTAAAAATCCAAGAACTCAAAAAAAATACTATTTTTTGTGTTTTTGCAGTCGTCAGATACAATGTCCGGATGGGATCGTCGGAATGAATTTTTTGTAATTTTTTTGTTTGAAGTGACGCATGTAAAAATAGAAAAACTATCAAGAACTCGAAAAATCGAATATCGAAAAAAAACGACGGATGCAAAAATCGAGAAACTCAAAAAGTTCAGAAACCCGAATTTTTTGACTGGTGGTGGAAGACAATGGTGTGGCGGTGGGTTTCCAAAAACTATGGGGTGAGTTTGCACAGATCTGAAGGATCAGTAGGGGGTCGCTGAAGCACTCACGATCTGAGAAACAATGTAGAATGCTTACTTGTGGAGAATAAGAATTGAGGAGAGCAAGCAACGCAAACAGAAGTGAACAGAATTGAAAGATGGGTTGGAAAAACGAATTCTATGGATCGAAATACAAGAAGACTGCCAATGGCAACTAGCGCCAATGTTAGCGCAGGTGCTGTTTCACACAGAATTCGCTTTCCAACAACGTTCGCGTAAGAATCTTTCAATGTTTGCTCTAATTTTTCCTCTTATTTACAGATTTCACTTGGAATGGACTGTGTTAGCGTTGATCCGCTGACTAAATCTATTCAATGATTGCTCGATCTCTGTCTCTGACAGAGGTTCAGTTTGGCAAGGGATTCGCGTGACTACAATACTATTTGTAATGGCTCAGTCACGGATCTCGTCCCTTCAATGGTAGCCTTGGGATCTACTGGCTCTACTTCTCAATGGCTAGCAATGGTTCTCTGTCTGAATGTAGGCTCAATTTCTATCTGACAGAGTTTCAGCTAGACTACAAATCAATTTAGCTACAGTTCAGTCTCAAAATCTGGTTGTAGTATAATGGTGTTGTAACAGTGTTGTACCCGCCTGTCAAAGGCACAACTAGATGTGAAAAAGTATGTGAAAAGATAGCATAAGTTTATGGTCCATCGTTGGACAGACAACCACAAATGATCTTAGAGTGTTAGTACATGAAAAGTAGATGACCCTCCTGTCCATTGCTGGACAGAAAGGTATGTATGTGCATAATGGTGAGTATGTGCAAGACCAATCATGCATAAACTATCCATCACTGGACATCGCCCAACCTATTCACAAAAAGTGTGAACAAAGTGTGCATAAATGAGGCAGCCCTCCATCGCTGTCTTCTAAGTAGTATAGAGCAAGTTCTTGCTCAGAAAAATGGTTACTATATCATTGTTATCACCTACAATATCAGAGGATTATCACATAAACGAAACTATCCATCGCTGCCTATTGAGGCAGAATGGATGGTTTCAATCATCAACAAGTATCATTGTTGTCCATCGCTGGACTTCAATGCATTCTTAACCTATCACAGCCTCTTTACAACTTAGAGTGATGAATAACATCGAGAAGTAGAAGGTTATCAGAGTATCCTTATCAGGAGAGTAGAGCAATTATGAGAGAAGTGTGAAAGAGAAGAAGATACATACCGTAAGCTATCAAATTGCATTTCCAACGAGTGACAGAGGAGCAAAACTTTTTCACCGGTGTTGTAGAGCCAAAGGGTTGAAGAGAGCATGCACTTATAGTGTCCAGTAAGGTAGTAACCCGAAAGGAGTGAGTGGAAGTGGGAAATTCCATTTCCCTCCAATTTATTTTAAACAAACCAAACCATTTCAATTTTTTGTGAGCAACCCTCTTAGTTAAGAATGGAACTTTATCATATGCAAGGGTGTAATATAAAAAAACCTTGTAAGTTTGGAGCAGTACGTCAGTATTTGTCCACTTTTCTGTTAATGCAGAAGGGTGAAACTGAACAAAGGAGCATCCATGAGAGAGAGAGAGAGAGAGAGAGAGAGAGAGAGAGAGAGAGAGAGAGAGAGAGAGAGAGAGAGAGAGAGAGAGAGAGAGAGAGAGAGAGAGAGAACCCACCATCCGACCAGCAGTTAGTGAATCCCTTCGGGACAGTTAGCTCTCCGTAAGGGATAGCTAACTGCCCACCAGAAGAACATCAATGTCATGTGGTAACGTGTACGACAAACCGGGAAACGATTCCGAAGTAAGCAAATCATTGATGATATGACAGAGCTTATCTCTCATAAATCCATTTTTTTGAAAAGCATCAACAAGAATTCCAACCTCGTTAAAAAACGTCTCTTGCTTGTTACAGCAGTACATTGCGGCAATGACTTGTGAAACAATAACCTTATATGAATTATAGATTGGATATATCCCCTGGACTTTCCAGAAATAGAAAGAAAAGCGACTGAAGGGAATAAAATCAGCTTTTTAAATATATCTATTACCTTCGATAGTGAATCCGGCCTTACTTGTCTTTCAAAATATGACAAAAGAAGAGAACTACCCTTTCCATACTTACAATATATACATCTTTGAGAGCACATTAAAGCAGCTCAGATATGAATGAAGCAATATGCTGACCAAAAACGGACTTTCCGTGATTTTGCTGAAAGGGATTATGTATATTTAAGGTTACAACCTTATAGATACACTAAGCTGAAGAAAACTCAAAGCGAAAAGTTGGCTCCCAGATTTTATGGATCCTTCAAAATTGTGAAGAAGCTTGGGGAGCTGAATTACGAACTGGATCTACCATCAACAACCCGTATGCATTGTGTATTCCATGTATCTCTTCTAAACAGGAGTTTGGGAGAACACTTATCTGCAACTGTTACTCTACCACCATTGGATCATGAGGGTCATATGGTTTTGGAACCAACCAAAATCGTTGGATATCGGGACAAGGTATTGCTAAATGGGAAGGTAATCAAGGAATATCTAATTCATTGGAAGAATCTTCCCAATGAAGACAATTCTTGGGTCAACAGCTCCTTCATTCAAAAGTGGCCACGACTATTACCATGAAGTTGTTGGAAACGACATTTTCCATCGATACAATTCTAAATGTGTCCCTAGAGCTACTAGGCAGATGCCTTCATTTTTTAGGACAAAAATGTTTTAGGGGAGTGTCATGTACTTTTAGTACATCCATGCTTATCGATGCATCAGAATATCCATTGTAAGCTTTGTAGGCCCAAAAGGAGCTATTAGCCTTAAGAACAAGGCGGTTCCCTCTTTAGGACCTTCAAAGTAAAAAAAATTTAAAATCAGATACCTGTCCGATAGTTTTCTAATCGATGTTGATCACTAGAAATCAGTCAAGTGAACGTTTGTGCAAGATACTCATTAAAATTGATTAAAATCGTCAAACAATATGAAATGACCACATTGAATGAGTGGCAATAGTATTCTTTATCTAGACAATAAATCTGACAGAATACGATTCAAGAATTACTGAAATCCTATTGGGGGATTTCCATTCTTGTAATTTTATATTCTGTGTTTGAATAGGTTTTGTCCAATATTAACGGAGTAATGCCAAACCAGTCAATAAAAAGAAAAAACAGTCCAATTTTATTTGAAAATTTGTAATAATAGAAATTACATAACTGATTTTATCTCTAGTAAAATCCTATGGTGAATCATATTCAAAAGATCAGACTAGTACGGTTTCATTGACTAGTAAATGATTTTTGATATATCAGATATTCAGCCCAGGTATAGGACAGAAATGAAATTGTTTTGGACTTTTTTCTATAGTAATTAATTTTAAAACATTTACTAATGTCGTTATGTCTTCTTAGTACCTTAGATGAAATAGATTTTTAGGGAACTAAAAATTCTAAGGAGGGAAGAAGAGTGACATCAGAGGTAGTAAGTGTGATCGAGAAATGTATTTCGCAGTTAGGATTTTGTGTAAATCCCAGTAAATAATTGCTTGATACCGGTTATTAATTTCCTGGATAGAATTCATTCAGTTGAATTCGTAACTGATATCGTTGTAACCATTGAGTTATCCGTGGTTTTGGATGTCAATTGTGATGTAGAAGTGGAATTTGATACGTTGATTACATTGGATCTGTTAGTGTCAGAAGCTTGTTTCTAAATTTGATGCATCAGTAGGGAATTCGAAGCTTGTCAATAACTAGAAAGATTCAGAGTGTAATAGGGAACCATGTTAATTTTTCTGCTTAAATCACAGAGTCAGATGTGGATTTGTGATATCTATCTGATAGACATGGCAGTCATCCAAATAAATGGATTCTCCAGTGTTTGGGAACAAGAGATAATTTCCTATAGTGATTGTAGGACAGCTAGATGATCAATGGATTTCTAGAATATCAAATAAGACGGTTAAGGATTTTTTGGAAGGAAAAGTTGATGGTATGAGACATCAGTAATTTTGGAAAGGAAATTCTAGGACTGTAAAGATCTGATGATCAATGGTGTGTTTTTAGTACCTAGTCGTGATATGGGAAAATAAAAAACCATTCGATCAAATGTGAGGTATTTTGAAAAATTTTGAGGTTTAATCTAGATCCCAAAGTGGTATCTCATTATTTACAAAATCAGAGGCCCTCAAATCTATTTCTTGTTTTTTTAATTAGTCCGTTACTTCTTAATAATTTCTTGAATATAAGACATTAGACTAGTCTATATGAATCCTTTTCAGCATGAAGTTATTCTTCTGAAAGACTATTATGTCATATAAATTACTACTTCTGTGAATAGACTTGAAATTCAGATAAATTCTAAGGTTAAAATATTTTAATTTCTTAAGCCTAGAATTGCATAAATGGATTTTGATGGAATAGTAGTTTCTATCACTCAGATTGAAAATATTTGAAGGAGATTAATAGAGTGAATCCTTTAGTGGAAGCACTTATTACTGACTTTTCTTGGATTTGGATATTTTCATATATCATCTTTGCAGTTAATTTTTATTGAAATTTATAATTTCTTTAAAAGGAGGGGTGAAGTGGTGGGATAAAATTCTATTTGGGATTCTGTGGATTGCATAGTTTTTGGAAGAGAACTAGTTTGTGTTATAGAAATGAGATTTTTCTTGAAGTAATTTCGGATAGATTCAGCGTAAGATGTCTAATTGAAACTTTTCAAAAAAGAAAAATTATCTAGGGATTGTGTGGACAATCTGGAACTAGAACAGTTTTGATATTTGAATCATTACCTATAAGTAGTACATTAAAAGGTCAAATGTTACTATTCCATTTTGATAGTTTGATCATAATTCGAGTCTAAAAGTTCTGTATTGGATCAATCTAATCTTAGTTTTAGTACTAGGATCAGAGAGGGGTTGATTAGTGGGAGAAATTATGTAATTAGAGGTAAGAGGGATTAGAAAACTGTTGAGAGTGAATGTTATTCGTCTCAGAGATTTTTTGGATATGTTATTACTCATGAGAAATAAAAAATATTTGTAGCTGAGTTACAAGATCTCAGTGAGATATGTGAGTAACATATTTGGGTTTTGGAGGAATCTGCCAGGTAAGAATGTGTTTATGTATTGGGTCATGGTGAGATTATTCTCATATGTGCACGATTAATCTTGTATGAATCTACTGTGTAATCCTAGTTACTAAGGTTATCTGGTGCACTTAACCTAGTCAGTGAACATAAGCATATGATCAAGTATTGTTTTGACAGATACTTGTAGAGTTAACAAATCTTTGTATGGAAGATTTATGGACTAACTTATAAGTGATTTGGATAAGGATCTAAATGTGGTGTCATACTAGTATAATTGAATTCTTAACCTAGACATTTGAGATTTCTGAATCATCGACAATTAACTTGAGTAGTTGATTATTCCAGAGAGTGAAGTTAATTGGTAAAACGATCAGTGTGATGTGGTTTCACCAGAAATTGATGGTTTTTATCTATATTGCTTGTAAGACGCATGATTAATGAATCATTTGGGTTCATTAGTTAAAATTATGTGCATTGGACATACAATATTTTTGAGATAGAGTATTCCTTAGTTAAGGAAGAGACTCGGCTCATTAGTGATTGTATCCCAGAGAGCTCAGTTGGATAACAAATCATAATGAATCCAAGAATAATAACTGAATTGATATTCAATAGGGCTTTGGGTATCTAGATTTGATTCTAGATTGTAATCTAAAGTTTTTGTAGTTGAAGATGATTGTCATTTGGTATGCTTTCTGTCTTTAATTACCAGTGGTTTATAGAACTTGAATATATCTCACATTTCAGTTAGAGAATCCTGATTGGAGAGTATTCCTAAATCCAGTATTTTCTAAATGGAAAGATTTTGAAATGACTCTACTTTTCTAGAGTTATATGGAACATATACTCCAGTATCCTGTAAATGATTAAATATGATTTTGATTCCAAGAAATTATGATTGACGAATCATACGAATCTAGATATTTATGGTTGACGAATCATAAATAAATACTTAATTATTGTCAAAGGATTATAAAGAATGGTGATGATTCTTAAGTGTGATGATTAATTCTTGATCTATTAAGTGAGTAATAATTCAGATCAGTGTTTTGAATCTCTTTACTCTAGTATTATTGAGAACCTATGGATCTCACAAATAATCTCACAAGATAAATATTTTATTTGTGGAGAATTTAATTTATCTAATGGATGTTATTTTGCTATAGTTTATGGTCTGCAGATGCTTGAGTACAGTTCTTCATTAGATTGGATCTCCAGTTATCATAGGAGACACACAAGTCTATTAAGATGAATGAATGTTATTTTCTTGCATTTGGTGCTAGAAACAAGAGCATTTAACTCAAAAGTGTATATGAAATACTCAGAGTTGAGTTTTAATCATTCTATATCTTAATGATTCTCCTAGAGATTCTAATTTAATGAATTATCATATCTTGGAATTGGATTCTAAGGATGTTTGTACTTGAAAACTTATGACCTATCTGCCAGAGTTTGTGGATGATTTCAAATTGTAATTATAATTATTTTATTATTTTTTTAACTTTAATCTCTTAAGTTAGAATATTTCACCCAATGTTTCATGTAAATGCTTTACATGAAGGTGATGTTACTAACTTATGGTGAATATAACCCAGATGGGAAATTTATCGTTTAGTGTACTTTTTTAAACCTGAGTTGTACTCCAGTGCAGAGATTATCACTTGGGAAATAGGATTATCTCTGAGTACTTCTTTGATGTGAGAGTTAGACTAAGGATAATGATTTTCTAGGTTGGTATTTAAAGCTAAAAGAATTGTTCTTGTTATTCATTCCTGTTTAGAGAGCTTCTAAGGCTAGAAGCAGTTTAAGGAGGGAAGAATGTTATGTCCATGACCAGTAAGTAGGATTCAGTATACTCCTAGTCTTGGATACACGGTACTCTAGTAAATCAAGCTGTTAGTTATGCCATGTCATACTAGATGTGACCCAAAAGTAACTTATATCCTTGTGAGGCCCAGAACACACTAAATGGAGTTTAGACAAGGTTTTGAGACAATGTATGCATGTGTAGAGTTATCAATAACCACCAAGCATGGAGAATCGTGGAGCTCAGTTAAAAGCACTTTGCTTGACTTGAAAACCATGACCAGTTTGCAGGAAGGCTCTTCAAGTGCTGAACAAGCTTGTCTTGCCAAAAACAAGCAGAAGCAAAGGAAGTTTTCAGCAGAAAGACAAGCTAATAAACAACGACAAAACGATGATGATCACCAAGAATAAGGTGACCAACAAGAAAAGGCAAAGAGTGATGATAAGAATCACTCCAAGCACAAAGGCATACGATGCTGGAACTGCAGCGGTTATGGGCATGTGGCCAATCAATGCCCCCAATTCTTGTGGCAACCCATGCATGACCTAGGTTGTTGCTGATGGGACGCGTGTCTCGTCGACTACCTCGTCACGAGGGCAACTGTCTAGTCAACTAACTGGATCCACAATACAAAAACACAATGAGTCTACTTTTATTCTAACTATTTTTGTCACAAGACAAGCATTGTTAGATTGTTTGAATATTTTATAGTTGCATGGTGAATGTTGTATGTAAATTCATGATGAACAAAATAATGAGAGAAAGAAAGAAAGAAACTTTTATTAATGTCTTCTGATGCCAAAAAGCATATAAGACAGTAGTACATCTCAAGTGTTTAGTAATATGGGAGAATAGTAACTCCGCAAGGTCGGGAGCTCTCAACACAAAATATAGAAATATTGGACGAAAAATATGTAAGTTTTTGTTGTAATGTTGACAAATATAATCAAGTCGTGTAAAATATTGTAGTTATTGGCAAGCAATACTGTCATTCGACACTTGGTATCAGACTGATATATTTTAAAAACTTTATCAATTTTTATCAAGCAATATTGTGATTCAACACTTGGTATGAGACTAATACATTTTAAAAACTTTATCAATTTGTGTTGTGTATTTGGACAAAATGATTAAAAAACATGATTAAAATGACAAATTTATCAATTTGTGACAAGAAAACTATCATAAAAATAAAAAACATGTATGAAAAATGGGCATGAACCTTGAAGTGATCCTCAAGATCGAATTGAGGATAAAAAACACACAATGTTTTTTTTTTTGTGGTGAACTCTCAATTCGACCCCGAGGCTCAAATTCAAGGTTCATGGCCCATTTGTCCTATCTATTTTTCATCCTATAATGATTTTTTTCACAAACCCAAAAAATGTAGAGAAACAATGAGAAGTCTTGAATTTAGGAGTTAACAAAATAGAAATGTTTTACTCATTGCTTGAAACTATGTTTTTATCAACTTGTATTGATGCCATTGCTAACGTTGAATTTGAACTCATAAATATCCCAAGTTACAAGAATATTAAAGTAAGTTCAATCTCATAGTACTTCAATTCAATGTTTGATAAAAAAATTGAGGTGTTTTCCAAAGTATGTTTGTATTAGATTAGTTTATTGTACATCTATGGATTGTAGACAAGCTATGGAAACATGTTTTTCCTGAAGAAAAACAAAACTTGTGCAGGTATAATTGAATTTTACAAAGACATTTTTTTAATGAGATTTCAAATTTTGGTCAAAATCTTGCAACTTTCCCCCCCTCTTTTATTAACATTTCTTTCTAGATGTTCTCTTGTTTGCCTATATTTTTAAAAAATATACAAAAATATGGTGAATTTCAACAAAATCTAGTATATATGCCAAATAGTTCCTATTTGCACAAAAATAATACCTATTTTGGATGCATCAGTGTTAGTAGTTATAAAATGTAACTTGTATCATGATGAGTACTTTCTACAACAACTAGTGAGTTGTGCGATAATAAGAAATAAGGAATTGCGATGTATTTGACTATCCGTACCTTTTATGGTCAAAACCATTCAATGGAAGTAAGGGAATAGTTGAGTTTCATGGACTATTATTTATGTTATCATACAAGTTCCAATTTTGACACGAGTCTTCATTTCAAAGACAAAATTCTAATTATTTTTTGCCACATTGTTTTGAGTACGAATAACTAAAGTTCATGAACAACTTTTATGCAAGAAATAATTTTTCTAGGGGCGTTACTGGTGGTTTGAAAGTTTTTGAAGTATTGCCTTGGTGTGATGGTCTTTTGAGAAGTTACGAATTTGGTGTAACTTCTCAACTGGCCTCAACTATCGATGAAATTCTCTAGAAATAGTAGATTGCATTAGCATCATTATATATCAAGGAATAGACCTTCTAATGACCTTTTTACTAAATGAAATAATTGTAATATAATGATCAAGCCATAATCAAACCACTATTGTTCTTAATGGATAAGTCACCACAAAAATCCCTTCTTTAGCATAAGGCATTCAGCTTTTTGGTGGAATCCTTTTGTATGGCCCACAAATTATGGCATTTTGGCAAGTTGTAATATCCTTCTCCAAGGTCCGTACTATTGTACCTGGCGGACTTGCCAATAAAACTTTTGTGGGAATTGGAACATAGAGCTCATGGAGCATTTAAGTGGAGCACATAGGTCCTTGGAAAAGTCGAACATATCAAAGCATTTACATTTTTGTAATAGAAGGCCCAACGTCCTATATGTATTAGTGTAGCTTGTGCCACTTGCTAGCACAAGTTAAATTAAAGTATAAAGGTTTTAAGTCTCTCAATTGAAATTTTGTAAGTTGGAACTTTTAGTCCCTTAACTAAAAGTGAGAAAGAGCAAGACTCTTTTTGCGATAAGTAGGCCCAAATTCGTAAAAAGCAACATACTTAATCCTAATGTGAAGGTGCTCCCATTTTGGATCCTCACGCTCGTCTCCATTGTGAGTGCTATCTATTGCTCTCATTTTTGAGTTGTGCCCTTTATGCTTATGCTTATGTTTATGCAATGATGCGATTAGGATTGAGTATTGACTCTCCATCTTGCAATAGCTTCTCTTGCTAGCATATGCTTGGGCAAAAAGGTGAGGTGATAAAAATGTGGTGTTTATTTGTAATGTAGAATAGTTGTTGAATGTGCTTCAAGATTTGGTTGATTTAATGCCAAAATGGGATAAGTGCACTTGATGTCTTATATGTTCTCTTACTCTCGATAAGTGGTGGAATATGCGTGCTAAATATAGTGTAAGTCCTTTTTAACTTTTGAGGGACATGCCTTTTCCATGATTAGTTAATTTTTAAAATGAGCATGCTATAGTGATGAGTGTCGTGTTAATGGCACCCAGGTATAGAGAGTTGGGGTACTGGTAATGTGGACCATCTTACCATGCAATGGTACCTCCCAAAAATTAAATTCACTATATGTGCTTACTTTCGATTATTTTACTTTAAATACAATTTCTGCATGTTGCTTGGAGTGTGTGGCACTTTTTCCTTCAGCTCTTCATGACTCATGATGATTGATAGCTTGTCCAATTCTTAGCATAAATTGCATAGTTGATCATTTACAACGTGTTCCTAGTCCAATCAGATTGCTTTCTACATTATCCAAATTCAATTTGAGGCCACTTGGAGTTCCCTCCATCGATCCCCAAGTGGCCTTTTGTGAAATTCTTTTGATCCTATTCAATGTCGAGAGTAAGTTTGGGAGGTATGTCTAACTTTTGAAATGGACTTCTCTCCTTGCATGACACCTTAAAATTCCACATCAATATTCTTCTATATGCAATATCTACATTGCACAACATAATATGTAAGCCTAGCCAAGAAGGTGTACAACATGAACTTTTGTGGAAGTTGTATTCAACTTTTGAGTGTATATTGATTGTGGCAAGTATGTACTCACCTCCATCTGGGAGCTTAGGAAGATTAGGGAACCTTTACTCACTCAAGAATGGTGTAGGCCAGAAATCAAACCACCAATTTCCTTTTCCATATATGGAAGAAGATGCGTTTATTCGTTTGATTTGTGTCACTTCAAAATCTAAAAACCTAAAAACAATCCTATGTTTTTTTAACATAAAATTTTGACAAAGTATGACATTTAATTTTTAGAATATACCTTTCGATAATTTTCTTGTTTACCTTTCACTTGACACTTGTAGATTTTTTTTAATCTTTTTTTGAAGGGCAAATAGGCCTTTGACATGGATTGCACGCTGGCAATGGGCATGCATCCAATTTGATCATGAGGGAGACCCACCAAGCTGTTGTTGCAACCTTTTCTTTATGTGACAAGAAAGGAGATTGCCACCCTTCGAAATGTATGGCTGCCAACCTTGCCACCCTGCTTGACAACACGACATGTTTTAGGCCCACCCACTTTGATGTGTTAGCCACACGTCAAAATTGCCGCTTGAAAATTGTTCAGTGAATACTTGTTAGTATGTGGCCACCACATGTTGGGCTTAACCTTGTGAACGTTGAGAGTTGTGAGAGGTCTCGTCTTTATGCACAAGTGGTCTTTACGCATCTTGGTTTTTAAGGGAAGCTTGAGCTTGGGACCAAAGAAACTTTGGTTGCCAAGCTAACACACGAGTCATCCCACTCAATCAAAGGTGGTCTCGATGGAGTTTGGATGCCAAGCCAACCAAATGAGCCAATCAAGCCAACCCACTCGATTCCAAGCTAACCAATCGAGCCAAGCCAACCCACTTAATCAAAGGTAGTATCTTTGTATATTGGTTTCCAAGGCCAGCTTGAACTTGGGACCAAAGCAACTCTAAATACCAAGCTCCAAGGTGCAACTGAGCCAAACCCATCTGATAAAGGTGGTCTCTTGGCAATCAATGCTCTTTGATTATTGCCCTTGTTATCAAATGCCACTAGGATTATTTTCAATGGGTGATCATATAAACGTGGCAAAATTCTGATTGTGCCAAATGTGTCAATTTTGACATAACAGTCTTTCTTAGTTTCAGTCGAGTTGAGTTGACATTGTGCTCTGAATTGGAGAGTAACAGTTTAGTCAATTTGTGATCCAGTGATCATGAGGATGTTCCTGAGCTTCTTATGGCAATGGAAGTATGATACTAGACAGATAAACTGACAGTAAAATACAACAACAGTTGCTTACCAAAATGCTGCAGCATGCAGCATTATCATGGTTTTGTCAACGCATGAAGAGTGAGGGATAAACGAGCTCATGCTTCATCAACTAATCTTAGGATGATAATGATGAGGGTGGTTGATACTAGAATATATTGAAGATATGGTCGTCTCTCCAACATTGCAAGATGGTATCATCACTGCCCGTCTTTACCCACACTTCCATCATTGGGAGCCCACCAGCACTGGTCATCGACTTTGACGAGTGAGACAGTTGAAGAAGCTGGCTGCTTTGTGAATTCATGCGTGTGTAAATTGATGCACCTCTGTGGTCAGTACCAGACAGCGTCCAGCTCCGAGTTAAGGTTTTACATGATGGCATGTGCCACTCGCTACTCTATCGTAGTCTATCCTCGCCTTTTACTTACCATATCCATGCTTGTGGGTATAAGTTGAGATTGTTGTTTGTTCCTTTGATTTGAGATAATAGCACAACTGCGGCTGACGATTTCTTATTTTGGCTTCGTAAGCGTCAAGTTCCATCTGAAACGTGTTTCTTTATGGCACAGTGAGGGGAGTTTGTGCACGGTGATCCCAAGAATCTACCTTGTGAAAGTGCGTGCGTCATTACTTTCTTATTAAGCAGCTGTAGAGTCGATTTTCTTAACCCGTAGCAAGAAGTATGTACATTATGCGTGTTTTCCAATAAGTCATTGACCAGAAAAGCTGGAAGTTTTGCAGGTTAAGCGCAGACACAGCTGGGTGCAAGAACTAAGAATGTCTGCACATAAGTCAGTGAAGAAAGGACAACTTGGAAGATTGGACAATCGAAACCCAGCAACTGAGCTTTCGAATTCAAACGGTGAAAATGCTTGGCCAAGTAAGGTGTCAGTGCATCAGCCTGAAGAAGAGAAAATGGTTGACCCAGGCTTGCCCTTGCAGGCTTTTCCATTGAAAGAAGATGATGAGAGGCCTGGAAACAGGAGGTAGTGGTTCCCCTTTGCACAGCTATACGAAGCAGGTACTTGACTATCGTGGCAGACCGGCCTCCAAGTCAACATTGGGCGGCAGCAAGAGCTCTATCTTTATTTTAGGTGAATGTTTTTTCATTTTCAGTTTTGTTCCAACATAAGGTCATAAGTTAGATACCCCATCCAGATTCCCCTCCATTGACGTAGACCAAAAGGCATTTATGATTTTTTTATTTTGAAGTGGCGGAAGGTGGTGAAGCTTTTCTACCTAATACGGAGTTCGATGGAATGTGATGATTGCCATGGAATGTACGGGATCTGTTTTTATGAGGCTCTCTTACCTGTCTACTCATTTATTGCTATCATAAAAAACCCTCAAAGTTTCAAAAAAATGCCTTTTTTCTTCGATTAGTTGATTGTTGTTGGGGTTATTACGTATTATGGAAGGAGCCAGGGAGATAACATTCCGCCTGATAAGGAGTCACAACTCGGCCCCTCTGTCATCTGGCCTATACGATACATAGGCAAGGCCCAAAGGAGCTGAGCTGTGTGCTCCTCATGGGGCAGAATGTCATCTGCCCAGGCTACTTCCATTGTGTAATGAGCACATTGGCTTTTTTATTTTGACGACAATCATCGTCTCAAAAACAGAATCCATCTCTAAAAACAGAATCATCTTAGTTTTTCTCCTCTTTGCACATTTTGCTGTTTAAGGAGTGTAAAAATTGGGCAGAAAAGGATACATGTGCTAACTACAGGCATGCATGGAGTTTGCCATACTCATATCTCGACAATTATATGGTTTGCAAAGAATCACATAGGATATCAACGTATGCAACAAGCCAAGTTTAAAGGTAGAAACGTGCGACATACATGAGCACTACCTAGCCCTGGCCTCCTCTCTCTCTCTCTCTCTCTCTCTCTCTCTCTCTCTCTCTCTCTCATATGACAAGTATATGTAAAGCACTGTATCAAAATTTTCAGTGGATTTGAGAGTCTCCTTACCTGGCAGAACCTGATACTTCTATATAGCAGGGTGTTACACAAAGAAACCAAGATATCAGAGGGACCTTACATATTTGTAAGGTCCCTCTTGACAAACGGTTTTACCACAGAGGTAAATCATCAGAAAAGTTTTCATCTGTAAAAACATGTTACTTAACGTAGTAAAATTTATTAACATGCTGTAAAAATCTACTTCGTGTAGGAAGGAAATGTAATCTAGGCAGTCGATCAATGTGCAAGATCAATGTGCAAAAGTGAATCAGCGAGTGAAAACTGGGCAGAAGTGAATCAGCCGAGAGGCCGGTGCTTTACGACGGGGAAGGCCCACGGGCGGGGGCCTTCTCCTATACTTTATATATACTTTCATGATCGCCTGATAACTGTGGAGGTCCAAGGGGTGGTGTATAGTCATTGAGAGCATTATGCGGAGGTTGCAGTACACCTTCCTTGTGTTCTCGGTGCAAAGACTTTGTGTGACCACAATATAAATTGCCCACAATATAAGTAGGCAACAACATCTTCCATTTTCGAGTTGTTATTATTGTGTGCAGAAGATATATCCACATGATGCACAGATATGTGCTGTTGTATGGAAGGTTGTACAACAATGCATACGTCCTGGTAGCTGTACAACTACAACTATGCTGATCAAATAGAAATCTCCTACAAAGAACACCATACAATCAACATGACATTGGTGTACCCTAAAAAGGAAGGTGTTGAACATCTACCAATATGCTCACAGATGTCCAAATAATAAATTGTAGATTGACTTGTAGTAGGGATCCATATATACTAGATTAGAGGCCCTTAGAAGAGACTACTCCGAGGTTAGGGCCTCGATCTCTGAACCTTATCCAAAACCAGTGAGTTAGGGTTCCCACTTGGGAAATACCCTTAAAAGTGTACTTATTTGGGGATCAACATCGGCCCTCAAAATTAATTCTATGTCCAATCAACTAAAACAGTGCCCACTGTGTGAGCAATCATTAGGGCTTGGTAATGGATCAAATATCATCTTGTAAGGACTAGTAGATTTGAGGGTCATAAGATCGTCTGGAATTGTCATGATCATCAACTATACTAGACACCCTAGATTAGTAAAGCTTGGGTGTGTTGCTCGTTCCATTGGTGTACTCACCTACAAGGAAGTTACTATCGTTGATTGTAACATTCATGAGTAGTTTGGACCATGACCAGACTAGTTGGCATCAAGCTGGGGTGGTAGTGATCATTAAGACATGATGGGCCACGATGGTGGTTGTCAGCTCTCATTACACCTCTTCCTGGAATTCCTATAACTTGGAATTGAACGGCTTAGTACCCATTTGCACGGTGGCAAATTGACTATAATACTTGAAATCATCCAAGACCGGAATGTCCAAGGCGTTCAGGTAGCTACCACTACCTTCCAAGGAATCACATGAAATTGAGTTGCAAGGTTTAATAGTTGGATAGTAGTCAAGTAGGACCTGCATGCGGTATTAGCATGGGTGTTGCATCCTAATATGGGATGGGATGCACTGTCTTATTGCATGGGTCTTAGCTACCAAGGGTTTGTGGTACTACATGCAGTGGACATGCATGGGAGATTGCCATGATCTGTTAGAGTGCTTCCATGTGGATTTAGTGCATGGGCAGACAGGGTGGGTTCTACTGTCTATATATATGGTTCATTTGAGTCTTTGCAAATTGCATGGCATGCCAAAAGTGGTTCTAAACCTTCTATTGACAATATTTCATAAGTGACGGAAGCTAGCCTTTGCAACATATTGATTCTCAATAGGAAAACTGAAATCAATGGTTAATGCTTTCCGAACTTTTATTCATTGGACAAGTTTGTCATTTCTTTGTGATTGAAACAAAAGAATCTATAAATAAAAGTAATAACAAGAATGAAAAGTAGTGCACATTGTTTGAAAATCCTTTAAACTGGTTGCTGAAAAATGGCCTCTTTGCTTGCAAAACCTTGCAAAATATGTTGGGAGAAACATGTTGGAGACTGATGGAGGTGCCTGGTTTTGTTCTGGGCTGCTTCTGCATGTGGTAGAGGCAGTGAGGCATGGCCTCCTGGTCCGTGCTAAAAGCCTCCATCCCTACATGCGAAATCTCCTCTCTCTCTCTCTCTCTCTCTCTCTCTCTCTCTCTCTCTCTCTCTCTCTCTCTCGTGTTGGGGAATGTGCGTGCGGCGAGCACGTTGCGACACAGGCAATTATTTCTCAGTGCATGAAACCACGTCTATTGGATTCAGACCAACTCTGACAAATCGAAGTCTATCCTACTTGATCACAGCTTTGAAGTCGCTGGATCTATGCAGTGGATTTTGTAGCCATGCACAAAATAGATTGGTTTATCATAATGATTTAGTGCAACGGAAGTGTATTAGGTGCTGAAATTAGAGCGACAAAATCGACTTAGACTATCAATCACACAAAACATTTAATCTACGAATAATTTTATGTGCAAGCAACAATCGATCAGAACATAAATAAAATGAGCATTCAATCATAGTATACACGAACTAGATTATGGAACATTGATTATTCAGTCAGGAATAAATACAGTTTGAATGCAGTCAGAGTTGCGCTCTTTCTTAGACAATGCTCTGTGATAACAGAGAGAAAGAACAAACCAAGTGCGCTCTGGATGTTCGATTGGTCGAATAGATAGATGATTGAGCTAATCGAGCAATTGATAAGTTGTTGGATATATACACGTGGCAAACTAATTAAAAGAATAGTCTGTACTTTACAAATAGGATTAAGGCACTACGTGCTGTTAGTAGTCGCCTTCGGACAATATCTAGTTCCGTTAGATATTCTGTCCGGTCGTGATGAAGGTACTATTGAGTCGCCGAATGTTTGAGTCGACTATTGGAGTTGATTATGAAATATGATTTTTTTTTTTTAAAGTGGCTGCCCGGGCGCCACATGTCCGGGGAACCAAACTTTATCCCATAAGCTCTCAACAGTGAGTTGTACTCCTTGTCCACATTGCTTCTTTCCATAGATCTGAATCGGCATGTGACATAGCCTCCTCAACTGTGGTTGTCTCCTGAATAGAGTAGTGAGAAAACTCATCAATGTATTAGACATGCTGAGTTTGAGTTCTTGTTGATCTTCTGGTTGAAGTTTCTGGCTATGAAATTTGACTTTGTGCGGGTTGTGTCAGTTGCTCCTGAGTTGCAGCTTCTTTATCGTCTTCTGAATTTGACTGTACAGGGTGACTGCTTGAAGGAATCGAAATAGTATTTCGATATGCATTAGTTGTCAGGGTAGAGATTGTAGACTACATCTGGTCCTTGCCCTTCGAATCAATAAACTGATCTTCAATAACAATCATGTCCTTGTTAGTGAAAACCTTACAGGTCTGTATATTGTACAATCTATACATTTTATCAGAAATACAATAGCCAACAAAAATAGTTTTAAATGACTACTCATCAAGTTTCTTTCTGTTGTCCTTTGGGACATGAGCATAGGAAATGCATATGACGAAGTTTTGAGGCCTGTCCAAACTTCATGAGGGGTTTGCTATAAGGTAGGCCTTTAGTTATATATCGTTCTGCACGTAGGCTGCTGTCAATACAACATGTTGCTAGAACAATTTGGGCAACGAAGCATGAGCTATCATGCATTTGGCATATTCGACTATACTCGTGGACGGTAATGACTTGGCTTGTACAAATCGACATTAAGAAAGACTTTGACAAAATACATCACGATTTGCTACTTAAGGAAATGGAACCAATCTTGTTCTTCCTTTCTGCCAATCTATTTGACTGTGAAGAATAGGAAGTAGCAAACTGTTGTTCGATGTTGTTTTGGCTGAGCAGTAGTCTTTGGACTGATTTGACATGCGCTGTTGTCGCTACTGAGAGCTTTGATTTTCTTGCCTATTTGTAACTCGACATTTTCTTTGTATTTCTTGAAGAACTGGAAAGCTTCAGATTTGTGCTTTAGGAAATATACATCAGGTGTCTGCATTGGGCCAATTTTTTCAGTATGTATAATGTCTAGCAAATCTTTAGATATATGTTTTTGGTTCAACTTAAGTGGCCTTCTTGCCTGTTTTCCCAAGACACAGCTCTAACAGACAAGAGGGTCGATAATTCGATAGTCTAAATCAAGAACTGAAGAATGCTTAGACATGTTACCTATCGACATATGATTAAGGTGACCAAGTCTATAATTCCAATTCAATGATTTATTAATAGATGCTGAACTACTTAAAGCACAATCAATCATAGAGTTACAATGACTAAGCCTATAGAGATATCCTTGTCTCTTTTTGAGTCCAAGAACTCTCTTGCTTTTATCAAGAATTTGACAGGAATCTGCCTGAAACTCTACCCTATGTCCTAAATCTGTAATTTGACTGACCTCCGACAATAGATTTGTCGTCAGGTTCGGAACATACAATACATTTGGTATGAGCTTCGATAGTCCATTTTGAAAATTCAATCTAACAGTACCTTCACCCTCAATTCTGTGTGAGTTATTGTCTCCAAGGTAAACGAATTTCTTGATGTTGTAGGCCGAATAGTCGACAAACCATTCTTGATGGCTTGTCATGTGTTGCATTGCTCCAGAATCGAGGAAGCATTCCTCCGATTGTTCGACATGGTGATGGCTCACCAGAAAGGCCTCCTGCTCATCGTCATTGTCTTCTTGGACTTTCTGCTTCATGTTTGCTGCATGGGCTTGTTGATCCGGCTGCTTCTTCTTGTCGTTATTGAACTTCAAGATCCGATAGTCCTAGATTTCGTAATTTGTCATCTTGTAGTACTTGCAGAAGAGTCTCTTCTTGTTATGAGCAGGTTGCTGATTTTGGGTCTTCTATGACTATTTTTGATTGATGTTGAATTGTCTGGCAACTTTCTTCTTCTGTTGTTTCCTTGTATTCCTTTTTTAGAATAATGCTTGCGATTCATTGATGGAGGACGATGATGCTCCATTCCTTCTTCTCTCCTCCCGCAGCAGCATGATTATGACTCTGGACAACGCAATAGCTGGGTAAGATCATCATCATCACCCAGTTTTCATATGAGGATGGTAGGCTAGACAATAAGGTCATTACAGCGTCAAAGTCTTCGATCACTGAACCTATTGCTACCATCTGCTCTAAGAAAGTCTTGAAACGATTAATGTAATTCTGAACATAATTACCTTCTGACATTCTGCCTTGCCATCCACGAGCTTCCACTTGAAAATGGCCTGCTCATCGACACTGGGAAGTGGTTCGGTTCCAGCAACTATTCCCCAAAATTCCTTGGTGGCCATCAGTACTACTTTCATCTTGAATTTCCATAAGTGGTAATTCGAACCATCGAGTTTGTCCACCATTAGAGCAGATTGTGATTGTGAATCCATTTGGAATTTCATGATTGAGTGTATGTAGATAGTAGATTATGTGACTAGAAACAATTATAGTAAGTGTCTACTCTTTATCAGAATAATCATTTTGATAATGTAAGCTCTATTTGATAATGTAAGCTCCATATCTGCCTTAAACAAATCAGAGAGTATAAGGTACTGCTCTGATGCCATGTTGGAAAATGTGCGTGCGACGAGCACGTCGCGACAGAGGCGATTATCCCTCAGTGCATGAAACCACGTCACAGCTTCGACATCGCTGGATCTATGCAGTGGATTCCGTAGTCATGCACAAAATAGATTGGATTATGATTTAGTGCAGCGGAAGTGTATTACATGAGGAGAGACAAGACCGACTCAAACTATCAGTCACACAAAACATTTAATCTACGAATAAGTTTATCTACAAGCAACAATCAATCATAACATGAATAAAATGAGCATTCAATCACATTATACAGGACCTAGATTATGGAACATTGATTATTCAGTCACGAATAGATATAGTCTAAATGTAGTCAGAGTCACATTTTTTTTGAGATAATACTCTATGATAACAGAGAGAGAGAGAGAGAGAGAGAGAGAGAGAGAGAGAGAGAGAGAGAGAGAGAGAGAGAGAGAGAGAGAGAGAGAGAGAACAAAATAATTGCGCTCTGGATGTTTGATTGATCGAATAGATAGATGATTGAGCTAACCGAGCAACTGATAAGTTGCTGGATATACTGTAGGGTGTGTAGATATAGCCCTTCCGCCTGTCAAAGAGGGTTAGTTCAGTGGATAGGTGCCTAACTAAGCCAAGATGCTACTATTAGTTGCTTCCTACTTTTCCCTCTAACACTACCACCTTAACACTACTCCCACTAACTCTAACCACAAACATACATCATGATTTAGGATGAAAGGAGAGAGATAGAAGATTAGAATAGAGAAGTAGAGCAAGAGAGAGAGAGAGAGAGAGAGAGAGAGAGAGAGAGAGAGAGAGAGAGAGCGGAGGTTAGCTCATTTGCTCATTTTGCTCACTAATGGAGAAACAAAAACAATGGAAACCAAAAACATGTAAACTAGGAAGCAAAATAGCAAACACACAAAAGATCATTAGCAAGTAGCAAATGAGGATGCTTCTCTCCAAAATGGTAGAGTTTTCTCCTTTTCAATAAGCATGGAAATATGGTACAAATGGTGCCTTATCATCAATGGGGAAGGCCCTTGCCCCAAAATCTTATTGGTTACTCCTACTAATATGGACTCTTAATCCACACCATTCACTTTGAGTCCAATCTAATCCAAGGGTCTTAAAAAAGTACATTGGAAATCACATGATACATGTGAGTTTCACTTTGGACCCAACTTTGTAAACTTAGACTAAGTTTATTAACTTGACATTGTGACCTCAAGTTTTATTTAATTAACAATAAGGCCCAAGTCTTTTATTCTATTTACAACTTGACTTGCGTGCTCATTGGGCCATGGACTTATACACGCAGGATGCCACGACCCTCGCAACTATTTCTACTTTTTCGATTTTATTTATTTACAATATATTGGGAATACCCCCGAACAGGACCCACGGCCTGAAGTAGTGCTGGTCCCTTGGCACTCTGCTGGTTTAGTACAAGGTTCGCCTGGTGCACCTCTGGTGGATGAGATATCCAGTGACGTCTTCCATGAAGTCCAGGTGTGCTAAATTTTTCTTGTTTTTCTGGGGATGGAACAACTTATGTACACTGGTGAGCCATGCTTGGTCGAACCACTGCTAGAATTTGCTTGGCCAGGGATCGCCGAGCAAGCCTGGCTCTATAGTGCACTTGGGCCACTGGTAGTTGGTCTTCAACTTTTTCCGAGACCAGGGCGGTATTGGGATCAAAACAAATAGTCGACAAAAAGTCGTCCCATTTGGTCGGGACTCCCATCAAAAGTTCTAAGTCTCGGGCGTATGTTGCGGCCGCACTGTTGGATCTGGGCAGGTGAAAAATTGTTGTGAAAACTAAACAAGAGCCCTCCTGGCATCTACGTCTGTTTCCACCCATATTGTGATTCTATTTTTGGCCAATTCTTCATGTTGATCGTGATTTTGTCTAGGGGGGTGCCACACTCCGCCCATTTAGATCTTCATGGGTAGGGGAGGTAGTGGGCATTGACCCTTAACTGCCTGGGGCTGGTGACGTACGCTCTGATAGCCGCAGGGTCGTGTTCAAACAACCTTTTTCTCCATTCTGGATGATGACCTAAGGTTGGAATATAGGCCAACTCATTGCCCTTGATCTCCTTTATTGTCACTGAGAGTTGTCAGCCGCCGCACGAGCTTTCATGTGAGAACTACGCCAGATAGGAATTGATTTCATCCTCTATCGAGGTTGGCTTCCTGAACGCGTGGCTAGCGGAGATCCATCTCAAGCGGAGATCCATCTCAAGCCCTGTGAGGATGAGGCTTGTGTCTGGCTCGTATCTGGGCCTGTATCTTGCCCCTAGGTGTCGGCCCCTGTGGTGTCTTGGGGCCCCTGATGCCATGATCTGGACTGCTTGCCCCTGCTGCTTGTTTTCCTTTGTCGTGGCGGAGTCAGCCGGTGCAGCATCAAAGACAGGTGGCGATGGAATTGCCACCAGGGCTGGTTGGGGTTTTTGATCTCTGACAAGCCTTGGGGGCTTGCTTGGCTTGGGCCAATTCGTGATTGGCACTTGCTCTATATCTGATAGTTGTTTAACGTCTGATTGTAAACCTGCACCTGATGTCGAAATAAGTTCATTTCAGCCTGAGTGAGCGGCCTATTATCAGGTGCCTGAGTGAGCGGCCTATTATTACGTGCCGGTTGAGCTAACCAGGCAGCCTTTTCAGTTTGCAACGCTTGCACCTCCGCTCTTAGACGAGTATTTTCTGTCTCATAAATCTGAAGTTGTGCCTGGAGGGGGGCAAGCCGTTGTGTGGCTTCTTTCTGAAGCTCTTGGACCTTTGCGGAAGCATCCGTGACTGCTTTGAAGAGACTTTGGATATACTGATTTTGGCCATCTTCTTTTTGCTGCAGCTTTAGGATCTCCTTCTGTCCATCCAGCTCATTTGTTGGGCAATCATCAATTCTTGCTAGAGCTTTGTAATGTCCGCTCACAACTGGGTGTTGCTGGTGGCCAATTGCAGTACTCGGCTGTCCAGTGAGGTCTTGGCCGCTACCGCGTCTTGGATGAAGGTTCCCAAGGCTTGGTAGGCCGTTGTGAGGTCCGTGGGAGCAGCCGATAGCGTGGCACTTGCTGAGGCTACCTGTGTCATCACCTGAATGGTCTGCATGCCAGTGTCGTCATCTTCAATAAGTGTTTCTGGCAGTGCCATGCCCTCTAGTGTGGTGGGATCAGCATGAAGGGGTAATGATACAAATTTTGTCTGTACAAATGCATCCTCGGCAGCCTTCACAGGAGATGTGGGGGGTGTGAGAGGAGTAGCAAAAGTGGAAACATGTGTAATAATAGATTGTCCAAAAGAGGGAATGGTAGGAACAGAAGAAAATTGGAGGGTGGTTTGGAGGATGGATGGAGACGAGGGAGGTGAGGAAACTTGGCGAGGCGACAAAAGATTGATGAGTTGCATCCACGACAGGGTGTCAGGAGAGAGCTGAGAGTCGAGAGGGTTGATCTGAAGGAAGGGTGTAGAAGCAGAAGCAGGGGGTATGGACGAAGCAATGGTGATAGAAGCAGTGACAGAAGCAAAGGATGTCGGAATAGGAAGAAGAGGAACAGATGTGGTAGTAGAAGTGGAGGTTTAGTAGAAGCAAAAACTATGGCTGTGGAAGTGGTGGTTAGTGGAGGGGGTGCATTGCATTGCCTGGTGGCAGGAGGACTAGATGAAGAAGGGGCGACGCCACTCATGCGTTTGCTGGCCATTGTGTCAGTAACTGCAGATTGATAGGAGGTGGAAGCGTCAGGTATAGTGTAGTGTGTGGGACGGTGGTAGAAAGAACAGAGGAATCCCATGCACCTTCTCCTCGAGAAACACACAGGCAAAGTTACATAGTAGCGGTCTTGCTGCGATGTGTTTAGGCGTGTTAGGTTTAATGGCCATGGAGAGCTTGTGCAATAGGAAGGTATGCCAGTCGTATGGCCTTATCGAGGGACTTGAGAATTCTATGAAGGATTCCACGATCTGGCTGAGTAGTGTCATGGACTGGATGCGGTCCTTGCGGAAAGTCGAAACAACTAAAAAGTTGTTCAGCAAGTAGGCAACTACTTGGATTACAAGATCGTTGATAGCCTCTATCAAGTACTCGTTGTTAGTCTGGACTAGGATCTCAGGAGCAGTCTTGGTTACAGAAGGTTTGATGAGATTTTTGGCTTGGCGATGGGAGATGGGTTGGCGACTATGCCAATGGCTGCATCCTGCCAACTGAAATGGTGTGTGATCAGTGCTTCTCTTGTAAGCTGTTCTGAATGCCCACAAAGCAGCATGTAACTTGTGCTCCCAATTAGATCTACTAGCTTCAACTGTTTTCGTGATTACGCTACACAGAATCTTATTGGATGATTCTGCCTGTCCATTACCACAAGGATAATAAGGTGTGCTGAATCTCTGGATCACAAGGAATTCCTCCAATAGGACTTTGATGGTCTCATTGACGAAATGGCTTCCGCGATCGTTGACTATCTCCACCGGGCATCCGAAGCGCACAATGATATTTTCATATAGAAACTTGGCAATTGCTCAAGCGTCAGCTGTCCGCACTACCTTGGCTTCAACCCACTTGGTGTTAATATGTTCTTTCACTTGGATTAGGTAAGCTTCTATGCCGGAACATTTCCTGGAAACCCTCCTCACCCAAATGGCCCAGCTTTGTAAATTATATAATGGTTGATATTGCGAGGAATTACGCAAAAGCCTACGTAGCTGTCTGAATAGATAGGGTGATAAAGAAAGAGAATAAAACTCCTTAAGACAATCATCAATCAAACATGATTTTCAAAACTGCAAAGCACAACTAAAGAAAATTTATTTCTCATCTGTTATGGCAGAAGGAATCAGGAACAATATTACCGAGCTTTTCGCCAAATTCTAATGTAAGACTATAGCTCCACACCATGTGGGATGAGCACCTGAAACAAATTTACTGTAGATCCATGTGTAGGCTGGTTGGCAACGTTGTCAACACACACACTACAGACCATCGCTTAGCTTTGCCTCCTTAAGACCTGCTAAATCAAGTTAAATGTTGATAGCCTTTGCTCTCTACTAACTACACCCACTACTAGTCTTTTGCCACTAGTCCACATCGCACTCTTTCCACAAAAACCAGTTTGACTACATTGTAATTTTCTCATTCAAAACAATACCTGAAAGAGGTCTCTGAACTTCTATGTACTTGAGATTCAATAGAAACTTCACATGTGGTTCATTTAAATAGGCATTGCAGCAAAAGATAGACCATAATCCTACTTTGAGGTTGGTTAAATCAAGTAAAGATAATGTAAGTGTTTTGTATAGCTTGACAATTCTAGTTTAAGATATAAACTTTCAGACCTGAATTGGCTAGTGTGGGGAAGCACACGGTTTTGCTTTTCTTCTGCTTGGTATAGCAAACTCACATCTTGAGGAACTTGCACATGATACTTGCGGATTGCTGCAATCGGTACCTGGAATACTCGAGTAAATGGGTTATCTCCTAGCTTTTCAAAACGATAAAGAGGTATGCCTGCAATGTATAGCAGCAACGACAGTCCTAACGCAGCAGTCGAGATTGAAAATCCTAGTTTGTAGCCTTGATGCTCTACAAGGTACACGATCACAGAGTTTCCAACGAGAGCACCAGCACTAGAACACAGGTACAGCCAGCTAAAATATTTGCTTTTTTGTATTACTTCCTTCGGATCATCTTCATCAAATTGATCTGCTCCAAAGGCTGTATTGCAGGGCTGACAAGCCCCACACCCAAGGGCCTGTACATAGATTGAAAAAAAAAAAATCCAGCCTGTTTGGTTGAAGCTCTCTGACATGTTCCAGATCCACTTGTACAGTCAGGAGGTCGAAGTGAGGGCAAAGAAACTGAGACAGTTGAAAGGATCATGCCCTGCAAATGGCAATCTTCATCAACCTAAAATGTTTAGTAGGAAACGCTAAACTCAGCTGAGAAGAAAATAAGTAACCGCACTAATCAGATACAAAGTTCATGAATGAATTTATTGTTTTTATCTTGCATGCCCACATCCTCCTGAGTGAAATCCAACTACACAGAGGAAAGGCTCTCAACCAGCAGGCCACTTATTTGTGTGCTATTTAATAAACTTTTTACCTATCGTTCCATTCAGTTGTTTGCCAAGAGGCATAAATCTATCATTCTTTGCAACATCAACTACAATCTGTTCTATTTTTTACCTCAGCTTCAAGTTGTGTGAGCAAAGATCCACTACTACGAAAAAGAAAATATACCCATCTGCTATGACCAAGTAAATGATTCAACCAATAACAAAAAAGATAAAGAGTTGCTTGACTACAATTAAGTAAATGAAGAGAAAGATGACTGATGTCAAATATCGACCCCAAAAAGCATCACCAAAGAAAGCCCCTATGAGAGAGCAGAGATAAACTGCACCAGACCAGTTATTGACATTACTTGCAGCAGATGCATTACTTTCATGCAGCTTATCCGTCAGATACAGAACCAGATTTGTGACAGTTCCAGCATACGCCAGGGTGGAGGCAAATTGCATTCCTGCATTTCAGAAACCATGGTAGCCTAAGTTATGCCATGATAAAAGAAATATTTCATCAGTAAAGAAGTGGGGGATAATACGTACCAACATATTGTTGAGAATTGTTTCATGACAATCACTCACAATCACTCATAAGGTGTATGTATTTGAATTATCTATTAACTTGAGGGATTTTGAATTTGTTTGAATGTGGTGTTACATGTGTAAAGACCTACACCTAAACATTCAAATAGTCCTAAATCTGGTGCAACTAACCGAATCAAGAGGTTACTTCTGAGTGAGTTGGACGAGTCCACATGGTATCATCATCTATTGATATTGTAGCGTATATGTATTGATTGTAAGTCCTAGACATTGAGTTAGTAGGTGATTCACATAGGATACATAGGAACTTTTGGTTCTAATTATTCTCCGTTTGAAAATAAAATTATTCTGTATACTTAGTTGGAGTTGGATAATTGGAGTAACCAAAAGCCAGGGCTTCACGTAATAAAGTTCGATAAATCTTAAGTTATTCTAGATCAGAACTTAAAGTGTATTGGGGACTAGTTGTATTCTAGATACAACCTTGATCTCTGGTAACGGTTGAAACTGAGTCAATTAAAGTTCAAAAAGTGGCTGATTACTTGCGGGAACGTTTTGAGTGCCCAAGATCGGGTAAAACATTTTGCTAATTTGAAAAGAGCATTTAAAGGCATTTATGTTTGTGAAGGTGATTGCATTGACCCCACCCACACTAACACTTGAGAACATCATAAATTCTTCTGGAAAAAAAATCTTCTCAGTTAGTTAATGGCATAACTGATTGCAGACAGACGTAATTGATTATCGTGAACTGTCCTCTTATATGTCCTCATTTGTGCAGCAATTTCCTGATTTTGTGTAGCAATTGGAGTCCCAGCCCTGACCTAGAGGCAAGGAAGTCCTAACCAGCTCTCTACTTATTATTAAAGGCCATAATTCTAAAGTTGAGCAACCAGATTTAATACAAATCAGTAAGCTTTTCATAAGCAGTCACACCTTCAATTGTCCTATATTTATACCATCGTGCAGAGATGAGATAGAGAAGGAAGTTGAGGATGCCAAGCACCACTAGTAGCCAGTAAAAATAGTCAAGATGCCCATTATTCAGATTGTCTGATATCCAGCCAGGGTTGTTGCCTCTCTTGGTTATGCTGGTCACAGCACTTACCAAACCACTGCTCAGGAAGCTACCCATTGCAAAGCATGAAAATTCAAGACCACTGCCCAACCCTCGAAGAGCATCAGGAGCTTGATCATAGAAAAACTCGTATTGTCCTATGAAAGTGAAAACTTCAGATGCAGCTATTAGCATAAATGGAGGTGTCAGCCAACTCATGGGAACTGTTGTTGTGGTGTCATTTTGCAATCCATGATGCTTGATTATTTGGAGGCGCTTGATCTCAACTATGGCAGCAATTACAACTGCCAGAATGGATAAAACGAACCCTACTCCCTGCCTCTGTAGCATCGTGATTCCCCGTGGATTTCCTGTAATTCTACGCAGGACTGGAACTAGTAGAGTTTCGTAAGCCAAAGCACATAAACAAAAATTTAATGTTTCAATGCAATTAAGCGATGAAGCTGGGATTGTGAAATTACCCATATGGGTATCCATAGCCGAACCCTGCTCCACGAAAAGTGTTAAAATCTGGTTATAGGTTGTAGAAAAAAAAATGCCTGTTGCCCAGATTGGCATGAGCCGAATTAAACACTTCACTTCTTCAACTTGAGTCACGGTACATAGTTGCCAAGGATTTCTGTCCTCATTGTTAGTCATTGTTGCTGCCTTGTCAAGAAACCTGAGAAGCACCAGTACAAAATTATTGGTTTTCTCTCTCTCTCTCTCTCTCTCTCTCTCTCTCTCTCTCTCTCTCTCATGTTTGATGCCTGAGAAATCTGCCCAAATTATGTTCTGCAACAATACTTGTGAATTGCCACATAACTACAACAAAATATTTGATCAAACTTGTTCTTCGACACAATATGTTAGGTAATCTATGGCCACGATAATATATATGGCTTGTGAACTTCTTGTGGCAGGGTTGATTGGACCGATATAATCCAATCCCCACTTCTCAAATGGTGCTTGAGCTAGTACTGGATGTAAAAGATCATAGTTCAGCCTCGTCGGCCTCCTTGCTCTTTGGCACACATCGCATCTCTTCAAGTATTCATCTGTATCCTTATAAATCATTGGCCACTAGCATCCTGATTGTAGGATCTTGCAAACTGTAATGTCGGATGCAAAATGACCACCACCCGTGCCTTTATGCGAAATTGAGATAATTTGGGTGGCCTCGTGTGGAAGAATACATCTCCAAAGAATACCGTCTGGTCCTCTTCGATATAATTGGCCGGCAATCAGCTGATAAGGTCTAGCTTTTAGAATTTGTTTTTGTTGTTCTGCCTTGGATAAAGTTTTATCCGGTTGGCCCCGCATTAAATATTCAACTATATCTGCGGCCCATTCAGGTACAGTATCAATGTAAAAAGGTAACTCATTGTCAAGTAGGGCATCAATTTCCTTCCCCTTGATTCGTGACACATGATTTGCCATGTAATGTTGCTTCCCCTTGCGAACCATTATCCAAAAATCAAACTCCAGCAACAGAAGTAACCAACGAGTGATTCTTCATGTATTGCAAGTTTTATTAACAAGATATAGCAAGGGTTGATGGTCCGTATTAAAAGCAAAGTGTGTGTCAAATAATGCCAAAAAATTTTAACCGCATAAATCATAGCCAGTGTCTCTCGTTCGGTTGTTGAATAATTTATCTCTAAGTCACTAAGTTGTCGGCTAGCAAATCGGATTGGAAAATCCTTTTTGTGTTCTCCTGGCTGGGTTAAGATTGCTCCCAATACATACTTGGATGCATCCGTATGCACATGGAACTCTATGGACCAATTGGGTGGATGTAATATTGATGTTGAGACCAATGCATCTTTAAGCTTCTGAAAAGCCTGCAGAGCTTCCTTTGTCCAATGTGGTTCCGTTGTGAGTTTGTAGATTGGTTGTGCCGATTCCGCAAAGTCTAAAATGAAGATTCCGTAATGGTTAGCATGACCCATGAAAACGTAGACTCCACGGATCGTTCCTAGTGGTGACAGAATGACTATGATCCTTATCTTTGACAGGTCTGTGGCGATCCCGTGTCTGGATACTATATGGCCAAGAATTAGGCCATGTGTCACCCAAAACTGACACTTCTCTAGATTCAAGGATGTCTGATATTCGCGGCATTTCTTCAGCACCTTTTCCAGATTGGATAAGTGTTCCGAATTTGGTCCGTGCATGCACAGATCATCCAAGAAAATCCCTACTACTCTATCCAGAACACTCTTCGTAAATGGTAAGAAAAAATGATCCTTTTTGGTGATTGCATTTAATGCCTTCAGGTTCACACAGATTCGCATTTTGTCGTTCTTCTTGGGTACTATGACTATCGGCGACACTCATTCAGTTTGCTCGATCTCATAAATGAAATCAGCATCTAGCAATTTTTGCAACTCTTGCTTGATCAGCTCGGTGTAGTTCGGGTTGCAGAGCGGTAGTAGCGACTCACCTTGGGGATTGCTCCATCCACCAAGGGTATGGTATGTTGGACTATGGTTGGTGGGATACCCTTTAGATCACTGTAATTCCAAGCGAAACAATCCTTGTATTCCACCAATAATGAGCGTAGTCTTTTGAATTGACTGGGCGTTAACTGTTCTCCCACATGCACGCTGTAAATTTCGCATGTTTGCTCGTAGATCTGGAGGAACCTGATAGGATCTGATGACCCATCATATTTAGATATTTCTGTACATGGTGCCCTTCGGACTGCTTGCAATGGCGATAGGTATAGGTTGACCCATAGGACCCATTGGTGGTAGTTCTGGTTCTGCCTCGATATGCGCAGCTGCTACTCTGGGAAGGTTTGGTGCTTGATTTGTTGTCCTTCTCGCGATTGATCATCCGGATTTCAGATTCATTCGGCAGTAGAGTCCCTCTCATTAAGCATGGAAATATGGTGCAAATGGTGCCTTATCATCAATGGGGAAGACCCTTGCCCCAAAATCCTATTGATTACTCCTACTAATATGGACTCACAATCCACACCGTTCACTTTGAGTCCAATATAATCCAAGGGTCTTAAAAAAGTACATTGGAAATCACATGATACATGTGAGTTTCACTTTGGACCAACTTTGTAAACTTAGACTAAGTTTATTAACTTGGCATTGTGGACTCAAGTTTTATTTAATTAACAATAAGGTAGGCCCAAGTCTTTTATTCTATTTACAACTTAACTTGCGTGCTCATTGGGCCATGGACTTATACACGCAGGATGCCACGACCCTCGCAACTATTTCTACTTTTCCAATTTTATTTATTTACAATATATTGGGAATACCCCCAACATATATACACCTGGCTAACTAATTAAAAGAATACCTAGTCTGTACTTTACAAATAGGATTTAGGCTATTGGAGTTGATTGTGATGCAACTAGTCGGAGGTGTCCGAATAGTCGGTGTCAGATGTTGGCCGAATAATCGAACGATGAATGATGACTGAACAATCGAATGGTGGCCGAATAGTCAATGTCGGTTGGGTCGACAGAACATTGTCACTGATTCCTTTGTAATTCTGTAGACTGTAAGGAAACAAGTGTATTTTCGCAGAGTTTGCAACTGTACAAGTATTTACAACAGCTAATGAATGGATCTAGATTTGTGATGAGATAAGGGATGGATATGATAGAAATCCAACATCTCTCTCTCTCTCTCTCTCTCTCTCTCTCTCTCTCTCTCTCTCTCTCTCTCTCTCTCTCTCTCTCTCTCTCTCTCTCTCTCTCTCTGTGGAGCTCCCTCTTGCTCTTTGTTGTTGTGGCTGCAAGAAGGGAGGTAGGCACGATGGGTCGGGGTTTAGGGCTCAAATGTAAGAGCAAAGGGGGGGGGTTTGGTCATGGGTTTTTTTTTTTAAATCATGTTTTTTAACCATGTACAATGTGTACATTGTGGGTTTTATGTGCCCATTGTGAACCGGTTTAGTGGAGGTTTTCACCTGATCACGAGTGTGCATTTAAAGTTGGAAAACAATTAAAACCTAGTGTCTATTGGGGGCTTCCTTTATATCTTTTGTCCGTGTTTAAAAAAAAAAAAACCTTTTTGGTTTGGAAGTATTGCGTCATGTAAAAACGTTGCTAGTCCATTTGAGTGTAATGGAACCGTTTTTTGTTCAATTTTTAGGACGGTTTCCCAAGACCTCTAATTGGGATTTTATTAGAAGTTATGGCCGATACGGAACCACAATTGCTTGGTGATGATATGACATCACCGGTGCGAAGTATGGGAAGTCCTGAGAATAACCCGTCGTCAATGTTGGAGATTATGAGCAGGGCATTGCTTGAAATTCTCCAGAGCAATAAACAGCGAGATGAGCAAATAAACTTTATTTTAGCTCAACATGAAGCGGTGTCTTTGACTCATTTGGGTCGAGTCAAAAGTTTTTTGGTAGACAGGAAGTTTAAGGAACCAATGGTAGCGGAGTTATGGATTAGCAATGGAAGTGTTATTTTGGCTAGCACATTGTCCTGAGGGAATGCGTATTTTTTTGAATTGATTAAGATTTCCACTTGTTCTTTCCAATTTTTAAATTTTTCTACTTAACGGGATATCAGGTTGAGACCTAAAATCCTTTCTAGTGACCAAAAGTTTCAGAAAAGGGAGAAAGAGGATATAAGTTGGAATTCATACTATGAAGTTGGAATTCAGAAAATCTCGAGAGCTTGGCGATTCTAAAGTTACTTGAATCATTTATCAAATCTTGAGATTCTGAGATAATCTCTAAACTATTGGTGTGCTCCAATTAAACTAATTTATTTTTGGAATGATTGGTTGAAAAGTGGATGGTTTTCTTGGAGGAAGAACCTGGGGTATGGGATGCAAGCAATTCCAAAAAGAAGACCTGAAACTAACTGATCGGCGTGACCATAATAGAGCTGTATATCTGGATAGATGCCAATTGCTATTGGTCACGAGAGGGTATTTTGTTGAGATTTTTGAGGTATTGGTCATGACCCCTTTATGGATATCTCAAATCACAAAATAGGAAATTCTGAATGCTTTTTTTTTGGAGAGTATATTTGAGAATTGTTCGGTCCCTATGTTCAAGGCCATGACTCTCTCTCTCTCTCTCTCTCTCTCTCTCTCTCTCTCTCTCTCTCTCTCTCTCTCTCTCTCTCTCTCTCTCTCTCTCTCTCTCTCTCTCATGGGTAGTATCTAATCCTATAAGACTCCCTCTTACTTTAAATTGTCTAAAGTAGGTGATGTACCCCTAAATGATGTTCAACTTTTTAAGCAGGAAGGTTTTTTAAAAAAAATACCCTCTTCAATAAAAGTCCTTTCTATAAAGCTTCAGGTGGACGCACCAATTTTGCTATAAATAATACTGCTTTGCTTTGAGGTTTTTTCTACCTCTTCTCTTCCTCCCCCTCTTGCACTCTCCTCTTGCAAAGTGTTTGGTAGAACGGACAACACCCATCCTCAGTGCATACTGGCTCTTCATTGGAGTGCCCTTTCAAGTACGGAAATGATTTGTTTGTCAGATGTTTGAGTTGATACACTAACACCCAACACACTCTTCATCTATGTACTTTGCTACTAATGTCCGACTTCGCTTCCTACGGTTTTCTTAGTATGAAGTTATGTTGATGGTATTGTCAACCATTTCTCTCATTTTTGTACAAAAAAATCACTTACAAGAATTCATCGACCCTCAGAATAGTGCCTCAAAATTTGCGAACCTCACTAGAAAATCATGGACACTGAGGATGATTTTTGGGTGAAGTTGTGAATTCTTGACCAAAAAATTCTATATATAGGCCTCTCCCATCCTCTCCACGAATTCATTCTAGATTCCTGCTACCAAATTCATGTTGAAATTTTTTAGAATTTTTAAAACTTCCCGAGCAATCTAGAATCACTGCTATCACGGCCTCTTGTGACTCATCGCTCTCTCTCCACCGTCGTAAGGCCCCTAAGTCCTATTCAAGGGACATTTTCATGATTTCTATCAAAACTTATGCTGAGCAACTTATCCTCGCCAAGGATATTCTTACGAACCTTGGCTTTGATCTGACATACTTCCTCGATCAGCATAGCAAGAGTTTGATTCAAGCTGCCTACTCAACATATTCATCTTTCAAACGTTCAAAACCACATATAAGGGCGACAGTTCTACCATCATCAACATCTCTCCCGAACACCTACAGAGTATTGGATTTCCTAATTTGGGAGAGACGATTCATGGCAAGGGTACTAGTTATGATGTCAAATATCTCACCAAATCTTTGATGGAGCCGGACGGAAAAACCATTGTCCAAACCAACGACGGGATAGCTTTTTGCCTTCTCATAGATCCCCATCTCTAGGCGGCATCAGAAATCCTAATCACTATGGTCGAGGTCTATACAGTCAAAATGGATCGCATCCCACCGAGCGATCTCTTCTCCTTGACCCTCACCAGGGATGATCCCACTCACAACTACAAGTGGGCGAAAAAGGTATCAGACAAGTTATGTGGGGCCTTAAAAGCCAGGAAACCAACCACCAAATGTGGATATCTCCCCACATGTTGATCTCCAAATAGTTGGGACATCAAACGGCCACTGCTATCAAAGAGCTCGACGGCATCTATCCAAGCAACAGAAAGTGAGCCACACCACAACTGACAACAGAACCTGTTTCACCAGCACCACCCACAAAGAAGCAGGATGGGAAGACAATCAGCACGGATGACACCATCTCCCCTGATATCTTATCCAGTGATATAGGGGTAGAGTATGCTGAATCTGGTGGGAGCTTGAAACCCTCTCAAGTCCCAAAGGATGTCCTAGCATAACAAGAGGCCTTACTCCACCAGGCCCAACAACGCCGACAAGCAATAGCAGCAGCAACAACAGGCAGTTCACTTGATGCAGGCGCTTCCGGTTCTAGTTCAGTGGGTGTGGTTCTGTCCACTCAGCCATCTTCCACAGCTCCAGTTTCCTTACCTGCTATCACAACACCTCTTCCACCACCACCCCCACCATTTACGACTACCTCCAAACCCTCATTCACTCTCAACACGGGCTTTGATTCCACAATTCCACCAAAGCCCTCACTTATACAATCTTCCACCCTACTTGACTCTACAGTCAATGTAGATAATTTTGCTTTGCAATTATTAACACAGACTACATCCACCACCATCACAACTCCTCTGATCCACACATCCCCCACACGCATTCTGTCACCACCACATTCACCACCTCTCGTACAACAATCACCCCCACCAACATCCCCTGTCTTTTCTCAAAATCCAACCTCTCCGCCAATTCCAGAATTTCTCCCATTTCATCCCATGCCATATCCCAACTATAACCACACACTTTCTGATATTGGCCCTTGGGAGTAGTTACCCCTCACAGCCCAAAAAGCGGTATGGTTGGTGAATGAGCTCCAATATAATCTATTCGGCACCCTAGGGGGACAATACACCATGAGACAATTTGATGGCGCTATGGCAGATCTTCAGAAGGAAAAAATCAAGGTTGGAGGCGAAAAGCAAGCAACATCAGCAGCAAATTCAGAACCTCACCACTTATAATCAACAACATCAAGAAATGCTCAGCCACCTCCAGAACCAGCTCCAACATGCAAACCGTCATAGACAAACTTACAGCCAAAAGGGACGAAGCCGTAGCAGATGCAAAGCCGCATGTTCCGCTATGAAGGAACAGTTGGAATTGGTGGATTTCAATGATTTCGCACCACCAGCTATTCCCGAGGGAACTCCAATTCTAGTGGTGGCCTATCAAATGCTGGCCCAAAAGTTGAAAGCCAAGATGGAGCAACACACTAAACTACAACAATCATACACTGCTTCCGTCGAGGCTCTTAACCAGCACATCACCACCTTGGAAGAAAGGTTAAAGGCAGCTACCCAGTCAACGCCTTCTGTCCATGTAGAGCACGCCCAGTTTCATGATTCCGTACACCACTTTGATGGATCAGATGGTGGAGATGGAGCAGGATTCCAGCAGCCTCCACCTGCTACTCAAGGCTCGTCATTGCAAGGCCAAACCCAAGGGCAAGGAGCTCCTGCACCAACCAATCCACAGGGCTCTGGTGGTACTGGCTCCCAACACTATCTTTTTTCTTTCTCCGCTTCTAATCCCATCGACACCACTAACCTTCCATTCATCCAAAACCAATTTTTTTCCGAATCCCAAAGAATTGCTACAGCTAACCCTTTACCTCTTCTATCACTTAAACCTGAACCACAAACTGAACATGCCATTGCAGCTGAAGCACCAACCATCCGGCACAGAATCACGCCCACCCACCGAGCAAGGAGTTGCGTGCATCTCAAGAATTCGCCAAGAAATATCCAACCACAAAAGAGCATGGCGGCTACATCCTGCTAGATTAGGACCAGTGCAAAACCCATAAGGATGCCGTGAAGCTCCTGGATCCACAACCACTCTGGTGCCATCAGCTCTTCCTACAGAGCAAAACATCCATGGCATAGTATCTCGAAGCACCCTCCTACATGCGTTACTATCGTAGCGCCGCCAGAACCGTTTCCTGTCACCAAGGTCAAAAATATAATATTTTGGCCCAAGCTCACAAGAGTGGATATCGGCAACCTACTTGAAGATATGGTCACCAACTGCCGTGTATTTTATCAAAAGTACCATGGCAATCCTGATCGCAACGTCAGATATTTTTCGGACAATTGCGGCCTGGTGGCATTCTTGGCAGAACTCACGGATTTTTGGAATCGAGGGCTACTACCAATAGCCATTGATATCAATAAACCACTGTGAACGCAAGACGACCACATCAACGTAGCAAGGCTTTACTATCGCGCAGCCCTCACTTCGGCACTGCACGCTGATATGGTGGAGTTATGGAAAACCCACAACTTTCTACAAGATATGCTCCATTACTACAAACCCATGCCCTTCCTTAACAAATTACGATGGCAAATGATGGAGGGCATCAACAACAAAATTTACCAATCCCGACAGCAACAATCTCGCCTCCAAGAAGCTCAAAAATTCGATTGGTGTGGGACCACCAATCCAATAAGGAGGGGGATAGTGTTAGCAACTGTGCAAACACAGAGAAAATATTAAAAAAAAAAAACTCTGTGGCATGTGTTTTGTAAGCCCTGGGTAAAAGCTTAAAATAATAAAATAAATTAAACTTAGGATTAGAACTTAGACTTAAGAAACTTAAGCTTAGAAATATTTGTCTTTAAGTTATCTTAAGTTTCAAGTTAGAAACTTTTAAAGTTCTAAATCCTAAGTTAGGAGTTCTAGAATGGCTAGTTTTAAACTAATCCCATAAGTTAGTGAATACATATGGAAGACCCTCCTTACTATAAAAGGAGAGGTATTTGCCATGTATACAACACTTTTGAGATTAAGCTATCAAGCTCTCTATTTTGAGACTATCTCTCTATTTCATTTGCGTTTCCTTTGGGAAGGTGCACATGCATAGCTTGAGGGAAGGTGGTGCTCGGGTCTCCTCTTGCCTCCTTCTCATCGGTTTGTATTGTGGCATGTATTTATTTGATTGATTATTAGTTAGCCGCAATCTATCATTCCATTTTCCTTGTGGGTGTATTTACGATCTAGTTTAGTTACCTTGCTAGTTGGGTAAGCCTTAGCAAGGATTGGTTACTTATTGTTTTTAGATAGTTTCATTTCCGCTTCGGGCACTAGTTGGGCAAGCCTTAGTGCATTCATTTTTGTTAACTATTCCCATTTGAAGCTTTTTGTAGGAACTTAAAAGGTGGACGATCCTTTCTATACTACACCACATTGTGAGTAGATCTAGCCAACGCATAAACCAGATTTACTTCCAACAATAATTAACTTTATAATAACTAGTTTAGCAATTGGAGCAAATGTTTCATCAAAATCTACTCCCTTGGTTTGTAAGAAGCCCTTTGCCACTAGTCTTGCTTTATGTTTGTTGACTGTTACATCTTGGTTGTACTTCAATCTATTGATCCATTTGCATTCAAGTGGCTTCCTTCCATGAGGAAGATCCACAAGCTTTCAAGTATGATTCTCCATAAGAGCATCATACTCCCTTTGCATGACATCCTTCCATTTAAGTGACTCTATAGCATCTTCAAAGCAACTTGGTTTATCAAGCATTGATGTAAGAAAAGTATAAGAGGTAAGATAATGAGTGTCTTCCCTTTGCTCACCCTTGTCAACATATGTGAGCCTTGATGGCTCGGTCCTTGTCCTTAAAGATCTCCTTGGAGCACTCGGGTCTTTAGGTGGATCCTCAAGATCTTGATCATTTGGTAGCTCCTCCTCAAATCTTGCAAGATCCTTGACACAAGAATGATTAGTAGCGCTTTCATTCACTTTGAGAAAATTTCCTTCATCAAAGGTAACATCTCTACTCACTAAGATATGGTTGTCCATTCGAACTAGTAAGTGACCGAGGAACACATTTTTCAAATGACACTATACGGTTGCTGACAACTTATTTCCTGATCAAACACAGAAAAACTACACCGTATAATCCAAAAGCAAACGGGTTGACAGAAAGAGCTAATGGAATTTTATGTAAGATCATGACTAAAATTACTATTGCACATGCAACGAATTGGGGTCAAAAACTACCATAAGTTCTCTGGACTTATCGCAACACAGAGAAAATCATGACGAAACAGACACCATATTTTCTTACATATGGTATGCATTCTATTTTGCCAATTGAATTTGAGGTGAAAACCTTTCGTATTCAATCTCAATGAACAGATGCAGAATGTATAAACGAAAGGTTGACTAATATTGAAGAACTAGCTGAAGCTCGAGAGACTTCACAAAAACTAACGGAGGAAATCCAGAAACAAAGAAAGAAGAAATATGACAGTCATATAAAAAAATGTGATCTTAAAGCTGATGATTATGCACTGATATATGACAATCGCCATCAAAAGTTTCCTGGAAAACTCCATATGCGATGGCTTGGACCTTATATAGTCATAGAGGTGTTTGACAATGGTTCTGTGCAACTTCAATCACTTGAAGGTGGACTATTACCGACACGTATTAATGGGTCCAGACTGAAAAAATACTACCTTTACCAGAATTTTTTTTTATTCTTATTATTTTCTAGTATTTTTTTGAAATTAATCGCGAATTTTCTTTTATCTTGTCTAAATTTTTTCGCGACCTTTCTTTTATTTTTTTTCTAGAAATTTTCGTGAGATTTTCGAGAATTTTTCTTAACTTCTCTCAATCTTTCAATATCATTTTAAAAGTATTTTTGAGAACTTTTCGAGATTTTTTCGCGACACTCAATTTGTTAATCAAATTTTCGTAAATCGTTTTCGAAAATCTTTCTATAATCTTTTCGAGCATTTTCCCCAGTTTCTTTTTTTTTTAAGATCCTTCGAGAAAGTTTCGCGAAAGTTTCTAGAATCTTTCTAGCATACTTTCGAGAATCTATCGAGAATCTCTCGACCTACTTTTTGTATCCCTCCATTAAAGATGATGGCCACGTGATCATCATTATTCACACGTGTGTAAGCTCACAAATATTGTTTCTCCTTAATTTATTTTTTCTTTTCACAAACGGTCTTCGGTCATTAAAGATCAATCTGGCAAATTATAGTTCCAAACACTGAGCCATGCACGTGCTCCATAAATGGAAGTGACAGATGTCAAGTCACCATGCCACATCATCATTCCTTCCACACCACTACTACTTATCAGAGTTATTTTTCATTTTTCTTCTTTACACTTTCTACCTTCGAGTTTATGCTTTCCTGCGCTCATTCTCTTTGCGATCAAAGCACTCTTTTGCAAACTATTGTGACCTACGAAGCTATTGTTAAACATTCGAACAATGGCTTCCAAATCAGGTTCTAGCTCTAATATCATCTGGAAAGCACGCGCAGGAATCCACCTGGCATCCATCCAGTCCTTTTTGGATCGATGCAAGTTAGGTGATTTGAAAGTGGACCCCTCTATCATCCTCTCTGAAGTCAGTGCTGAGTTTGTGAACTCTATACATTCAAATTCGGAGGAAGAATTCAAAGTTTATATACGAGGCAAATTCTTCACCATCTCTGAAGATTTGTTTTGCACAGTGCTCGGACTACCATTGGATGGGAAGCTGGTTGCGACAAATAAAGATTCGGCGGAGGAAGCTGCCCATTTCCTAAGCAACTGCTTCGTACCCACGAAGGGGTACAAAATTTCTATGATCCGAGATGCCACACTCAAACTGTTTTGTAAATATGCAAACCAAGCCATATTTTTGACAGATGCGGATGCGACAATTTCAATTCAAAATTTTGGTTACATATTGGATGCGCTTGCGGGTAATCCAGTATGCTTCGGCATTATCACATACAAAGCTTTTTTGCGATGGATCAAACACAAGAAATTTTCTGGAGTCGGAGCCCATGTTTCTCGTCTGTGCGCTCATTTTCAAATCTTGACTGAGGTAGAGAAAATACTGCTGCCGGGAAGGATGTTGGCTCTCATGCCAATTGATCTTTCCAGCCACATCTCTGCTCCTATTCCGGTTACATTCGATGCTGCACCAGCAGTCGAAGTAGAAGCCACCACTGCTATGGAGAGCGAAGCTGGGGCAATGGAAACCGATGGAGCTGCTGTTGTTGTTGTTGATTCTTCAAAGCTAGCATCTGCTTCCACATCTCAGAAGCAGTAGAGTGCATCCACCTCTGAGGATGACGCAACCCAGTCCGATACATCAAACAAAGGATGAATAGCTGCTGACGACGACATTGGGGCACCTGTGGCAGATGAAGAAGAACCAGACGACCAGCCCCAGTGGTTTCGATCCATGACAGAAAAAGCCAAGAATCTAGTGGCTGAAGTATATGAGTTTGACAAGTATCACCGTCAACTCACGATGCAGCTTATCACTTCAGAGAGGAAATCACTAGACTCTCTGAAGGAGTCCTTTGAGAAGATCGATTCGCTCGAGTTAGACAACATGAAGCTGATCAAACAATATCGTTCTCTCAAAACACAGCCTCAGACTTTAATAAAGGAAGCTAATTCTTTGAAGCAGACAAATAAGGCGATTCAGGCCAAGTCTGACAATTTTCAGACTCAAAACGATTCTTTAAAGTAGCAACTTTTGGTTGCAAATCAACATAATGTCACGCTCCAGAAACATCTACAGGAGGAGTGAATGACAAGACTAAAGACAGAAGCTGCTCTGTCTCTAAGCAACACTGCAGGGTCAATCACTGTCAATCTCACAGCGCTGAACCAGCTCTAAGGCCAGATGCTCGAAAATTTTTGAGTCGAGTTCTTACAACCGCTCGAGGATGCGAAGGCTCTTTTCAAGGAAGAGTTGGCAGAGCTGAAGGAGCTCTCCAGTGATGTCACCCCATCTTGCAGCGGGCCCGATGCACACGATGACTACCTTCAGGCCCTGCTTCGAATTGATGAACTCACACAACAACTCCAAGTTGTGCCTGCCTGCACCGGAGTCTCATACCATCCAGAATACTTGGAGGCTGTCGTGAAGATTGACCAGCTCGAACAAGAGCTATCGAATCAAAAGCAACAAATGGAAGATCAGAAGCTGGCTTCTGAGTTGCAAACTCAGGATTTGACAACTACATCTACACAGCCAAAGCGAATGCGACGAAATCAGTCGAAGGTATGCGCTGACAGATTCCTTGCATTTGTTGAACGCTTCTGAAAATGGTGTCCACATGCTTTTAATATTGAGTTGCAATGGCTTGTGGATTACATGATGCTACCAGGCGCAATAGGCATTGCCTTCGACGACTGGAAGCGACCGTGGGAGAAGGACGACTTTCTCTGGCTATGGACCCAGCTCTCTATCGAGCAGAAAGGATGTCTCTGTTGGGGCATAATCCAGGGTAAATTCTAGGTTGTACCTTTCGGATCGACAGAGTTATACATAGGCTCTTTGGCTATGTATGCTCTCAAATATATTCGTATCAAAGAACTTCAATTTTTGCGAAAAGAAGATAATAAGTGACATTTTTGGAAGCGAAAGTCGCAGTTTCAGCTGTACAAACCACAAGCTGTTGCGGATTTAGGTGCTTTCGACAATGCAGGTTTGCTGATTAATATATATATGGCTTATCCGGAATTATTCAGTCTTTATGTGGATTGGGAGCGAAACCTTGCAGAATATTTTGTGGAGATTTGCCATAATTTGCAAGATAGAAGGAAGTCATTCCGTTATAAGCAATTATGTACATATACATTTTGGTAGTTTGGTACTTTTGCGATGAAGACATTATTTTTTGTTCAGAATATTTATGTTAAAAGCAATTTTATTAGATTTTCAGCTCGTTACTATAAAGAAATCACTCTACGAAGTGATTCAGAAGAAGATACAAATTTAACTCAGGAGCTAGTCGATACAACATTGCTCCCGGTTAAGTTAGAAGAGTTTGGCGACTTACCAGTTGGCCGCTATACAAAATCAAAAGAAGATTTGCTCTTGATTGAAGCTTAACAGAACTTGGAGCTTGCTCAAAAATTATATGAAGAACTGAATCATTCATGAATATTCATTCGTGCCTTTGTCGTGGTGATGTTTCTATGGGATGCTGACTTTTTGAAGTTTAAAGATGTTTGAAGTTTGATTCCAGTTTTCATCAGCAATTCAAAGATCAACTCAAAACAACCTATTCAATTAAAGAAACAACAAGACACATATTCTCTAAGACGAAGAAATATCTAAAGGACGAATCATACGAAGAAATATCTAAAGGACGAAATACACAAAGAAATATCTTTTCGCCTCAATGAAAATATGACGAATCAGAATGTTTCTCGAATAATCCTCGAAATGAAGATGATATGTTCACGAGGACGTTTCACATTTGAGGAAGGGGATATGTGATGCCATGAAAATGCTAAATATTGAATATCAACATAAATATGGCATGATATACTCGAAAATGAAGATATGAGCCGGTTAAGTATAAATCATGAAGAGGCCTAAGTCATTTTTCGAAAATATTTCTCCTAAGTACTTGCCTTGTAATTAAGAGCAAGACCTTTAAAAGGAAAAGACATTGTCTTGGACAACCTTTACTAGGTCGTCCATACGAAACGACTAGATACAAAAAGACATGTTAGACTAGAGTAACTTTAATTCATAGTTAAGTATACCTCCTATAGTATAGTTGAACGTATTTTTAGTCTAATTGTTAACTAGACCCTTTCGCGGGAGCGATGTACCTGTTGTTTTAGGGGTGTGTTTGTTCGCCCCGTAGAACATATATAGATTTGACACTTCAGTCTTGATCATCGAGAGAGAAGAGTTTATGCTTATGTAAGAGATTGAAGAAGTGAATAGAGTTCCGTGAGTTATTCTCTCTTATCTCTGTTCTCCGCACTGCTGAGTGTGAGTGATCTTGAGTCTGGTAACAATCTCTAATGCATTTCATGAATCACTCTCTGATCAGACAGACGCTCTAGTACATTACAGTCGTTTGTTGTGTTTCCGTAAAGCATGCTCTAAAGAATTGTCTTGAAACCATCTTATTCGTTTGTCGCGAATACTTTCTTTTCGGCACTCGAATAACGACTATCTTTGGTACAGTCTAGCACGATCATTGAATAAAGCTGTATGTATACATATGAGATGACAGTCCCTGTCTGAAGAATTGAGTCTTTGATCTGTTTTCCTGATTGGCATTGACCTAAGTTTCTAACGTATTCCAAAACTCTTCGTGTTCTTCAACCATTAAGTTGGGCTTTAGTTGTTGAGGACTTTTGTCTAGAAACGAATAGTTCGCGATCGCGATTAATTAATTGTCTGCACAATTGCGAATACATCGAACAATTCTCGATTCTCTGTTGACACCTTAATCAGCCAGAGTGTAGTACTGCTGTCCTACTCTGATAACATCTCATCTGTAGAACGCTCTTCATTCGATTCGATAGAGGCCAGATTGTTGTTATGAATTTATTAACATTACCCATCCCAAACATAAGTAATACTGGTTACTTTTTTAATGTCTGTCGACAACCAGAATAACACTCAAAACCACTTGCCATAATTGTACCAAAAACATAACTTTCTAACGTTGTCCTCTGTGGGAACGACATTATTCACTATAAAATTTATATTATTCCTGTTGGTATAGTACAATAGAGATTTCCATTGGAAACTCATTAGTTTCTATTTTAACTTCTAAATCTATGAAATCAATATTAAACAATAACAAAATGAAAAAGATTAAGGCTTCACTTACTGATAGCATTATGAATGAAGTCGGAAAAATATTGGACATTACGTTGGTTCAGGGGGCATAATGGATGTGGAGATAATCATAGAATTGTCGAGTGCCCTAACAAGCTGCAAGTAGATTTTGTACCCCTTTGTCATGATTTTGGATACGGACACCCATATCTGACGTGTCCATTAAGGAAGGTGAAACAAGGAGAGGTCTCTGTCCCACAATGAGTGTGGTGGGAGAACCCAAGGCATCTACGATGCTTGTATTCATCCAAACCATAGCACAGAAAGATTAGAGAAAGAACCGACCAAATCCGCCACTATAGGACCTGTTAGTGGATCATCAGGTTCTCTTTACGTAGGTGGATACCCAAACCCCACTGTTGAACAAGAGAATTTTAGATGCATGAAGGAGTGGGTTAGAGGAGCCCAAGCTAGAGAGGCAGCCCGAGAGCAAGACCAACGTCAGCCCGAGAGTGAAAACGATCAACAACTGAACGCTTGCCCCCGCTCCCTAGTGAATCCAAAGTTGCTACAGTTCATCTATGAGACTAGACAGAATGCATATGAGCATTTTGGTATGGAGATCCCTTTCCATAGCAAAGAGGTGGAAAAGGACCATATAGTTGTTTTAGTCGATCTATTGAGAGGCGATCTCCGGAAACCATTAGGCACCCTACTCAAAATGCATCCAACCCTCTGATAGAATAGAAAAATACCCCACCAATCTGGTGCCAGATGAAGGAACAGAGGATCTCAACCAGTCCACCAAGTAGAAGTAGGATGGCTCCAGGATTATTCTGCAGAAAGAGCTCACACATATGGCAATAGCAAAAGGTGAATCAATCACCTCCTACGTAAGAAGATTTAAGGACGTTCATAGGCACCTAACCACACTGGGATTTTCCATGAAGGAGAAGGATGTGGCCGCATTGTTCCTTGGAAGCATAAAAGATGGTGAAATATTCTAGGTTATGTTGAATGATTTTCTAGATGAACATGCTAACCTTGTGCAAAGTTCTGCCATTAAAAGAATCTTGCCAAGTGTGGTTAACTTGCAAGAAATCTTATTGGCTGAAGAACACAGGTTGCAATCAAAGCTTGATGGTGCATCCTTGCAAGGTGGAGGTGAAGAGGCTTTCTTCACAAAAGGCAAAGTCGACTTAAGAAATCAATATACAAAGCTATGATCATGAATGTACTTTTGAAGGAGTTGGGAGTATTCCCTTAAAGCTTGCATCTTCTAAAGTTTTACCACTTTCCAATTTTCTTTATGTTTCTAAACTCACAAAGAATTTGATAAGTGTTGGAAAGTTGCTTGATGATGAACTTGATGTAGAATTCAACATCAATACTTGTGTTATTAAGAAAGGTGATGAGATCCTAGCATATGGATCTAATTATGGTGGCATTTTCAAGTTAGATTTACATGAAAGTGCAAGTTCTTGTGATGTTGCTTTGATGACTTGTATTTCAAAGGAGGAATTATGGCATAGGAAAAAGGTAGTGGGCTTGTACCCCTTGCTATTACGTATGTTAAGGCTACTTTTATTGTTGTTAACAAAAGGTTGAGGCAAGGTGTGTCTCTATGCTATCACATGTCTCCTATTTTTTCCAACATATACATAATACATGGGGCTAATCAAGTCATGGGCCCACCCTGAGAGAGAGAGAGAGAGAGAGAGAGAGAGAGAGAGAGAGAGAGAGAGAGAGAGAGAGAGAGAGAGAGAGAGTAACACATATTTCACATAGTCCTCCTTGACAATTCAAGAGCAAACTCTTTCGTCTTATAGCATAACAAGTTTAAATGAAGCTGAAAAAAACTCACAGTACAAAGTACCATAAAGTGAAGCAAGTTTTAGGAGACCCAGCTGTTACCTGCCACCATCTCATAAAACACAACCGCACGAGTTAGTTCAGTGAGGAAGACAGGTGTCATAGCTGAGCATCAGTTGTCATCCATGTTCGAAACAAGATTCCGTATTAGCTTAAATAAAATGTATAATCATCAGTCCAATTTTTCTCACCAAAGTTTTTTTTACCACATCATATTCTTGCCCTAATATCACCATAGCTTGATCAGTATAAGGCAAGTAAACTTATAATTATACAACAATCCCACAACATCATATGACGAGGCCATAATCTATCACAATCAGTGGCAAATGTCTGGTTTGGCCATAGGAGTCGGTAACAGAGATATCCATGCCATCTTGTATCCATCAATACCAATGACTCATTTGGCATTTGATGGACTCTATGTAAAATTGCTTGGGCAAATCCATATCGTTCAAGCTGACCTGAGCAAATCCATGCCATTTAAGTCCACCAGACCCTGAATTGATTCAAACAGAATAGATGTCAAAACCTGCAAATTAATTCATTACTATAGTCTGGTATTTTGTTTTAGTGCAACAAGTAGAGTGTGTTATTTCTCGTAGGTATCAGGCTACCTCCGTACCATTTTGACTCCTAAGACCAATCTATTGGTCTTATACGACTATTGTATAGAACTGAGCATATCCGTGCTTTTCGATGCCATTATCATCTCACTAGACTCGTAAGCATGTACAGACCTAATTTACTTACATTCATACGAGTAAGGTTGTTTGCTTAGGATTTTCTTTGGTTGTAAGCATTGATAGTACATTTAATCATTACATACTAGTAACGTTTATTTGAAACCAACATATTAAACAACAATTTATAGGATGTTGTGTTGTGTATTGATTAAAAGTAGCACAGTTTTTAGCTTAAATCAAATGCATTAAGCTTTACCCATCACCATTCCATTCCTTGAAAGCTAGCCTGAATGTGTGTAGTAGATTCTTCCTGAGAGGTAGTCATATTCGTTTCTTCCACTTTGCTACGTCACACACCCTAGCATTATGATTGAAGAGCAATAATCTCAAGTTGATTCCATACAACCTTCTAATGGTAAACTATATCATGGCAAACCATCGATTTCTAAGAGTTATACTTATTTGTCAATGGCTATCTTTCTTTCGAAAAAGATTCAACGTGATCTTAAACCTGTTGATGATTATTGTCAACTGAAGCAAGCCATGTTAGAAGCTATAAGAGAAGAAGATGAAGAATCAAATAAGATCACACACTGAGATCGAAAGAATAATTAAAACCCATAAGAGTCAGTTAGATGAGATCCAAAAACCCTTAAAAGATCTTCAAGCCCAGAATACATACCCAAGACGAGAAGGCGACTGGTGTTCTATCTATAGGGGAAACCTCACTGGGAATGAATGTCCAACACACTATCAATTTAGAAGTGTGTTCTGTAATAAAAAAACAGTCATGAATCTTTTAAGTTTTCCTACAATCCGGTTAATCAATCCAGACAACAATAGAGACCACCAAATCCTGCGTATCAATCACGTGTACAACAATCACAAGAAGTAGCTAGTACAACACAAAACCAAAAAAAAATAGCAGTTTTACAAAGAGCGCTTGGTGATAATACCCAATTGTTGCCTAGAAATAAAAATCCTGCACATGTAAGCTACATTGATGAGAAAGCATCTTGCTCTCACAATTCTTCATATTATTCAGAGGAGGCTCCCATCTCTGATTCTTATGCAGATCTCGAATCATGTACCCAATGTGGCTACGTTGTCACAAAAGTTAACAAACTTAACGGTTGTTGGGTCTATGGGCAACATGGCCATAGGTTCTTCACTTGTGAATTAAAAAAAACCTACCAAGTGGGCTGTGAATCTTGTGGAAGAACTCATTGTTATAAAGATTGCCCCGCTCAAGAGAACAAGACTATGCTGGCTATGTGAAAGTGCTATACTTTAGGACCATAAATGGATCTACAAAAGATCCACAAGAGTGATTGGATGCTTGCTTGTTTGAGCATTCAACAAGAATGAGCCAGTGTGTGAAATAAGAATAAATAGCTGAACATGTACAGACAACGATCAGACATCAAACATTCGATATCATTCAAGATAAAAAAAAACATCTACATGACATCTACTATACTATTATTGAATTTTTCTTGAGCGTTGTGTGGTGACAAACCCACCCAGCGCGTTGGCGTGAGAGATGCCTCTCACAAACTATGTCAGACGATCTCGCTTAGCGGACTCTTGGACATCGGATGGCAGCTCTGTGCCTAGCTCACATTGATGTTCCCACTAATTCTCTCGTGTTTGATCTGTTTTCATGGATAGAGAGAAAAAAAAAGGTTTAAGTTAATCAGTGACTACAAGAACGGCTGGTTAGGCATGTTTTAATGGTACTCAGATTGCCTTCAACATCATCCATGGAGGTGGACGTCCACTTGGTACTTGCCTTGATCTCTTTTGTACTTGGAGTGCGAAGATCCTCCGTCTTTCGGTCTTCGGGTGTCCTTTGGTCTTCGAACTTTGGATCTTGATCTTTGTCTTCATCTTTTAAGGAAGTACTCTAAAAATATATATTTGGAACCTATTTTTGAGAAAAGTTGTTGATTTTATCCTTGGCATATGTTGATTTTTAGAATGTAAAATCACTTTTTCTTTTTTCATGAAGAAAAATGAGGTGCCTCCCACAATGAAATTTGTGCACCTCCTCTCCATTTTAAAAAAAAAGTAAAAACTAATTTTACGGCAGGAAAAGACGCCTCTTCGAGACATTCTACCCTCGGGTGGATGACTTTCTTGGGCAAGGTGCCCTCCTACCCAACCCCCAAACCCCCCCACCCCAAATTAATGCTAGCGCTAGGCCACCTAAGGACCTCCTTTTGTATAGGGTAAAGCCATGCATCGAGGACTTTAGGTACCTCTTTTTTTTTACTTTTTTGGAACACCTATGCGTCATTCATTCCAAGATATTTACGATTTATGCTTATAATTCCTTGCTCATTATGAACATGATTTTTTTTCTTATACGAATATGCCTTATAGGGCAAAATACAGGGAATTAAGTTTATATTGTCATTCCCTAAGAGGGAATTATGTCATGTAAAGCATTGCATAAATGAATTGAACAAAGCTAGTCTTTTTAAGTGTTAGGGCCTATCCACACGTAAATCCATTATGCATTCTTGATGTCATCCCTTCCTTGGATCACCCATTCTTACAAATTCACTTCACATGGCATCACCCCCATGCATTTCACCCATTCTTATCTAGCCCCATGCCATCAACCTGTTGTAATGTGTGTATTGACCAAAGATTTGTTTATGCAACACTATATTACCTGTTGAACAAGTCAGCAAGGCCGGGGGAGCAAGCAACTCGTCGAAGAGAATGACTTGTGCAACGGCTGACTCATTGCACAAGTCCATGTAAAGATGAAAACTACAACCCGACCGTTCTTGACGTCAAGAATGAGCAGGGTTCATGTTCACGTGATGGATTCTTGGTGCCTATTCTGCTCATTTTCTGAAAAGATTAAAGTGCAGAATAGTCATTTGTTTTATTCAACAAAAAAGAAATTCAAGTGCTCATTCCACATGCGCGTCAAGTGTAAGGCGTAGGCCTGCCACATGGCAGCATCAGATTGGTCAAAAGAGAGTCCAAGTATCCATTACGCAATGGAAGGCGTCCGGGGATAGGCCATTCTGCCCAGTTCGCTTTCCAAAAAAATTTAGGCTCAGCCCCTCCGGGCCTCGCCCAAAAAACTTTGGAAATCCTTACCGGGCAGAATGGCCTGTGCCCGGCTCCTTTCGTAGTACGTGAAGATGCTCTTAGGGACGTACATACATTAAGTAGAGGCCACAGACAATGGGGTTCCTTGGGGGTAAGTACTAAGAGTGTGAGTTGTAAGCCTTATTACAAGTAACGTAACTTGTGGACAGGGGGCAGTAGACTTCAGTTATTAAATAGGAAATTGGTAGGAGTTGGTATGTTTTAAGTAAGTCCCAAGAGCCAGGACTTGAAGAGGGAGGTCAGTTAAAACCTAAAGCCTAAAGGTGGCGGGGTGGGGCGGTGTAAGGGCCAAGAACCGTCGGGGCTGGTAGCAGTGATCACCGTGCACCGCCTATTGCGCATCCTCCTCCGTTCATCATCATCATGCCACGACATGGCATTGCCCTCCAAATCATGCAGCCCAGCTCGGCCTCAGTCGTCTCCGAACGCGCTAAAACCTCTTCTTACTTGGATCTTGGAGAATGGCATCTGACTCATTCAATCACCTGCTGCTCATGCGCCTAGCAAACGATGATGGCTGTTGAACATTTGTTGAAGGCGCTTCCATGCTTACCGACAACGCGGTAATCTTCAAGACAGGAAAAGTTCCTGCAAAAGTAGTAAGGTGGGTGCTCAGACTGCTGAGATGCTTCAAAATGGAATTCTAGGTCTCAATTTGGGCTTTGGGGGATAACCGGATACGTCTATTATTGAACGAGCACATTTGTTTATTTGTCTGAAGATAGATCGTGCTATGTAAGGAAAGTTCCGTCATTCTGCACAATGAAGTTTCCATGGCGTTGTCAGACAGTTGCATGTGTACACATCCCGCATTAGTAAGTGCTTTGTTAAGATGCCTTGAAATAGGATATCCGTTAGTTAGCGCTAATTTTTCTAAAGATCGTTTGATGCAGTATTTAATGAGAAGATACGTTTACGCATGCTTTCGTAAGCTAAGAGACTGCCACTAAATCGGCTCCGTGTTGATGAAATCTTATTGGCCATTTGCTTTTTATAAATTATATTTGCTCTCTATCTTTCTCTCTCTTGGTACACAGACCCTATTTCGGACTTCCCCCTTTAATGTGCCTGTTTCCATCATCCAAATGGCAGAGACCATTTATCTTACAGTTGAACCAGTTACCAGGCCCTAATCTTGTCGGGCCATTTACCTGCTTGGAATTTCCCTTCCACATTGTGATTGAGGTCTGCATGTCACAAGAGTAATTGATTGTTTCTTGGATTCTAATGAACGTGATTGTTGAATATTCCGCCATTAGTCGCTGGCCTTATCTGAAGATACACAGACAGCATCCAACTAATTCTAAAATAATCGCTCCGTGAGCTGTATTTAAGGAAAGATATACACATTATAGTTCGCCTTTTTCACAGATTTATCATTTATCTCTCTCTCTATATATATACAGTATATACTACCGTGAGCTGTGTTTGAGGAAAGATCTACATACTAGTTCGTCTTTTTTCAGAGATTTCTTATATATATATATATATATATATATATATATATATATATATGTATGTGTATGTATAGATATATTCCACTAGTCACTGGCCTTTGCCTGAAGATTCAGCATGCAACTAAACTTCAAATTATTTAACAAATTTGCTCTCACGATCTGTATTTGAGGAAAGATGTCCGCCTTTCTTTAACAACTTAGGATCTCTCTCGCTCTCTCTCTCTCTCTCTCTCTCTCTCTCTCTCGCCCCTCCCCCCCTTCCCCCAACGAACGCGACACCATAAACTGAATGTCTCGTAGCATATCTTTGATCATAGATCCCATCAAAGCACCCGATTCTGTTTCAAGGTAATAAGATTCTAATTTTCCGAAAAGATAAGCAGCCTGTTCTAACGATCTCTGAAAGGAATAGCTGAACTTATACCTGCACAGAACTCAAAAGATCATAGCCTCTGTGACAAATTTCTGATACGGTATTTGCTTAATGAAAGCTTTGATTTGAGCTCTCTATCTAGAATATGTAATGCGATATGTGCTCTTGAATGCTTGTCTGTGGTGTATATATTCGTTTCAATATGACTTGAAAATAGATCTGTTGTTGAATAGATAAAAGATCACTGGTCAGCGAGATTGCGAATGCCAACCTATGAGGGAAAGGCGATCTCATCTCTAACTTCCAAGCTAAGAAAGATGCTCATTCTATCTTCCATTCACGCATGTAGGCACAATAAGTCAAACTAGTACCTGGTAAAGTGACAAATCCTTTCAAGTTTATCTAAGGTCATTGCGGATCATGATTGCAATCACATGGTTAGCTCCAGCGCCGAGGTCCTCGTGGTCAATATGCACCTCTTGAGAAAGAAAATTCTGAAGCCGATTCGGATCTTAAGCAAAGACTGGTCTGCACATAGAGGAATTGCATCAATCCAGAAAGGAGGAAAATGCCTGTGAGAAGATTTCTTTTACCTTTGGAGGAAGATATGTTTGACCGATCTGGCAGGGCAAGAGCGATGCTAACGCCACTAATAGAAGGCCCTATCCCTGAGCAATTCGGCGGTAGAAGGCAAAATTCCCTTAAGAACTGGATGAAGGAGCAGTTGGAGAAGACAACGCTGCCACTTCTAGGGAACAGGCGGACGGACTTGAGATTGTTACTGGGAGTCCTGGGGTCTTCTCTTGGCCCATTTGCAGTTGGAAAGCCTCCCCCGTCCGTGTCTCCGAAGGACAGCCCAATTGTAAGAATTTGCTCTCTTTCGCCTTTTGGTTTCTGTTCCGTCCTGCTGGAGTTTAGGTTAGAAATGGAAGACAATAGAAATCCTTTGCTGCTGTGGCTCCCGTTGCTCCATAATTATGATTTGAAGCTGCTGATAAAAACGTAAACATGTGCTGGCTGGCTTCTCGATCTTAGAATCACTTTTTAGAATAATGTGTTCCGGCCATTACGTGGAATCAGACATGCATTTTTTACTGCCAGTTCACTAAAAGCAATTGTTAGCGTTGAGTAGAACCTGTTTTGTTTAGATCGAAAAAACAAAACACCACTTGATCAGTGAGAACACCGTATGTTTTCCTATACATAGCTGGCAGAAGCTGCCAGTTTCATCTGGTGTCATTTAGGTGTTAAATTGTTTAACTCGTTAGTGAATACACAGAGGGTTTCTATGTCGGATTTTGTCTAAACTTAAATTTGTTGCTGTGTATCGACTTAAAAGAAGAAGATAATCATATTCTATGGCTTTTCTTTCTCCCAATCGCTGCTTAAATGCTTGGCGACAATTTGCAGGACACCTCATCCGCACAATACATTGTGCAGCAATACGTAGCCGCAACTGGAGGTTCCAAGCTTCAAAGCACCATACGGAGCTCATACGCATTGGGAAAGATAAAAATGATCGTTTCAGAGTTTGAAACGGCAGGCAAGATTTCACACAATCATACACCTGCAAAGACCAGCGAATCCGGGGGCTTTGTGCTGTGGCAAATCATGCCAGATAAATGGCATGTGGAACTTGCGCTCTCGGGTAGCAAGCTTCAAGCTGGCTGTGATGGCAAGGTAATGTGGCGCCACACCCCCTGGTCAGGCTCCCAAGCAGCGAAAGGCCCCATTCGACCTTTACGCCGTGCGCTACAGGTGAATTCAGTCAGCTCTTGTAATTATCTCTTGTCAGTTACCCGTGATCAATGTCTTTCTAATTTGGTTTAAATATTGAATCAAACTATGTAGTATGTGCCGATATCGAGAGGAAATTCTGTGCTCGAACTCCGGTAGCTGTGGACATCTAATTTCTAGCTGAGAAATCCTTGATAGATCATATCTCAACGAGTAATGTGATGTCTGGTTGATTGTCAGGGATTAGACCCAAGGGTGACTGCTAGCATGTTTTCCAATGCTCGTTGCATCGGGGAGAAAAGGCTGGGGGAAGAAGACTGCTTCATCTTAAAATTGGCTGCTGATTCCATCTCATTGGCGGCACGAAGCAATAGCTCTGAAGAGATCATTCGCCATGTCCTACTGGGCTACTTCAGCCAAAAAACAGGACTCCTTCTTCAGATGGAAGATTCTCATCTCATCCGCCTAGAGGACATAGGCGGCGAGACCGTATACCTTGAGACCATCATCGAGTCCATTCTCGAAGATTACAAACCCGTGGAAGGATTGACCATAGCGCATTCAGGGAGGATAATCGTCAGGCTCTTTAAATTTGGAGAGAGTTCAGCGAGCCACACCAAGACAAGGTTGGAGGAGATTTGGACGATCGACGAGGTAGCTTACAATGTTCCTGGCCTCTCTAATGAATGCTTCATCCCGCCAGCCGACGTTGTTCCTGTAGTTGCACCTCTGATCACAGAATTTCCTTGGGAAGCTAGTCTTGGATACGATACTGGAGGAGCGAGGCTGTCAGCCATCGAGACTCCTCTGGAGGAGATGGAGGACATTCTCTGGAGAACAGAGGTATGAATCTAGCTGAAGCTGCTCAGTTATTGAATTGTTAGCCGGCAGCATATATTCATACTTCTTCCTGTAACAGCTCGGTCAGTTTCTGAGCATTCTCGTTGTTTTGGCGGAGCAAGAAATTAACTTTCTTTGCTCAGCTATAAATTTTTGTGCATAGTATATATTGGTGGAACGATGAGTAAGCTGTAGTATAGCTCACCAAAGATCGATCCATAGCTATGAGGTGTAGATAATGTCACCCGTTGCTACGGTGGATAGGTACTCAGTTCAAGTGTTCACAGCAATGCCATAGCTTCTCGTTCTGGGATAAACCCTCAAGAATGTACTATCATCTTTCGTTCAGCCACAAACGAGTTCATTATTCAGCTTTTACTTCCAAACTGTTTTTGCACGACTTAAAAAAAGTTCACAGTATCTAATGCAAGATTAAAACACAAGCTGTCTGGTGTTCTAGGCCTCGTCTTAATGGTGGTCTGTTAGGATTGTTGGAACTTGCGGTAAATGTTTGAAAGAGAATAGCATCTAATGAGTAATATGATTAGAAGGAAATTAAATAATCCTAGTGTAAAAAACTCCCTCAAAGTTTCCTTTAATATACTACATCTTTCAGTGGATGTGGGCTTTTGAAAAATAATGCCTTCTAAACTTTGAACTCAATAGTGGGCTTTTGAAAAATAATGCATTATAAACTTAGAACTCAAAAATGTTGCATTCTAAAATACTATAACTATCAAAATTTGTCGTTTATTATAGTATACTATCTAGCCTTGTTAAAGAATAGTGCATTAATTGAAAATGTTTTTGATCTGCCAAATTATTTTTTATGATATAAATTTTTTTCATAATTTTCAAAGATCGTTGGCATCCAACTATTTCTTGGGCATCAAGCCAACCCACTCCAAGAGTTATTTTCATCGTAGAAATAAGCCACGTCTCAATAGGTTTACAAAAACTTAACTTATATAAATGTGCAAAAGGTCGAGCACCTGCAAGGTAGACCTTTCTCATTTCAAAATTTTATGCGGTTTATTGACATTCAAAAGCCAACAGTTTAGAATCCTACATATATTTTTATCAAGCATAAATTTGTTTACAAAATCAAAATTTTATCGGTTTTAAAGAAGTCAACATCTTGCATTATATCTCTGAAGCATAGTACCCACGGTTCTCAAAACCGTGGGGTGAACCGTGTACCACGGTTTATGAACCGTGGTATGGTTTATCATAAATAAATAAATAAATAAATAATTCATGTTTGATAAAAAATGAACTAAAAAAATAAAAAAGGAGCAGATCAATTTTGCGGCCATTGCTTTCAAAGCCTTTCATAGATCGATGAAGCATGGTAAGTATGGGGTGCATCGAAGATAGCCTCACGCTTGACCTGGCTACACTCTCCAAAGCTAAGGAGATGTGGGATGCATTACAAGATTCCAGACGAAATCAAGAAGTCAAATCATGATGCTGGAAGATCAGCTGACGAATCTACAGTGGGATGCGAAAGACCTCACCTCTTTCGTAAGAAAGATGAAGGATCTATTTCTATCACTACATAACTCTGGAGCAGAGAATGCGGTGTCAGCTGAGAAACAGCTCACGTACCTGTTGAGAGCCTTACCTAGATCATCAAACAACAAGGACCTTGCTCGCGAAAGATCCTACCATGAACCTCGAAAAGGCGATTGTCGAGATTCGAGAGGAAGTCAAGGCCAAAGGACACCTTGCCAACAATTGTAATCATGCTAACCAAATTGATTAATAAATTATAATTGACATGCTCAAATTTGTACATATTTAATATAAATAAATAAATATTAAGCATAAAAACAATGAAAATTATGGAAATTTTTATTTTTATTTTGTTTGTATAAAATGTCATGTTATTTGTTTTAAGAGTCTTGTTCATGAAATGGCTAATAAGAATTATAGTCTCAATTTTGTAAGTTATTAAAATTTAAAATCCAAAATTTAATCCCCTTATCTTTAAAACATCTATATTTTGTTGAATTTTTTTTTTTTAAGAATGTCAAAATTTGAACCAAAAATCTATGCACATAATGCACCACCTTAGATTTCTCAATTGGGAATTGAACATGTTCAGCTACTTTAGTAAAATTCATTTGTTGAAGTGGAATACCATTTTTGAACAGATCACGTGAAAAAACTTCATTGGTCTTTTGTCAAAAAAATGATCAACAATTCCTTAAACATGCCAATACTTCATATTTCATTCAATATTGCTACGAGACAAGATTGGGACTACGAGAATATCTTCTCACCATGTCAATAACCATTGACCGTTATGATAATATATGGAAAGATAGAGCTAGTAATTTTTCAACCATTGTTTAATTATGATAGGACTTGATTGTCTATCAAACAAAAATAATAGAAACTAGAATGTTTATAAGAAACACCATAGCAACTGTTACATTGTTCTCCAAGAGTTTTATCAATACTATTATAATGATCAACATGTTGAACAAAAACTAATGATTTTTCTTGTTGTCAAATAGAATTATGGAGTGCTTGCTTTCTGGATCATAATGATGTTCTCATTTATGTGAATCTAGCTCATCATCACTAGTTTTACTATAAAAATCACTACTTGTGTTAGCTTGATTAGAAGACAGATACACCTCATGATCTTTATAATTATTATAATGGCTTTTATAATGTCCCAAAAAAGAGTCTCCATATGAACATGTTGCTCATATTGATTCGATTCACCATCATTCTGCTCTTCATATCACAATTAGATTGATCTTCAATGATCGGAAATTTATATAGAATCTATGGGTTATGGGTCCACAAAGTTGAATACAAAGGATGGGAGAAATAATTTTCATAGCAAATAAAAAAATTCAATGCAAAAGAAAAACTCCTAACACTTTTACATTGATAATTTTATTTCTCTTATGTAGGAAAAATCTGAATTTTAGTTGTGCAGCTAAAATCAATAGACAGCGAATGCTCAAAGTTGCATTATAACACATTATGATTGACAAGTTTTAAGAATTTGTTCCAGTACCTAGTTGTTACCAAGAATTTGTTCTAGTATCTAGCTGTTACCCCTTGAGTGGTTCTGTGGCTTATCTCACTCAAAAGCCACAACAGTTAATAAATTATTTATTTGAAATTTTTTCTCACCTAGTTGGTTGGGTGCTAAATTTATCTAGTGGAAGTGGTACTATCGATGCTTGTGTTGTTTAGAAAAAGTGACATGTTGCTACTATAGAGTTGGATTCTAAATGAGTAGATTTTATAAAAATGTGGATATGTGATGTTTAAAAAACAAACATGTTTTTGTTGTAGAGTTGGATTTTTAATTAGTAGAATTTAAAAAAATGTGGATATGTGTTGTCTAAAAAAACAGACGTGATGTTGTAGAGTTGGATTCTAAATGAGTAGAATTTATAAAAATGTGGATGAAATCTCTATATGTTTTACCAAATGAGTTGGTAAAGGTTAACAAATTGGTACTTAAGACTTTTTGCTGTACTTAAAATATACCACAATTTAGGATATCATAATTTGATACAGTGAATGCAAATATAAGATTATTTGATGCTATAATTTTTCTAATTAGCATCAAGAATACGATGTCATGTATAAAGTGTAAAGAGCAAATATGTATATTTCAAAAGAGGGTTTGCATGATACAATTAGCAACAACAAACCTAATTAAAACACTTCATGACGAGAAACATTACATGATAATCAATTAATAAAAATTTATCAACATATAATCTCTTACAAAATAAAATAAAGTAAAAAGTTGTGCTAATAAACTTGTCTCAATTTGCTTTTAAATTCAACAATTCGTTGATTTGACTCTCACTCTCCAAGAGTCTCCAAAGTGTGATTATTAAACTGCACTTTCGTCGCCAAAACTAGCTTTCTCCACACAATTATGCTATCATTCGCCCCCATACACATTGAACGCTTCCAAATACCCCATTACCCTGTTAGGAGTAAGTAATATTGATTTACAAGTGATTATGCCTCATTGTACCGCCCTATAGCAAGTTTTAAATGAACTGAAACTTTGCTTTGAGGGTTTTCTAATGAAGTGAAGTCCACTTTGGACTTCGGGTCCCTTCAATGAATTTCATATGAAGATTTTAAATGAAAAAAAGGCCAATTCTTTTTTTCATTGCCTTTCAGGCCCCTTTCAATTCAATCCATTGGTTGGTTTGGATCTTATGGTCCACACTGCTCCTCGAGCCTTTGATCTTGACCATAGATAAGCCTCCTTCTTGATCCAACGACCAGATCTCCATATGTGCATTGATCCACGCTCCACCGTCCGCCAGCCACTAATTGACACTAAGCTCTTACTCTAGTTCACCGCGCACGTGCTGGCCGCGACTGCCCCTTCTCCTTCTCCTTTGTTCCGACTATGGTTGCTCTCTTTTGTAGGTGGATATGGCCGCCCTGCTCAGACTGATCCAGTGCTCCTGCCTCTCCACGATCGCCCACGGCTGATTGTCAACCTCTTTGCAGCATCAGGGGGTCATTATGAATTTCTAGTATTGCCATTTGGATTAACAAATGCTCTAGCAACGTTCCAGCAAATGATGAACGAATTATTTCGTCCATATTTGGGGAAGTTTGTGGTAGTATTCTTAGACGACATTCTCGCTTACAATAAATCCTTGGTGGAACACGTAGAACACTTAAAAATCGTCTTGATGAAGCTCCGTCGGCCCGTTACTCTACGCTAAAAAGTCCAAGTGTGAATTCTTTAAGCAAGAGTTGCTTTATCTCGGTCATAAGATCACAGTAAATGGGATCAAGATTGTGATTGAGTGGCCAATTTTGAAAACTATGAGGCAGGTAAAGTTTTTTTAGGTTTTACACTTTTCTTCAAGAGATTTATTGAGGATTATGCTAAGTTAGCAGCATCGCTTAATAGTCTGACAAAAGGAAATGTTAATAAAAGAAAAAAGAGGAATCAACCTAGTCCACCTGTTGTTTGGAACGAGGAATTGAATCAGTGTCTTGTATGGAGCTTGAACACAAGAGCTATCTTCAAAAGAGCTCCCTCTGAAGCCAAGAACTCTCCTCTCCAAAGAACATGTTCTGTCTCCTTTTAACTCTATTTGTAAGATGTGGAGGAGGGGCTATCTTAAAGGTTGAAAAGACAATGCCCTCTTGTCAAGCATGTACCCTCAACATGCTTTCATAAATGTGGGCCAATGTCACTTCAGTCTGACTGTGGCATGCTAAGTTGGACAGACTACAGTCCACATCAGCAACAGATTTAGACCAAATTGAGGCCCCCCAGCCATAGTCGCCCATCAGCCTAAGAGGGAATAGACCCCTTGATCAGGGGATTTGGTGGAGAGTAGAAGTTTTTCTCATCAACTTGAAATAGTTGCTTTTTCTCTCTTTGTTGCAATATTTTTTAGGTTCTCTAATGGTGGCCAGATTTTTGACAAAAGTCACATAATCTCTTCATGGCTACCCAGCGACCTACGTTCTCCAAAAATATGGAACCCTTGCTCGATCTTTTTAGCATACTAATGACAACTTTTACAATTTTGATGAATTTTTGTTGTCATCTGATGTTGTACACAGGCTAAAATCACCAGTACTGAGCTCAGCAAGCCTTTTTATGCTTGAAGCAATGCACCGATTCGCCATAAACCCGAACTCTCAAAAAATTGTTTTCTTGAAGCTCTCTTCAATGAAAACTATATTCTATGCACAACCCATATTAGGCTTTGAAACCAAGTTAAAATTTGCATCAAACAAGATCATAGATCGACATACACAAATAGACTCTCAAAAAGTGTGAAAAATGTCAACTAGTTTTCTACATTGTTTGGCAATTTGGGTCTATATGATGCCAACTATGCATATAAAGTGTACATGGCTGTTTCACACGTGTTAAACTAGTATACATGACTATTTTTAGGTTGGGTCCAAGTTTATTTGGTTACTTAGTAATTAAGATTTTATTTTTAGCTTTAGTTTGGCAATTTTGGCCAATATGGCTATTTTTGGGCTAGTTGTTGTACGATTGGCTAAACTCATCCATTTTGAGGAGAGAGAGTCTTCATTCATTGCTATAAATAGTAGCTTCTATGTTGGAAATAGGTTTACTAAGAAGTATTTCCATAGCCCTGGCAAAGATGGTAAGCATTTGAATTATGATTTCTCTTGCTACACTTTTTGGTTGGGATCTATGGCAAATGGATGTTTCTAATGCTTTCTTGAATGCAGATCTTGATGAGGTATTGCCATTCGACATTGGTATTAAAATGATAACATGTTAAAAAAATTTATCAATTTGTGTTGCATATTTGGACAAAATGATTAAAATAAATGCTCAAAAAATGGATTTGTGACAAGAAAACTCATTTTGAAAATTAAAAATAAGTATGAAAAATGGGCATGAACCCTCCAAGTGATCATCGAGATTGAAATTGATGGTCAAAAATAAAATAAAAAATTTAGTAATTGTTTGGTGAGCCCTCAATTCGATCCCAAGGATCAAATTCAGGGTTTATGGCCCATTTGTCCTATCCATTTTTCATCCTATAATGAGTTTTTTGGTCACGAACCCAAAAAATGTAGAGAAACAATGAGAAGTATGGAATTTGGGGAATTACAAAATAGAAATGTTTTACAACTAGAATACTCATTGCTTGAAACTATGTTTTTATCAACTTGTACTGATGTCATTGCTAACGTTGAACTTAAACTCATAAACACCCCTTACAAGAATATTGAGGTAAGTTCAAATCTCATAGTATTTCAATTTAATGTTTGATAATAAAAAATTTTGTTTCCAAAGTATATTTATATTTGATTAGTTTATTGTACTTCTATTTTTGAATTCTAGACAAGCTATAGAAACATGTTTTTCTTGAAAAAAAAAAACTTGTGCAAGTATCATTGAATTTCACAAAGACATCTTTTTAATGAGATTTCAAATTTTATCAAAATTTTGCAACTTTTTTCCCCTCTTTTTTTATCATTTTCTTTTTAGATGCTCTCTTGTTTGCCCATATTTTTAAAAACATACAAACCTATGGTCAATTTTAACATCTAATAAATATGCCAAATAGTTCCTATTTGCACAAAAATATTACCTATTTCAGATGCACAGTGTTAGTAGTTATGAAACATAACTTCTATCACGATGAGTACTTACAACAGCTAGTGACTTGTGCGATAATAAGAAATAAGAAATAAGAAATAAGAAATAAGAAATAAGAAAAGTTAAAATAGCAATGATCGACTTATATAGTGCTTTCTTATTTCGACGGCACCACGTGTGCTTAGTTCAAGAGTTATCGGGCCATCTTTCTTTTACGAGCCCTTTGAGTGTTTTTAAGCAACTTATCTTTGTACTTACGAGTTAGTTGAATATACAGTTTGAGAAGAGCAATTCTGTGGTCTTGTTGCACTTGACATTGTGTTGTGGTGATTGATCCGGTCGGGTGTTTTTTAACTGTGTTTTCTTAACTTGGTATCAGATTACTTGGTGGCTTGAATCACCGGACAAGAACAGAGAGCTGCGAATTCACGACGGTTTGTTGGCTAGGAAGCACAAAACCGAGTCTGTGGAGATTCGTGGAATGGCTCAAAACTGTAAAAAGGATTTAGAGACAGGGAATTGTCGGTTGAATCAGAAAGCAAGCAAAGGTTGAAGCTGAAAATTTCTTCTGGAGGGTTGCTTGGCGTTTGTGATTGGTTTGAATCCAATCGAACACCGTTCGAAGAGCGGTTTGGAGCAGAAAATTGCCTGCAGTAGGGCGACCTCAACTGGTTAGGAGCTGCAAGGGAAAACTCAGGGAAAGCCTGAGTAAAGCCCAATATATTCTTCTCTTCAGAGTTGCTAGGGTTTCAAAGTACAAAATCTGGGATATCTCCTTGTAGGAGGTCATTTTCAGAGCTGTGAGTTGTTGTAAATGGGCGCCCTGGTAGTGCGATTCAGCAGTAGGGAGGCCACGACTGGCCGTGGAGGAGGAAAGCAGCCAGGTCGATCCACAGGGAGCAGCCATAGCCTGTGAAGAGAGAGAGAGAAGAGTCCATCATTGTGAAGAGAGAAGATGAGGAGAGGTCGCGGGACCTCTCACGCGCCCAGTCCAGTTTGCCAGCTAGCGGCCCGAAGTGCTTAGTGCTTCGAAGGCCTTTGATCAACGCACAAAAGCGTGAAAGTCGTCCGATCTCGAATCACACAGATCAACAATGGTTATTACACGACAGGTGGGCCATTGGATCTAAAGGATCCGTTGGATTGAAGTGAAAAAGTCTGAAGGGGTCTGAAGTGCAAAGTGCATTGCAACTTCATTAAAAATCTTCAAACTGAAAAAAAATTGTTGGGTCCAAGTTTTTGAAGGGTGAAGTTTCTTCACACTGAAGAAACAGTTCAAAACCCAAATTGCCCTTATTTTCACCTCCTTTAGCCTATTTTGGCCAAACGAAAGGCTATACCCTCCAAACGAAGGGCACCCTGTTGTACCTACAAGTATGGTACACCAAAACAGAGTGATTGCCGTGGAGAAAGTGTTCGAAGCACGCCAGAAGTGATTTCACCATTCCATTGGGCAGGAAGCTGGGAGTTGGTGACGAGAAGCATTTTGGAAAACGACGCCAGTTTGGCTTTCAATTTGGCAAAAGAGCAGTGGGTGGCTTGGTAAGCTAAAAATTGCAGGTCGTTATTATTGATTTCTGACATCACGATTGGCTCCAGCATTTACTTTATAGCCTACAGGTGAAGTTTCAAGCAGTTTGGAGATGGCAAACATCAATGAGGCAATCTTGGGCAATGCAAGCAAACTTGATGGGGCTTCTAACTACAACATCTGGAAATTCAAAATGAAGAGCATTTTGATGGAGAAAGAGTTGTGGGAGATCGTGGCAGGTATTGAAGTCCGGCCAAATACCACTCCAGGTGACATAAGGGCCTTTGATAAAAAGGCGTAGAGAGCATTGTCCTTGATCAATCTTTTAGTGAAAGACCATGTGATCACTCATATAAGTGATGCCACGATGGCTAGGGGAGCTTGGGAAGCTCTTAGAATGCAATTTCAAACTTGCAATCCAGCTCGAGCCATGTTCTTGAAGTCAAGATTGAACACACTAAGGATGGAAGAAAGTGAATCAGTGGGATCTTTCTTCACCAGGATAAAGGAGCTGAGAGATCAACTTGTGGCGATTGGAGAACCAATCAGAGATATTGAATTGGTACATACCACAATTAGCGGTGTCTTGGAAGGGCTACAGATGTTTGTGAGTGGCATTGCTTCGAGGAAGAGGTTGCCTACTTTTGAAGACTTCCACGGAATCATGTTGCAAGAAGAGCAGCGTCGCGAAGTGGTGAAGTCAAGGCAAACCCCACAGGAGGATCAAGCCTTGCTTGCTAAAGGCAAGCAGAAAGGATGGAAAAGAATTCCTAAGAAATCCAAGGATGATGATGACGAGGGAGAGTCGTCATCAAAAGAGAAAAAGAAGAAGAAAGACAAATGTTACTATTGCCACAAACCGGGTCATTGGGCACGCGCGTGTTATAAGAAGAAAGCGGACATAAAGGTGAGAAAAGTGACTCAACAAGGAAACATTGCCGAAGATGATGGAGAAGATGACGAGACAAGTGTCTTCTCATCGGCATTGGCATCCCAAGTTGATGATGGTGCCAGATGGTTCATAGATTCAGGCGCCACAAGGCATATGACCAGGAAACGTGATTGGTTTGAAAAATTCTCACCAATCCATGATGGGGATAAGGTCACTCAAGCCAATGGAGAGGAATGCCAGATACAAGGTGTGGGCAATGTACCTGTGCAGTTTTCTGATGGCAAAATTAAAAACATCCCTAATGTACTTTATGTTCCTAGACTCAAAAAGAGTTTGCTTTCTGTTGGTGTAATGGCAAATCAACATCTTAAAGTTGAATTTGTCAAGGATGGATGCCTTATGAAGGATATGAACCACAACCACAAAGTGGTGGCAAAGGGTTATAGAGATAGTCACTGTGGCCTTTATAAATTGGATGTTGTGCAAAACCAGGTGAATATGGTTTGGCTATCTCAACAACATCTCAATCCGAGTTGTGGCACAGAAGACTTGGTCATTTGAACTATGGGAGCTTGAGATTGATGGCGAAGCTGAAGATGGTAATAGGGTTACCGGCATTGCAGGATGATCATCATGCAATATGTGAAGGATGCATCATGGGAAAGCATCACAGGGAGACATTCAAGAAAGGTGGAGCTGCAAGAGCAAAGAAACCGCTGGAACTAATTCACAGCGACCTATGCGGCCCAATGAAGACCATGTCATTGGGGAAAGCATATTATTTTATGACTTTCATAGATGATTACTCTAGGAGGACTTGGATTTATTTCTTGAAGAAGAAATGTGACGCTTTTGCTTGCTTCAAAGAGTTCAAGACTTTGGTAGAAAACCAACTGGATGCACGCATCAAAGTGCTAAGATCTGATAGAGGGGGCGAATACAAATCTGATGATTTTGAAGACTTTTGCAAAGAACACGGCATTAAAAGACAATTGACACAGTCACACACGCCGCATAATAATAGTGTAGCTGAAAGAAAAAACAGAACTGTTATGGAGAGTGCACGCTCCATGATGAAGCAAATGGGTTTGACCGATTCACTTTGGTCGAAAGCGTGCAGTGCAGCAACGTTCTTGCAAAACAGGAGCCCTACAGTTGCAGTTCCAAATGTGACTCCATAAGAAGCATTTACTGGAATAAAGCCAAAAATCGACAAGTTTCGTGTCATTGGATGTAAGGCCTATGTACATGTGCCAAAGGAGGAGCGAAAGAAACTTGATGCCAAAGCAATCAAGTGTATCTTCGTCGGTTATGATGAAAGAACGAAAGCTTACAGGTGTTTTGATCCGGTAATGAATAAGATTCACATTAGCAAAGATGTGATCTTTGATGAAACGCATAGGTATGAAGATGAAGACCATGCAAGTGGTGAAAGCATCAAAATACTTCCCACAATTCTGGAGGAAGAAGATGAAGAAGATGCTCCACAAAATGATGCACGTGAAGACGAGAGTCGAGAGGGCGAGTATGAAAGAACACCACCTATTCAAGAGCCTAGGGGGAGGTACTTGCCAATAGGAGCAATAAAGGAGAAACCGGCTAGAAGTAAGAGACATTACTTGGACACTCCTTGGGATACATACTCTCCAGGTAGTGTATCACCTGAATCTAAGAAACCAAAATGGTATGAAAAGATCATGAAGGACGCAAAGCTAAATCAAACATGATCTAGCACACAAAGTGAAGTGAGAAGATCAACACGGGAAAGGAAGTCTCTCGATCGTTATCATGTGAACTATGCCCTAATGACTGACATTTTGAAGTGTCGAGAGCCATCAACCTTTGATGAAGAAAAAGATCACAAAGAGTGGCAAAGGGCAATGGAAGAAGAGATAGAATCCATCCACAGGCATGATACATGGGAGTTGGTTGATCTACCACTTGGAAAGAAACCCATTGACAACAAATGGGTGTTTAGAACAAAGTTTCATGCAGATGGCACAATAGCAAAGTATAAGGCATGCCTAGTAGTGAAGGGTTATGAGAAAAGCAAAGGGATTGACTATGAAGAGACATTTGCTCCAGTGGCTAAGTGGACTACGCTACGTCTTATCATTGCCTTAGCATCTCATTTTGGGTGGAAGATTCATCAAATGGATGTGAAGTCTGCATTTTTTAATGATGACTTAGAGGAAGAAGTTTACATGGTCCAAACGTAGGGCTTCATGGCAAAAGGGCGAGAACAGAAGGTATGTAAACTACACAAAGCACTTTATGGCCTTAAGCAAGCGCCATGCGCATGGTATGGACGCATTAACAGTTACTTTCTTTCTCATGGGTTTGTAAGAACAAATTCAGATCCAAACCTTTATGTTCTTATAAATGATGACAACATTGCCTTGATTGTACTTTACGTTGATGATATCATTATCACTGGCAATGATGAGAACCTCACTCGTTCTATCAAAGCCAACTTATGCAAGCAATTTGAGATGACAGATTTAGATCTTATGCACTATTGCTTGGGTGTCGAAGTATGGCAAACTAGCAGTGATATCAGGTTATGTCAAAACAAGTATGTGGGCGAGATATTGGAGAGATTTCACATGACAGAGTGCAAACCTTCCATCACCCCTTGCGAAGCTGGTAAGAAATTATCTCGTATTGATGATAGTGCACATGTTGATGCTACACTATTTCGTCAGCTAGTTGGAAGTTTAATATATCTTATGACTACACGTCCTGATATCTGCTATGTTGTAAGCTTGATTAGCCAATTCATGTCATCACCCACTATGGACCATTGGAAAGCTGCAAAAAGGATTTTGAGGTATGTGAAAGGTACACCTAACCTTGGTCTAATCTACAAAAGACAAAGTGTTTTACCTAAGTTGCAAGGTTATGTTGATGCTGATTGGGCAGGAAGTATAGATGATAGAAAGCCAACAATAGGTTATGCCTTCGATTTTGGTAGCGGTTGTTTTTCATGGTCTAGCAAGAAGCAAGATACTATTTCTCTTTCTTCCACAGAAGCCGAATATAAAATCTTGAGTTCTGCTACCCAGAAAGCTGTTTGGCTACGTAAGTTGTTATGTGAGATTGGCATGAAGCAGGTAAATCCCACTATTATTTTCTGTGACAGTCAAAGTGGAATACAATTGGCTAGAAATCCTATCTTTCATGCAAGGACAAAACATATTGAAGTAAAATATCACTTTGTGCGTGAAAAGTTACAATCTGAAGATATAAGTATTGTACATTGTTCTACATTATTACAAGTTGCCGATATATTTACAAAAGCTTTAAGTAAAGAAAAGTTTGAAACTTTTAGAGCCAAACTTGGCTTAGATCTGGTCATGTAAAAAGCCTTTACTTGTAATACTATCATGGAGGTATGTTCCATGAATAGAGTAAACTCTAAAATAAGAAGAGACGTTGATCATTGAGGGAGAGAGTTAAAATAACAATGATCGACTTATACAGTGCTTTCTTATTTTGACGGCACCACGTGTGCTTAGTTTTAGAGTTATCGGGCCATCTTTCTTTTACGAGCCCTTTGAGTGTTTTTAAGCAACTTATCTTTGTACTTACAAGTTAGTTGAATATACAGTTTGAGAAGAGCAATTTTGTGGTCTTGTTGCACTTGACGTTGTGTTGTGGTGATTGATCCGGTCGGGTGTTTTTTAACTGTGTTTTCTTAACTAGAAGTTGTGATGTATTTTGGCTATCCCTAATTTTTATGGTCAAAACCATTTTTGGAATCATTTGGCTCAATTGCAAATGAGTGAACTTGGAGTTTCTTCCTCTTCTTGTTGCGAGTGTGAGCCAACAAAATCTTTCTTGCTAGGTTCATGTGCTAGGAATACATGAATGTGAGATGTTCTGAATTTCAATGTGGAAATAAGCATGGTTTTTTTTTTGTCTATTTTTCTCTTTTTGCAACATTTCTATGAATAGAACAGTTGCACTTGCGGTATTAAGGCAATACTTCCAGCATCTGAAGGGTTATTGAATGTTCTTTTGTTGTCTATTTATGTTGGTTCATGTTTCTTGCTTTGGTGTCAACAATAATAAAGGTAAAGGGACATGGCAATCAATGCAAAAGAAGGGTATTGGAGAATCTTTAAGCAAGATTTCGCTATTTTTTTTCCTAAATTAAAATTCCATCCCATGTTGAAAAGCTCTCATTTGAAAAGTACCTATATATTTAATTGTAAAAGTTCATAGTCAGAAAATACATGTGCCTTTAACTGATTAATATGTAAATCAATCTATCATAAAGAATGATATTTAATTATTTTTTGTCACATCTTTTGCATTGTTTTGAGTACAAATAACAAAAACTTATAAACAACTTTTCTAGGGGCGTTACTAGTGATCTGAAAGTTTTTGAAGGATTGTCTTGGTGTGATAGTCTTTTGAGAAGTTACGAATTTGGTGTAACTTCTCAATTGGCACCAACTATCAATGAAATTCTCTACAAAAACAATAGCTATTCACATTGAACAAGGGTGTTGCTTTTGTGGGACTCCAAGGTTATCACCAAGATCTTGTTTAGTAGATTGCATTAGCATCATTATGTATCATGAAATAGACCTTCTAATGACCTTTTCACTAAATGAAATAACCATAATATAATGATAGAATAAAAAAAAAACACTATTGTTCTTAGTGGACAAGTCACCAAAAAATCCCTTCTTTAGCATAAAGCATTCAACTTTATGGTGGAATCCTTTTATATGGCCCACAACATTTTGGCAAGTTGTAATATCCTTCTCCGTACTATTGTACCTGGCGGACTTGTCAATAAAAATTTTGTGGGAATTGGAACATAGGGCCCATGGAGCATTTCAGTGGAGCACAAAGGTACTTGGAAAAGTCGAATATATCAAAGCATTTACAACTTTGGAATAGAAGGCCCAAGCATCTTATGTGTATCAGCATAGCTTGTGCCACTTGCTAGCACAAAAGTAACTTAAATTAATTTTTTAATGTTAAACAATGTCTATTGGTGTGGTGTGGTGAGAGGTGTTGAAAATGTGGTGTATATTTATAATGTAGGATAGTTGTTGAATGTGCTTCAAGATTTGGTTTATTTAATGCCATAATGAGATAAGTGCACTTGATGTCCCACTCTCTATAAGTGGTGGAATATGTGTGTTAAATATAGTGTAAGTCCTGTTTAAATTTGGAGGGACACGCCTTTGCCATAATTCGTACATTTTTATTTAAGTGTGCATGCTATAGTGATGAGTGTCGCGTTAATGGCACCCAAGTATAGAGAGTTGAGATAATTGTCAAGTAACGTGGGCCGTCTTACCATGCGCACCAAAATTAGAATTCGCTATATCTACTTACTTTCAACTATTTTACTAATACAATTTTTGTGTATTGCTTGGAGTCTGTGGTACTTTATGCTTCAGATCTTCATGGCTCATGATGATTGATAGCTTGTCCAATTCTTAGCATAAATTGCACAGTCGATCATTTACAATGTGTCCCTAGTCCAATGAGATTCCTTTCCACATTATCCAAATTCAATTTGAGGCCACTTGGAGTTCCCTCCATCAATCTCCAAGTGGCCTTTTGTGAAATTCTTTCGATCCTATTTAATGTGGAGCGTAGGTTTGGGAGGTATGTCTACTTTTTGAAATGGAGCCAAGAAGGTGTTAACATGAGTTTTTGTGGATGTTGTATCCAACTTTTGAGTGCATAGTGATTGTGGCAATTATGTATTTACCTCCATCTAGGAGCCTAGGAGCATTAGGGAATCTTTACGCACTCAAGAATATTGTAGGCCAGAAATGGAATGTAATTTGTAGAGACAAACTGCCCCAAAGAAATAAAGGCTTTTCTATCTTCCATCTTCACATAGACTTTGATTATATGAAATTACCAATGATCATTATTTTTTTTGGATATTGTATGATTTTATTGTTCTAATGATTTGAATGTGCATATATTTCTACTTGTAAAACTAAGGACCCTTTTATGAGCCATGTCTGATGGTATGAATACTGACCTTTCTTTGAATATGTACAGGTACTCATGAAAGTGCCTGAAGAACAAGAACAAGAATAAGAAGCCTTCTGGGCTTAAGGACTGACCTTTCTCTGAAAGTATGTGTAGGTACTCACGAAGTGTCTGAATGACAAAAATCGAAACAAGAAGCTTTCTAAGCTTAAGATTGTTAACAAAGAAGGCTTATGACAAATCTATAATGAAAGCTCAAAGGAATCTATAAGGAAGGATTATTTCTAAGTCTATAATGAAGGCTCAGAGGAGTCTATAAAGATTGGGACATGTTGGGGAAAGAGGGGCATGAGAAACGAAAATAGCTCGAAAAGAAACGAACACGAATTTCAAAAAGAAACGAACTCGAAACTCAAAAAAAGTGTTTGTGCGCAGTGGAATGAGCTATCTCACTCTTTCCCTAAGCATGACTATGCCTATCAGACATGAACAGAATGTTAGAGATAGAAATCACGTTCGATCTAATTACATAGCCAAACATTAAGCAACAAAACATTAGAAAGAGCTAGACTGAGCTTGACTAACAATCAGTCGCGAAAGACAAGACTAAATATTAGTCACGAATAGCTAGACTAATATTGAATTCCTAAGAACAGACTACCAGATTAAGCAAGAAGAGAGTCAGACAGAATGTAGAAAAGCATAGTTGTAAAGACCCAAAAGGATTGCCCCTAAGATGAGGATAAGAACACAATAGAAGAGACTATGGAGCCAAACCACCCAACCAATCCTAGATCAAACTTGGATCTAGCCCTTAAGCCATGCCATGTGAAGCAAGAGGAGAAGAGAGAAAACTGGTGACCTAAACCCAATAAGTCGACGGGAGAATCCCCACCTCATTATATACCATGCAGGTCAACTATAAATAGGGGTCATCTCTTCATGCAGTCCTCCTGCCTATATCCGTCACACAGACATGCAATACTCCATATGTCTCAATTAGAGTGTCTGGGTCCTCTCAAGGTAATTAGTCACAAACAGGGCTCAACATGGAATTAAATCTACCATATGACCAATAATCTTGAGTACTGGAGGGCCGGTCTACCATATTAGGACTATTCCAGGTCCTTAACCAAATATGGCCATAACATTCTTCCCTCCTTAAACTGCTTCTATCCTTAGAAGCTCCTCAAGACAGGAAAGAATTACAGGAACAGTTCCGTTAACTTACAATATTAACCGAGGAAGATATTATTCTTAGTCTAACTTCCATATCAAACAAGTACTCAAAGATAAACCTATTTCCAATAGTTAATCTATGTTCTGGAGTACGACTCAAGTTTAAAAAAAAGTACACTAAGCAATGAATTTCTCAACTAGGTTTCACTCAACAAAAGTTAGTAGCATCACCTTCATGTAAAACACTTACATGAATCACTGAGTGAAATATTCCCTAACTTAGGAGATTAAAGTTAAAGAAAATAAATAATAATTATAGTCTAAAATTATCCACAAACTTTGGCAGACAATTTATAAAAAGCTTCCAAGTACAATTATCCTTAGAATCCAATTCTAAGATATGATAATTCATTCAACTAGAATCTCTAGGAGAATCATTAAGATATAGAATGATTAAAACTCAACTCTGAGTATTCCAGATACTCTTTTGAGTTAAATGCTGTTGTTTCTAGCACCAAATACAAGAAAATAGCATTCATTCATCTTAATAGACTTGTCTGTCTCCTATGGTACTCATCTGATTCCACAGCACTCAAGTTCCCATCCAATGAGGTCTTCTCACCCACTCAGATAATCATTTCCATTTGCACTGGACAGAAGAAATATTCTGTCTACTCCAAAAAATCAGATTTGTACTTCACTTTTTGCTTCCAACAATTTGCCCTCTTGAATTGTGGGTGGTCTCTCTTCAGTTCCCGCAACTATGTCCTTGAGTTCCTTCAACTCAAGTAAGGAATCCATCCTCACTTTCCAAGTAGGGTAGTTTGAAGAACTCAACCTATCATTAGTTTCTAACATGATCCCACCATTGGAAGCCATGAATATAATGATTTTTCAACTTTTAGGTTCTTTCCTAATGCACCTAGCACTCAATTTTCTCTCAACAAATGATGGATAAGGAGATCTCAAAAGATCCTAGGACCCTAAAACACTTCTATCTTGAACCTGGATGGTTTCCAAGCATAGAAAGGAAGATTGAGACACATGAAACACTTTGTACACACTAAGAATGGATTACAAACTCAAACCAACCTGAAAACACTCTTGCTTAAGCTCTCAAACTTTTCGCAAGTGACCAAATCAAGTTATGGTGTGAAGATTTCTTAGAAATGTAGATTTCACACGTGTGGATTGTCCACAACATGTATTTGTGATCTCCTAAGGTGTGTAGATGCACCAAGATCAAGACTAGATTGAGATTCAAGGTTTGTCTTTGATTCTATGGCAAAAACACACTACTACATGCATTCAATCACTTCCAACTCTCACTCACACGTATGAGAAGTATTAAGAAATTATTCTAAGTAAAAACAAGTTGCTCTCCTCGGGTAGAGAGAAAATCACCATGAGCTCTCAAGTAGAGAGAGAAAGCTAGAAATCCAATAACACTCAAAATCCACTCAATCTCCAAAATTAATTAGATCCAAAATGAGGAGTACAATGATACTAGTAGATCCACGAGCTACCACTATGCTTAACTATGATTGGACCACAAAGATTTGATAAGAAGGCTAAAATGGCTCTTCATATTATTAAAATGAATGTTACCAATGAACTTCCCAAGGAAGTTGGTAAGTGTCAAAATGCAAGTGAGGCATGGAATGCCTTGAAGAAGCTCTTTGAATCAACGTCCACATCTAGGGTATTGATGTTGTGGGTATTTCCTGTACAATAATAAAGTAGTGGGTCCGACCACTAAAACTACTTTTGGCCAAGCCTTACTAAGTGGGCCTCATCTCAGTACAGTAGATCAATAAGTGCGAGGCACTGGCTTCCTGCGTGTATAAGCCTAGCCCAATGAGCACACTAGTTAAATAGATTAAGTTGTGTTCTAGTGACTTGGGCCTTGGGTGCAAATGAAATAAGTTAAAGGCCAAAGTCTAAGTTACAAGGTTGCGTCAAAGTCAAATGGTGGTAGGTGGGGTGTGTTTCTTTGTACACCATTAGATCTTTTGTATTTCTTTGAAAGTCTAGGATTGCAATCCTTGCCATTTCAAGTAGCCAATAGGATGAATGGGGCAAGGGCCTCCCCAAGAATAGAAGGGCACCATTTGTACTCATTTGAGACTCTCAATTCGTTCTCAATCTAAGGATGAAACTCTCTTGTTTTCTCCACTCATCTACTCTCTCTCTCTCTCTCTCTCTCTCTCTCTCTCTCTCTCTCTCTCTCTCTCTCTCTCTCTCTCTCTCTCTCTCTCTCTCTCTCTCTCTCTCTCTCTCTCTCTCTCTCTCTCTCTCTCTCTCGCTGTAGAATTCATCAATCAAAGTTATAAAATACTTTGTATCCTTCAGCAAAGGATTTTTCATCGGGCCACAAATGTCTGAATGTACAATGTCTAACAATCCTCTAGCAATATGCTGATGGCTTGATCTAAATGGTTTCCTAGTCTGTTTACCAACTAGATAGTCTTGACAGACATGTAACTCGACTTTATCATGAGGATAGTCTAGATCAAGAACAATAGATTGTCCACACATTTGTTGTACAATAGCATGATTTAAGTGACCAAGTCTATAATGCCAAAGTAGATTTTTATTTGCATGAATAGAAGTATTGAGCGCCTGATTAGAGGCAGAAAAGCAATGACTTAATCTATACAAGTATCCATGCTTCTTTCTGAATGCTAAGATATTGTCTATCCTATCAACTACTTTGCACTGATCACATTCAAATTCTACTCTATGTCCTAGATCTGTGATTCTGCTTATAGAGAGCATATTCGTAGATAAATTGGGTACATACAGGACTTTAGAAAGTAGCTTAGATTGATCATTTGCAAAGCTCAATTTCACAGTACCTTTACTTTCAATAGCTTGTGTGCTATTATCGCCAAGGTGAATATATTTGTTTGTACTGTAGGGTGTATAGGATGTGAAACTGCCAATGAGGCAAGTCGTGTGCTGAGTGGCACCGAAATCCAAAAACCAAAAACTGTCGCTGGATGCTCCTTGATGGCTAGTCATGAAGGCATCATGATCCGCTTCTTGAATAGGTTGTGGAGCTTCTATTTTCATTTGTAGTATCTGTAGAACAACTTCTTCGTCGTCTACGAATTTGACTGTTCTTTGTGTTGTGCTGGTTTCTGGTCTTGCTTTGATTGCTTCGGGCTTTTCTTCTTCTTCTGCTTAGTCGTGCTCTTGTTCGTGTACAAAGCGTGAGAATCAGTTGAGGATCTAGAGGCTTTGTTCCTCCGTGTGTCTTTCTGCAACAACATTTTAATGACTCTCGAAAGAGTCAGTTTTGGATGTGTCGTGATGATCATCACCCAGCTGCCGTATGAGCTTGGCAAGCTTATAAGCAGTTGCTGTGTCTTGATCGTCTATGACAGATTCGACAATGGCCATTTGCTTTAGCAGGTTCTTGAATTGGTTGATGTGATTCTGCAGGGAATCACCATTCGCCATCTTGAGGGAGTAAAATTTTTTCCTAAGATGTAGCTTGGAAGCTATATCTCACACTTCATATAATGTGCTCAAGATGTCCCAGAATTTTTTGGATGTCTGGGCCTCGGATACATGGCCGATCTAGGTATCCGAAATGTTGAGGATGATCAACGCAAAAGCCTTTTCATCTTTCAGCTTCCATCTGGCGATTGTTGCATTGTCTGCTTTGAGTTTCTCTCTGCACCTGTAACAACGTCATACAATTCTTTAGCCATTGGCACTATTTTTATCTTAAATTTTCACAGATGGTGATTGGCTCCATCAAGCTTGTCCATGATAGGATTGGCTTTCCCTTGGGAATCCATGTGGAAGATTAGCCTAGGTGATAGGAAAAACTATCAGTGACTTAAGTATGAAAATTTGGTGCTTAATTACAAAACAAGAAGACAATTACTCTATCGGCTAGTAGAGTCTTGTTAATGTGGAAGCCCATCAGGCTACAAAAAATAGTTTTGATACCATGTTGGAGAAAGAGGGGTGTGAGAAACGAAAATAGCTCGAAAAGAAACGAACACGAAATTCGAAAAGAAACGAACTCGAAACTCGAAAAAGTGTTTGTGCACAGTGGAATGAGCTATCTCACTCTTTCCCTAAGCATGACTATGCCTATCAGACATGAACATAACATTAGTGATACAAATCACGTTCGATCTAATTATGTAGCCAAACATTAAGCAACAAAACATCAAAAAGAGCTAGACTGAGCTCGACTGATAATCAGTCGTGAAAGGAAAGACTAAATATTAGTCATGAATAACTAGACTAATAATAATTCGCTAAGAACAGACTACCAGATTAAGCATAAGAGAGTCAGACAGAATGTAGAAAAGCATAGCAATATTGACACAAATCTGAACGCAGAACAAACAGAGCTGTAATCAAATTAAGTATAGCGAAATATACAGGTCAATAATGCAGGTGAGCATAAGACAATAGCAGACGAAACCACGTGCTTCACAAAGCTAATCCAATCTAAAAAAAAAAGAATAAACCTATTACTGACAATACAAAGAATCGATGCGCGAAAGTGTCTACTTCGTCTATCTCTGATAAGCTTATGATGCTATTATGCTTGTTGCTTGTTTCTCATCTCTGTTCGTGAATACACAGATGGTATTCAATATATATACATGATTTTACAGGTGTGCAGATGAAGAAAGTACAAAGTGAATGTGCTGTCCGTGGAAGATCGTGGGTGGCTGCTGTCGTTGTCAAATCTATTTGCACAGTTGCATGGGATGAGCGTGAGAAGGCCGCGACATCAACCTTCACTGAAATGAACATTGGTGAAGATGTGAAAAATGCAACACTCTGACAAATGCCTTAAGATTTTATTTACAGGGTGCCTTCACTTTTTTTATAAGGGCACCTATTGCATTTGTAGGACAATTTCGCCTTTTTCGCCTATGGAAATTTACTTGTATTTATGCAGACAGTCACATTTTATTCGTCTATCTTATTTTACATGTAAATATGCAGACTGTGCGACCACATGAGTAAAAATGCAGCAACATGAATCAAGGCAGATTAACATAGGATTTAGGAGAGTAAGGGAGATAAATCCAATAGGACAAAGCCAGTTGACCCTATTGACCCTTTTTTCACCATGATTGAGGATGGAAAACCTCTAGAAAAAAGTGTCTAGGAATTGATGATTCTTATGCAAGATAAGATGGACATTTACTAGACCCCCTTGCCTAAAAAGTTTGCACTTGGGTGAATTTCCAAGTTGTAACATAGAAAATTAAACTATATCATGACTAACATTAAATTTTGAGCCACTTACTTTTCTTGCATGTCAACAATAACTTACCTACTTTTCCACATGGCCTAAGTGCTTATAGACACATAGGTAAGGGCGCCCTCCTCCTCTCTCACTTCACCAATTCTAACTCCCATGCAACCCCCCTCACCTCCACACATCATTCTTTTACTCCACTTACCCTTTCTCAACTACAAGTCTCCCCCACACCTCACACACTTCAATTTGACACATCACCACCTTTGGCAAGCCTCCAAACTCCCTATAAAAGATGTAGGGCGCCCTCCCCATCTTGACCCCTCATCATGTCTCATGTGGATGCTTGATGTGAATGAATGACTTTCAACATCTTTCATTTGTATTTGATTTTTGAAGTTTCTAAGAATTCATTTACCTTTTCAAAAGAATATTTCGCATTGCAAGTCTAGCTCACATTTTGTGGTCTTAAGTCCAAGGACAACTTTGCCTTGGAGTTCACATGGAACCACCACTTTCCTTTTCAATAGGTGGAGGAAGATTCGTTTTATGTGTCTGATTTGTCAGAAACCCGTTTATTAAAATGCCCTTATGGAGTTGAGGAAAGATCAATTAACATCATCGTGACTCGTGAGTCGTGACATCACAAATGTCTATTATCCCAAGCATGATCCATAGTTGAATAATGAATGAGGGTGGGGCCTGTGCTTGCACCCAAGTCATATTTGGGATCCTCATGAATGATAGATGTTAGTGGAAGCACTAAAGTAGCCTCTATTGTTGGAATGGTGGGCCTACAACCTCGAGCGCCCTACTTTCTTGATGTGCACACCCATCATCTCAAAGACTTTTTGGGTTCTAACTTTCATGTGACATGTATATTTGAAGGGTACCTTTCAAAATATAAAAACCTAAACACAATCCTATGTATTTTTTAGATAGTATTTTGACAAAGTAGGACATCTAATTTTTAGAATATACCTTAAAAAAAAAAGTAATCTTCTTGTTTAACTATAACTTGACACTTGTAGATTTTTTTTTTTTTTTAATCTTTTCTTGAAGGGCAATGAGGCCTTTGACATGGATTGCACGTTGGCATGCATCCAAAGTCGCTTATTGGCACGGTAGGGGAGGTAACTCCCGCTCTTGTGCTTGTGCGACACTTGGCAGGGATGCCCCGGGCCTTCATGACAGAAAGTTTTCGACCATTGGGCAGCCTCCCAAAGAATTATGGTTTTGCGAGGCTCAAGGGAGGGACCGAGGGTCTGCACCTGAATTTTACCTGAACACGCGTAGGACCTATTGCGATCACCGCACCTTGTGTGCGCGAGCACGTTTTAACATTATTAGATGCTTTCAGAATATATACAACAAAGGATATCTATCCCTAAAACTTAAGGGATAATTGTTAACTTGACACGTGGCATGTTCCTGCAACCTCCCGGATCCCGAAATCTCTCAATCTTAAATTTTGTAGTCCCAAAATTTTGCGGGCATGTGGGTACCGGGCATAAGGCCGGGCAGCAATGGAGGGTGCGTGGGACACGTGGCGATCAAGGGACTGTGTTAGGAGTAATCGCGTTCGTGTCAATAAGCAACAAGGGCATGCATCCAATTTGATCATGAGGGAGACCCACCAAGTTGTTGTTGCAACCTTTTCTTTATGCGACAAGAAAGGAGATTGTCACCCTTCAAAATGCATGGCTGCCAGCCTTGCTTAACAACATGATATGTTTTAGGCCCACCGACTTTGATGTGTTAGCCACACGTCAAAATTGCCGCTTGAAAACAGTTCAATGGTTACTTGTTAGTATGTGGCCACCACACGTGTGGTCTCTACGCATCTTGGTTTCCAAGGGAAGCTTGAACTCGGGACCAAAGAAAGTTTGTTTGCCAAGCTAACACATGAATCAGCCCACTCAATCAAAGGTGCTCTCGATAGAGTTTAGATGCCAAGCCAACCCACAGGATTCCAAGCTAACCAATCTAGCCAAGCCCCAAGCTACAACCAAGCCAACTCAACTCCATCTAAGGTGGTCTCTTTGTATCTTGGTTTCCAAGGGGAGGTTGAACAAAGCAACCATAGATACCAAGCTGACCAACTGAGCCAAACGCTAAAATGCAACTGTTGCTTACGAAATGCAGCAGCAGGATCAAAAACTTTCATTCATGAAGAGTGAGAGATAAACGAGCTGGATGAGTGAGTCATGCCGCATCAACTAATCTCAGGATGATAGTGATGAGGGTGGGTGATACTAGAATATATTGAAGATATGGTCGTCTCTCCAACATTGCAAGATGGTATCATCACTGCCCACACTTATATCATTGGGAGCCCACCACCACTGTTCATCGACTTTGACGAGTGAGACAGTAGAAGAACCTGGCTGCTTTGTGAATTCATGCATGTGTGAATTGATGCACCTCTGCGGTCAGTACCCCACAGCGTCCAGCTCCGAATTAAAAGTGATGGCATGTGCCACTCGCTACTCTATCGTAGTCTATCCTCGCCTTTTACTTACCATATCCATGCTTGTGGGTGTAAGTTGAGATTGTTGTTTGTTCCTTTGCTTTGAGATAATAGCACAATTGGCACAGTGAGGGGAGTTTGCGTACGGTGATCCCAACAATCTACCTTGTGAGAGTGCGTGCTTCATTACTTTCTTATTAAGCAGCTGTAGAGTCGATTTTCTTCACCCGTAGCAAGAAGTATGTACATTACGCGTGTTTTCAATTAGTCCTTGATCAGAAAAGTTGGAAGTTTTGCAGGTTAAGCGCAGGCACAGCTGGGTGCAGGAATTAAGAATGTCTGCACATGAGTCAGTGAAGAAAGGACAACCTGGAAGATTGGACAATCGAAACCGAGAAACTGAGCTTTCGAATTCAAATGGCGAAAATGCTTGGCCAAGTAAGGTGCCAATGCATCAGCCTGAAGAAGAGAAAATGGTTGACCCAGGCTTGGCCTTGCAGGCTTTTCCGCTGAAAGAAGATGCAGCAAAAACGGAGAGAGGCCTGGAAACAGGAGGTAGTGATTCCCCTTTGCACAGCTATACGAAGCAGGTACTTGACTATCGTGGCAGACCGGCCTCCAAGTCAACAGTGGGCGGCAGCAAGAGCTCTATCTTTATTTTAGGTGAATTTTTTTTCATTTTCAGTTTTGTTCCAACATAAGGTCATAAGGTAGATACCCCATCCAGATTCCCCTCCATTGTCATAGACCAAAAGGCATTTATGATTTTTTTTATTTTGAAGTGGCGGAAGGTCGTGAAGCTTTTCTACCTAATACAGAGTTCGTTGGAATGTGATGATTGCTATGGAATGTACGGATCTGTTTTTATGTGGCTCTCTTACCTGTCTACTCATTTATTGCTATCATAAAGAACCCTCAAAGTGTTAAAAATGCCTTTTTTTTCCTTCGATTTGCTGATTGTTGTTGGCATTATTACCTATTATGGAAAGAGCCAGGGAGATAACATTCTGCCCAGTGCCTGATAAGGAGTCACAGCTTGGCCTCTCTGTCATCTGCCCGACACAGTCATAGGCAAGGCCCAAAGGAGCTGAGCTGTGTGCTCCGCATGGGACAGAATGTCATCTGCCCAGGCTACTTCCATTGTGTAATGAGCGCATTGGCTTTTTTTTTTTGACGACAATCATCATCTCAAAAACAGAATCCATCTCTAAAAACAGAATCATCTTAGTTTTTCTCCTCTTTGCACATTCTGCTGTTTAAGGAGTGTGAAAAATGGGCAGAAAAAGCCACAGGTGCTCACTAGGGGCATATTTGAAGTTTGCCATACTCATTTATCGACAATTATATGGTTTGCAAAGAATCGCAGAGGATATCAACGTATGCAACAAGCCAAGTTTAAAGGTTGAAACGTGTGACGTACATGAGCACTACCTAGCCCTGGCCCTCTCTCTCTCTCTCTCTCTCTCTCTCTTTCTCTCTCTGACGTCCTCTCACCCTTCTTCTCGATTCTATTCAACCGAGCTGTCACCTCTGCTTTTGCCTCTCCATGGTCCACAAACCTCATTCACCCTATCCATAAAGGCGATGACCCCATGAAAGGTGACAACTTATGATTAGCCACCTCTTTGCCAAAGTCTATGGTTCTATCTCTTACAGTCAGAGATTAGTACAGAGAGATGGATGCCAGATCACTCCATGCCATTGGCCAAGCGGGTTTCAGACTGGGATATACTACATCAGATCATATCTTTACTTTGAGGTCCATCATTGAGGAGGCTAAGGCCAAGAGAGAGAGCGTTTCTACTGTTGCTTTGTGGATTTCCGCAAGGCCTTTGATTCCATGCCCAGGCATTTATTGATACAAAGGCTTCATGATCGGGGCTTTCAAGAAGATACTATACAGGTAGTAGTAGCATTGTACAGGCGAGTTAATGGTAGGGTCCGACTATTAGGAGTTATCTCACTGGAAGTGGTTAGTACTATTGGGGTCAAGCTGGGCTGTCCACCTTTTTGGTCTTTCCATTGACGAGCTGGAGCATCTTATACGAAGTGATGGGGGAGGGTTGTACATTGGGCGACCTCATTATTGCTATCCTCCTATATGTCGATGATGTGGTTTTGCTTTCACGGATGAGAGAGGGTTTGCAGCGACACTTAGACGCTCTTCTTTCTTTCTGCACACGGTGGGGTTTGTCAGTGAATGTGGCCAAGACTAAGGTTATGGTTTTCAATACCTCTGGGTCTTTCATGATGTGGCACGAGCTTCTATGGGATGATCATTCCTTGAGGTTGTTGATTCCTATACATAGTTGATAACTATTCTCGGGGCCCACGTTCAGCATGAGACATGCAGCTATTTCCCGGGTACGAAAGGGCTATGCCTCACTGGTAGATCTGGAGAGACTATGCTTTAGCTCACACATCAGAGATGCGACCAGTAAGTGCCGGCTCTTTGACACTATGGTCTGACAAAGTACTGATTGGACATGGAGTACATAGTCTTTGAGTACTGGTCTGACAGCTACTGATTGGACATACATCTCCAGGCTCCAGATTTGTTTGCTCTCTCGGATGATACAGGCTAAGCCCTTAGTACCACATCAGATTATATTGCCAGAGTTCGTGGTCACCCCCAATATGCGCACAGACATCCAAATTATAAATTGTAGGATGACTTGTAGTAGGATCCCATATATACTAGATTAGAGGTCTTTAGTTAGAAGCTACTCTGAGGTTAGGGCCTCAATCTCTGAACCTTATCCAAAACCAGTGAGTTAGGGTTCCCACTAGGGAAATACTCTTAAAAGTGTACTTATTTGGGGATCAACATAGGCCCTCAAAATTCATTCTATGTCCAATTAACTAAAACAGTCCCCACTATGTACGCAATCATTAGAGCTTGGTTACAAGCTAAGATTCACTAGCTATGCTAGAAAGCAAGACTTAGGCTAGAAAGCATTTTAACGAGGCTAAAGAAGAGCAATCATCATCAACTGAATACAAGACTACAATGCTGCCCTATATATACCTTATCGATGAACCCTAAAGTAGGAATTCAAAAGTAAAGGGAGGCAGAAGATTTGGAGGGAAAATAGTGCACCCCCCCCAATAGGAGGACCCCCACTTCAAATCAATATGACCAAGTCCTAAAAATGTGACCAAATAGTGCCCAAGGCTAGTAAATGAAAGGGCCCATAGGCCCGCTTATGCATATTAAAGAATAAAAGAATGGACGTGGCAAATGTAATGAGTCGAGTCCATAACTCTACCCTGTAGAAAAACAAAGCCCCTCGGGCTAAATGAAACTGCAGTATAGAATCAGGTAAGGTGGATCAACAACTCTAGAAGATGTAGAACACTGAATAAGTGCAGCAAGGGCACGAGCCTAATCTGCCAACAATGGTGTATGATAAAAAACATCTATGGGCTACCATGTGGCCCATAGATCGTCACGAATCTCGCCATCACGAGGAGCATCATCCTCAACAGCAGCACGTAACAAATTGACATGGAAGATATCACAGGCACGTGTAGAAGGTGGGAGTTGTAAACGATATGTCATTGGACTGAGGCGATCCAATATACAGTAAGGCCCATAGTATCATGGTGCAAGCTTCTCAGTAGAAGCGTGGCCCTGGATAAAATGATGGCGTGCAAAGCGTAGGCGCAGATAAACCATATCACCAATCTGAACATGGCAGCGATGGCGATCAATAGAAGTCTGGTAACGCTGCTAGACTTGTTGTAGATGTGTACTAGCTGTAATAATAAGCTCGCGAGCGCCTGAAAGAAATGAAGAAAGTGTAACAGGCATATCATCTGGCGGAAGAGGAACCCCAAGGAAAGGAGGTGCATAACCATGAGCTAGTAAAAAGGGAGAGACATCAGTGCTGGTACTAATAGAGCTATTATAGCTATACTCTGCTAAACAAAATGTTGATCCCAATCCTTCCCTGAAGGAGTAACAAAATGGCAGAGATAATTCTCAAGGATTAGGACCTCAGACTGTCCATCGGCAGTGGAATGATAAGCGGAACCCATGAAAAGCTGAACATCCAGAATATGCATAAGCTTTGTCCAAAAGATAGACACAAACTTACTATCCTGATCAGATAGTATAGTGCGTGGAAATCCATGCAGCCGAAAGATCTCTGATAGAAATAGACGTGCACACTGCTCTGCTGTGATAGTGCTACAGACCCGAATGAAATGTGCCTGTTTTGAGAACCGATCAACCACCACCATACATGAGTCACCACGCCGGGTATGAGGAAGGCCAAGGATAAAGTCCATAGAATGTTTGTCCATTGGCGATAAGGAATGGGCTAACTCTGGAGCAAGCCAACGGACTTAGCACGAGAATATTTACTACGTGCACAAAAGGTACACTGACGGATAAGATGTGCTAGCTCAGACTTCATGGATGGCTAGTAGAAATGGTCCTTAAGACGAGCATAATACTTCTAAAAACCAAAATGGCCACCACCAGGAGAAGAATGCGCATTAGACAATAACTTAGGACGAACATCAAGGGCACTAGGAATACAAAGAGAACCATAATGATAAAAACGACGATCAATAATGGAATATGCCTGATGTGGACAAAAGAAAGGAAGTGACGACGAACTATAAACATCACAAAAATCAGGACATGACCGATAAGCACATGGTAAATCATCAAACCATTAGGGGATAGTAACGACAAGATTAACAAAGCAGGTAAGATGGGCAAAGCGTCAGCAACAGTAGTGTTTGACCGACCAGGGCGGTATAGAATTGCAAAATGAAAAGATTGTAAAAACTGCAACCAATGATACTGACAATCACTAAGATCACGATGTGTAAAAAGATATCGGAGAGACTAATGATCAGTAACTATGTCAAAAGAAACACCATAAAGATAATGACGCCACTTCTTAAGAGCATATATAATAGCTAGGAGCTCTTTCTCATGCACATAGCAACATTGCTCATAAGAGCCAAGACGTCGAAACTCATATGCAATAACACACTAGGATAACAACATCAACAGGACGATGAAGGGTATCAAAGGCTGCTTGACAATCAAGAGTCCATAAAAAAAGAACGGGATTTCTTCAAGAGCGCATGAAGAGGAGCGGCCACAATGGCAAAATGTGGAATAGGATGACGAAGATGAATGGCTGAATCAAGAAACATATGAACATGATGAACATCAGTAGGCACAGGCCAATCTTGGATAGCTTGGACTTTACGAGGGTCAAGGCGAATACGATCATCACAAATAAGAAAACCCAGAAACTCATTCATCTCCAATAAGGACCCCATCCTCACCTTCCAAGTAGAATAGTTGATTGAAGTAAGCCTATCATTGCTCTCCAACATAAAGCCTCCACTTGTAGCCATGTTGAGGTGACCTGATCTTCTTCTTTCAACCTGTTCCAATGCACAAAGCACTCTCTTGAATGTCAACAAATGAACTCAAAAAGAAATCACAAAGATATGGAACCTCTCAAATCTCTTCTAGCACTTCTAACTAGAAAATTAACACATAGAATAGTGAAATATTGATCAACCTATGATCTATCCTCAATCTAATGATTCCTACCACTTCCTAAGATTGAAACACACTCAAATGAAGTTCAGTAACCTCACAAACTAGAGATTCAATCAAAATTAGAGTTTTGACAAAATCACAAAACATTGAATATCTCAAATTCTACATGCAATTTCTAGAAACTTGATATATCTTCTTGTAGACTCCAATGAGACCTTCCTAATGCACCAAAAGTCATCTGATTCCAGTAAACCAATTGTGAAATCGGAATTGATCAAGTATATAACCCTATATTGAGTTTTGACCTACAAAAGATCAATTCTACACATGGAAAAATGCTGATTTTTGAGTAGAAATCAATCTAGCATGCTCTAGCATTGGTAACTCCTCCAAATCCTTGCTAAAGGTGGCTGATCTTTTCATAACCTGAAACACAATAGCTCTGATACCATGTGAACGATTTCAGATCATTCAAGATCCAATCCATGTCCCAAATCTTTGGTTACAATAAGGAGCAAACCAACAATCCTGCCAATGTAGAAAAATCAGCATCTACATACAAAATGAGATGCAAACTCTAAGAGAACTTGATCAAACATGAACCAAAACATAAAATATGTTTGTTGTCCGTATAATTACAGTACCCTACTGTATTTCACACGTGTGGAACCGAAAATAGCAAAATATGAGCATTTTACACACAAGATTGCAAAATATCACCAAGATAGTGCACCAATGAGTAGTAGAACCCAAAGAGAACCATGTATAATGATGAAATGAGAGATAGAAGAGAGAAGATATGTCTCTCCACGAGTTACATCCTTTTATAGAGTGTCCAAACCCTATTTGGCCACTTGGCTTTCCCTCCAAAATGTAAACCCTACTATTTTTGGGTCTAGATTCAATGTACCCAAAGTTCAAATTTGAATCTCTCTCAAACTCGACTACCAACTTTCCCACACTTTCAAAAAGTGTTTATTGAATGTATTTTAAACTAATATAACTTCAAAAAGTTTATCTCTAAGTCTAAAATGAGTTTTGGCCTCTTATTGACAATTTACCAAATATGACTAAACTAGACTAAACTAGTTGAAATCTCTCACAGGAAGTACCAAGTTGATCAAAAGGTCATCCATGTGAGGTGTATGGGGTAATGGTTCCGGATGGTCAACTTGTTCAAGGCTCGATAGTGAATACAAAGGCATTTAATACCATCCTTTTTGTTAACAAGGAGAACAGGGGCACCAAAAGGACTATAGGAACAATAAGGCCCTGACGTAAAAGTGTGAAAATTTGGAGTTGGACCTCATCACGTTCAACTTTAGACATACGGTAAGGGGGACGGGAGGTAGGAGCTGAACCAGGATGTAAATCAATGTGGTGGTTGACATCACGTAATGTAAATGACATGAAGCTGAAAAATTGCAAACATCAGTTTACAATAGCTAATTTCAAAAAACTTGCTAGTAGCTTTCACGATACTCGATCTGGCGCCGCCGCGTTCACCGATGAAGTGCTTGGCGGCAAGCACCCATATGTAGAAGAATTGAAATACAAGTATCAACCCAAAAAAGTTCTTACATGACTCATTTTTATTATAGATATTAGCACAACTTTCCATTTGCACCAACTTTACATTTGACTAGATTTCAAACTAGCTGGATTGTGCTGGGGAGGTTTGCCATGATTTCCAGTGAAAAGGCTCAAATTGCAATTTGGACACAGCAACCACACGTTGAGTTCTGTAGGTCATCTGCTACACCGGTTGAACTTTCAAAGGTGTATTTCTCCCTTCATACCATATCAGCTAGTTTTATACGCTATTGGCACTGGAGAAATTTGGAATTTAGGGCACCACTTTTTTACTTACTTTCATCCTAAATCTAGCCTCACTTTGTGGCATGATGTGCGGGTCTCACCTGGCTACAAAAGAGTTTTATAAAAATGCCCAACATTCTTATGTTTTACGAGATAATCTTCAATGCCATATATATAGTCTTCGTGCGTAATGGATTTTGATTTTGGGAGCTTATTAGTCATTCAAGTGGAAAGAGGCATTCAGATGACAACATGACAAACATGGGATGCTGTTATGTGAGCCAAGGTCCAGAGCTTGCTATCTTCTATGATTAAACATTTAGCAGACCAATGATTTCATATTGCTTTCATCTTTATCTTCACTAGGTTGAAACATAGACTGATTGCATCCTCCAATTTTGAAATTAATTCTCTGATAAGCGTCATGTTATTAACTGAAAAGCTCTTAACTTGTATTGAGGAGAAGAATTTATGCAAAAGTAAATTCAGACGTACAGGTAAGAAGAAAACTTATTCAGAGTAACTATGCATGTGTTAGAAGTTGATTTGCTATGCCTTATCAGATTTCATCCTCAACTGCCTCATTTCAATGGCAGTTGGTACGTGTTATCCCACTTCATGCTAGATGTTTTTTTTACTAATGAGATATTTCTTTTATCATGGCTTAACTTAGGCTACCATGGTTTCTGAAATGCAGGAATGCAGTTTGCCTCCACCCTGGCATATGCTGGAACTGTCACAAATCTGGTCCTGTATCTGACAGATAAGCTGCATGAAAGTAATGCATCTGCTGCAAGTAATGTCAATAACTGGTCTGGTGCAGTTTATCTCTGCTCCCTCATAGGGGCTTTCTTTGGTGATGCTTATTGGGGTCGATATTTGACATCAGTCATCTTTCTCTTCATATACTTAACTGTAATTAAGCAGCTCTTTACCTTTTTTTGTTAATGGTTGAATTGCTTACTTGGTCATAGCAGATGGGTATATTTTCATGTTCGTAGTAGTGGATCTTTGCTCACACAACTTGAAGCTGAGGTAAAAAATGGAACAGATTGTGGTTGATGTTGCAAAGAATGATAGATTTATGGCACTTGGCAAACAACTGAATGGAACGATAGTTAAAAATTTTTTAAATAGCACACGAATAAGTGGCCTGCTGGTTGACAGCCTTTCTTCTGTATAGTTGGATTTCAATCAGGAGGATGTGGGCATGCAAGATAAAAGCAGTGCACAGGCTGTATAATAAATTTTAGGTTGATGAACATTGCCATTTGCAGGGCATGATCCTTTCAACTGTCTCAGTTTCTTTGCCCTCACTTCGACCTCCTGACTGTACAAGTGGATCTGCAACATGTCAGAGGGCTTCAACCAAACAGGCTGGATTCTTTTTTTTTTCAATCTATGTACAGGCCCTTGGGTGTGGGGCTTTTCAGCCCTGCAATACAGCCTTCGGAGCAGATCAATTTGATGAAGATGATCCGAAGGAAGTAATACAAAAAAGCAAATATTTTAGCTGGCTGTACCTGTCTTCTAGTGCTGGTGCTCTCATTGGAAACTCGGTGATTGTGTACCTTGAAGAGCATCAAGGCTACAAACTGGGATTTTCGATCTCGACTGCTGCATTAGGACTGTCATTGCTGCTATACATTGCAGGCACACCTCTTTATCGTTATGAAAAGCTAGGAGATAACCCATTTACTCGAGTATTCCAGGTACCGATCGCAGCAATCCGCAAGAATCGTGTGCAAGTTCCTCAAGATGTGAGTTTGCTATACCAAGCAGAAGAAAAGCAAAACCGTGTGCTTCCCCACACTAGCCAATTCAGGTCTGAAAATTTATATCATAAACTAGAATTGTCAAGCTATACAAAACGATTACATTATCTTTACTTGATTTAACCGACCTCAAAGTAGGATTATGGTCTATCTTTTGCTGCAATGCCTATTTAAATGAACCACAGGTGAAGTTTCTATTGAATCTCAAGTACATAGAAGTTTAGAGACCTCTTTCCGGTATTGTTTTGAATGAGAAAATTACAATGATGTCAAACAGGTTTTTGTAAAAGGAAAGAGTGCGATGTGGACTAGTGACAAAAGACGAGTAGTGGGTGTAGTCATGGGTGATATAGTAGAGAGCAAAGGCTGTGGATTTAAAAAAAGAGGACAACATGATTGTAAAACTTCATCTGGAGCCATCCTACAGAAGCTAGATGTGCGCTTTTAAACATAGTATATTAACGCTAGCTTGCTACTTGGCAATAAATGAGACTCTGGACTATTGTGCGATGTGCATAGCTTCAACATTTAACTTGATTTAGCGCGTCTTAAGGAAGCGAAGCTAAGCGATGGTCCGTAGTGTGTTGACAACGTTGCCAATTCAATATGACTTGTCTAGTTTGCCTCTGCAACCTTTTCTTCATCTCCGATTCCACACATTGACAGCAGCTTACACGTGGATCTACAGTGAATTTGTTTCAGGTGCTCATCCTACATGGTGTGGAGCGATAGTCTTACATTAGAATGTGGCGAAAAGCATGGTTATATTGTTCCTGTTTCCATTCTGCCATGACAGATGAGAAATAAATTTTCTTTGGTTGTGCTTTGCAGTTTTAAAAATCATGTTTGATTGATGATTTCAGACAGCTACGCTTTTGAATATTAGTATCTTGCGTAATTCCTGGTAATATCAACCATTTATATAGTTTACAGAGCTGGGCCATTTGGGTGTGGAGGGTTTCCAGGAAATGTTCCGACACAGAAGCTTAACTAATCCAAGTGAAAGAACATATCACCATACCTTTTGTGCACATTATTTAAATGATGCATCATGCAACGTCCCATAGTGATCTCAATAACTTTGCTTTTCTTGCTCTGCCTGCCTCTTGAAATTTTATGGTTCTGCAGATAGGTAGATTCTGTGACAAGAAGTCTCAAACCCTGCTGTAAGGACTCGGTCCCCTGGACTCTGCAGATAACATATTGTGTCGAAGAACAAGTTTGATCGAACATTTTCTTGTAGTTATTGAGAGAGAGAGAGAGAGAGAGAGAGAGAGAGAGAGAGAGAGAGAGAGAGAGAGAGAGAGAGAGAGAGAGAGAGATAGAGAGAGAGAACCACTAATTTTGTACTGGTGCTTCTCAGGTTTCTTGACAAGGCAGCAACAATAACTAACAATGAGGAGAGAAATCCTTGGCAACTATGTACCGTGACTCAAGTTGAAGAAGTGAAGTGTTTAATTCGGCTCATGCCAATCTGGGCAACAGGCATTTTTTTTTCTACAACCTATAACCAGATTTTAACACTTTTCGTGGAGCAGGGTTCGGCTATGGATACCCATATGGGTAATTTCACAATCCCAGCTTCATCGCTTAATTGCATTGAAACATTAGCTGTTTGTTTATGTGGTTTGGCATACGAAACTCTACTAGTTCCAGTCCTGCGGAGAATTACAGGAAACCCACGGGGAATCACGATGCTACAGAGGCAGGGAGTAGGGCTCGTTCTATCCGTTCTGGCAGTTGTAATTGCTGCCATAGTTGAGATCAAGCGCCTCCAAATAATCAAGCATCATGGATTGGAAAATGACACCACAACAACAGTTCCCATGAGTGTTTTTTGGCTGACACCTCCATTTATGCTAATAGGTGCATCTGAAGTTTTCACTTTCATAGGACAATACGAGTTTTTCTATGATCAAGCTCCTGATGCTCTTCGAGGGTTAGGCAGTGGTCTTGAACTTTCATGCTTTGCAATGGGTAGCTTCCTGAGCAGTGGTTTGGTGAGTGCTGTGACCAGCATAACCAAGAGAGGCAACAACCCTGGCTGGATATCAGACAATCTGAATAATGGGCATCTTGACTATTTTTACTGGCTACTAGTGGTGCTTGGCATCCTCAACTTCCTTCTCTATCTGATCTCTGCACGATGGTATAAATATAGGACAATTGAAGGTGTGACTGCTTATGAAAAGCTTACTGATTTTAGCTGATGCCATTAAATCTGGTTGCTCAACTTTAGAATTATGGTCCTCCCATAATAAATAGAGAGCTGGCCATTGTGTGCCTCACAGAGATCCTATTCAAGATCTTTATGTGGAAAAGCCTACTTAAGCCCTACAAGAAGTAGCAAAAGTTTTAAATAGCTCATTAACGTGTTACTCACAGTTATTGATAATCTACCAGATAACGGAACACGGGACTTTTTTCAAATTCTATCTTGCTTTGCAAATTTGAAAATCGAAGACTCAACTTACATTGCCCATCACACTGCAAGATGATAGACACCATCCTGGATTGTGAATAAACAAGTTTCTACATGCTAGCTAAACCAAAATGATAATAAATTGAAATTTTCAGCAGAAAGCTTGCTTTAGGAACACAAAAACTGTACTAACGTGCTAATCAGTAAAAGGGAATTAGCTGTTCGGTGATACCTGGCATCCACATCCAATTCTAAACTAGTTTGTCATTTGGCATCTTTTGTGCTCAAAGGATTTATTTCTTGTTGAACGTAATGGTGAGTTGTGTACTCAGGTACCATTCCATATTTTATAGAGACGTTGCAAAGAAAAGAGATCAAAGTCATTCACTACATTAAATTAGCAAACAGTGAAGATAATAAATAAAGAGATGAATTCAGTCGACACGATTCAAGCTCCACCAAGCATGAAAAGCAAGGTAGCAAATCTGGTCTAGGGAACAGAGTACTTACCAGAAGTAAAGAACTTGAATGAATATACCCATAGCATAATAGAAGACTTCAAAGACGAGAATAACACCACCACAGTGAACAGAACAAGAAATGATATTGACTGGAGATGAAATCTGGCAGATTGCTACACTTCAGTGGCAAACGAAAAAGCTTTGACAAAACAGATCCAAGCTTGCTATCAGCAATTTTGATTTCATGTTCTTGATAGTATTTGTGATTTGACATACTAATAAAATTTCCTTCTAAGAGTGATTTGCTATGCCTGCTGTATTTTTTCATAAAATGCAATGTTTCTTGATTTGACTCAACTTTTGTCTGAGAAAGCTAGGATAATGTTCTTGCATTTAACCCTTAGTTGCCCGTTCCGGAATGGAACGCGTTCTGGAACGTGTTCCGTTCCAGAACGATGCCCTCAAAAAAAAAAATACGTTTTTTTAACAGAGGATTTAATCATATAGAATGCATTTTTTTTATAACTTAAAAAATTTCATTCCGGCCAGGAACGTTCGGAACGTTCCGACCAATGGGTCGGAACGGGCTTCTAAGATTTGACCATGTACTAAAAAACATAGACATCCTCTGCAATAAAAACATATTCAAGCATGTGAGAACTTTGCAATTGCATTGCAGTCTCAATTTCTATTCATCTTGCTATTCTGGTTCACCTGGAAAAGACTGACTATCATTGTATGAAATCATCTAAAATCAACCATTTACGAGCATTTTCCGATTACGACCGCATCTGATGAGCATAGGTAATAGCAAGCACCATATTTCAGAAAACGTTTTAGGTTAGTATATGTAAATCCACTATGTGAGATTCTAAAGCATTAATCTCTTCAACACTTGACCGACATGCTCCATTCAAAAAACAGAACCCTCTTTCAGCTCCAGAAAGTAGTACCTCGACTTGATTGTGCAGTGAGTATTTAGCTGAAAATGGCGAGAGCCAGATTTAAGAAATATCAAGGATGATGAATACATTTGCAAGCTTACAGAATAACTTGTTTTGCAATTGCATGGCAGTCTCACTTTCTGATCATATTTCTATTGTGGTCCAGCTGGAAAAGATGCGACCAACATATAAAATCATCTATAACCAACCACTTACAAGCAATCTCCATGGCACCGAAGAGCATCTGATTAGGACCAAATTTGATGAGCATAGATAACTAGCAAGCACCATTTAAAAGCTGCTTAGTTGAAGTCTAGTATATGAGGATCCACAATGTGAAATTCCAAAGCACTAATCTCGTCCACAATTCACCAGCATGCTTCATTCAAGAAGCATAAATCTTCTTTCAGCTCCAGAAAGTAGCTCAACTTGATTGTGCAACGAGTATTCAATTGAAAAATGTACGTGCCAGATTTCAGCAATATTGAGGATGAGAAAAGTCACTTATTAGAAATGCTTAAATCAAATGACAAATTACAAAAATGCAACATATACCCTGGAGAAAATGCAATTAAGCACTTTCTAACACATCAACATTCCAAGTTGCAACTTGCCATGATATCACTTTGCTAACATAAGGAATAAAACACTGCTGCTGAAAACTGATATTTCTCCAAGCTTCTGAGACTCATTCTTGCAAATAATAGAGACATTTGTGGAGAAAAACAAATCGGACTCCATTTTCCCACGTGGCTGCGTTGTAGGGCAATGAACTAGCTTTCTTTTTTTCTTTTCAACTCTGCACTCTTGTCATATGCCAGAATTTGATAAACAACAATACCATTGGTGATAACTCCGAGTACACTTCCAACAACCACTTGACACTGGTTAAGGCCACAAAGTTTTGTAGAAAAAATTTGCTTGTGGATAACACCAACCAACATAACTACAAAGGACCTGAAATCTTAAAGCAGACACTGGAATGTTCTAGTTGCTTTAACTAATGACAATTAAATGTCAATAGGACTGGAAACTCCCAAAAATATGGCAAATAGAGAACCGTTGCAGCCAACTTTTAAAAATTAGGTAGTACTAGCAGATTATTTCCCACAAAATGTGAAATGAAAGAAGAGAAAAGTCTCGCCTTCTGTCTACAATTTTCCCTTCAAGTGCACAGTAAAATCAGGACTAAAAAAGGTTAAAATTTCAAGTACAAACACACTCCACAAAAGTAAACCATAGATATTAAGCAGCAAGGAGACTTTTCCTTCACATATTATCTCCAGTTAATTTACTTGTCGATCCCTCAGATAAGACAACATGTAGCCTATGTACGCTCAATAGATGAAAACAGCAAGCCAAAAAACACCATATTCTACATTTTGATCTTCGAAACTTCCAGATACCCAAATTGCAATCAGAAGGCAATCCTTATGCACCCCATATCTCACAATCCAAATACATAATTATCATCTCCTGGAAAATGAGCGAGCTCTTGCTGTTACAGTAGATCCAACTGTAAATCACAACTTGGGCACCAAAAACCGAAGTGACAAATTTTGGATGTTCTGAAAATGTTGGTGCCCAACCTTTTAGTACTTTATTTGGAAACTTTCAGCTATACTTTTCTGCCAGTTGCTTCCAGGAAACAGAATATATCTATGGCAATCCGGACCTGAAAAATGAAAATGGGGGTCTACAAAAGTTGCAAAGCAATCCATTTGGTTTTCATGCCCACTTTGGATGATAATCTAATGTACACTAAATCACATAGATAGGTGAATCAGCTTCAAGAAAAGCCTGATCACCTCTTACCCCTCGTATTTTGAAGTCTTATGAATTGTTTTTCGTCACTCATCCATAGATCTGAAGTTGGATTTCCTTAGGGTAGTGTTTGGTATCATTTGCCTACACTACTTTCCTATCTTGTTGAGTAGCTTGATGTGAGTAGGAAGTTTGCATCCAATTGCTTCTAGATATATTCTGATGTCTTATTTGTGTCAAAGGATTTGTCTTTGAACACTTAAAAACACTAGATTAGGGCTTATTGCATATTATCTTCTTTTAATCAAATTCTACTCAAAACTAGTCATCGTGTCTCGTCATGCTATTTTAGTGACGGAGTCAAGTGCTAGATTGATTTTTCCTAGCTACACTCTATGGATGATTATGATGATGTCTTTGTTTGTTATACGTGATCTGATAGATATTGTGCTAGGGTGGGAGCAAAGGCCTCAACAAGCACAAGGAGCTAAATATGACGAGCAAGGCTTGCTCCAGTGCCTATACACATCAATAAAATAAATGTGTCAAACGAACTCCTCAAGGAGTTAAAGGGAGCTATTATAGTAAAGGAGGCTTGGGACTCATGACAAAGGACCAATGAAGCCAAAATACCTCACGAATGCTGACCATAAGGAATTGAATCAACCAAAGTTACCAATTTGAAAAGGAGTCAGCCAATGCCTACGCACCAAGGATCAAATCACTTGAGGGAGAGCTCGAAAACATTGGAGATGCAAGCAAAGAGGCGGAATTTTGTTTGGATCCTCCACAATGGATTTTGACGAGGCGATGAGAACCCAGTTGAAAGTTATGCAATTCAATAGGAGCTTCCTTCCTTGAGAGACTTGCAAAGTGTGTTACTGGCCGAGGAGCATCGACTAGCAAATATGAAGACTGGAGGAAAGATCTCTACCACCATCAAAAATGGCGCTGGGACATTCTTTAGCAAGGGCAAGGGCAAAGGCAAAGGCAAAGGCAAAGGCAAATGCAAGGAAACAGGATGTGGCAATAAGAAGTTCAATCAGAGGAAGAGGATAATGCTTCTTCTAGTCAAGGAAAAAGGGAAAAATCAAAAGGTCAAGTGCTCTTATTGCAAAAAGTTTGAACTTTTTGCCAGTGAATGCTTCAAGAGACTCAAAGAGATCAAGGAAAAGGTGGTAAGCAAGGTGACTTTACTTTGAATGAGGCTGATGAGAGTAGTACAAGTTTTATTCCTCCTAGTGTATCTTTGGATCCATGGTGGATAAATAGTGATGCTAACTTACACATGACTAGTCACTTGGAATTTCTGTCTGCCACATCTTCTTTTGATGGTCCAAAGGATGTCACTTATACAACAAATGATGGTGAATGTATTATAGAAGAAGTACGTAGTGGACAAGTGCAAAAGGCAGAACCCAAAACTTTTGTTTTGATACATAATCGTTTGATTTTAAAAGTGGACCCCAGCTATAAGCGAACGTGGCCCCCTTCTATGCCTCTTTCCATCATTCACAGTCATCCAACCCATTCATGCTACATTAAGCAGCTCCATTACAACATCATATTGCATCCCTCTAGCTCTTTGAAGCTTGACCACTCTTAGATACATGTCCTGTAGAAGCAGCCATGGATGAACTTTGTGGCATCTCCTCATCAACTCCCACCTTTTCTTTATTACTCAACATATTTGACAATTTCAACTTTGATAATTTCCCCGCATTGACAAAAGCCTTCTCATGTCAATCCTCATAGCAAAAGAGATACAATTAGTTGAGGACTCCCTTAATAACGATGATCACAATGCTCGCACTTCATCCTTTTCATGCCTCCACCACCCTTTCTACCTTAACAACTTCCCAATGACCTGCAAATGCTAATAGATTTGAATTCAGACATCCTGAATTATGGAAAATATGTGAGATAGATATTTGAAAGTATTGCTGCTCCCCACAAAGAGACAACATAAGTAACCAACTTACAAGGTAAATAGCTTACAATATGTCGCCGTAGAGATACAAAGATTGCCTCAAAGCTTCCAACAAATCCAAGCAACAACAAGACAGAACCAATAGAGCATTCAAAGAGGCCCCAAGACCCAACCTTTTTCACCACTTGCTTGTAGCAAATAAATAGCTCAACAAAACGTCAATCTGATGCTTCCACTAACTCCAACGATATATGGAATGAAGATTTGCTACAATCTTGATTGGAGTGAAAATTTGCTACGATCTTGATTGTTCAAGACCCCACATTGCGAAGTTCGAGCATATTAGTTAAGGACACAAAATGAGGACACCTATTAAAGGAGAAATTTGAAATCACACCCTAATCAAAGATTCCAAAAAGGGGGGAGATAAGTTTTCTAAAGAGTATGAAACAATCAGGCGTTAAGGGGGTTAAGTATCCTCTCTAGGCATTTGAATACAGAAGTATAGTCTAGCATAAAGAGTAGCAATACCAAGACTTAGGGTTACCATTTTTCCTTGAGAAAGTCATTCACATCGTGATTTTGCAAAATGTGTGTTCTACTTTGACCAGAAAAATTCCATGCTCTATAAATCATCTCTCCATCTCATTGTTGGTTTTGCTTGTAATATGGAAACAGAGCACTTTCTATGAGTGGAGAAAATGTGTATCACCCTTGACACACGTCAAAATATATCCTACACCAGGGCTTTTAAATATTTGTGTTTAGTTATCGTATACAACATGGATTTGAAAAGCTTTTTCCGAGTACAAAAAGCAAGTATATGATCACACCATGTACACAATATATAATGCCAAAATGGAAAAGGCCCATACACATTCGTGAACCATTTTAGATTCCATTGGAGCTTAACCCTTTTGCACGCACTACACTTCACAGCTAGTTCGTGTACTTGAAAATATTATATACATGAATTGTGGGAATTTCCATAAAGCATTCATACATTTTTCTAGAAGACCAGAAGTCTTACAATCCAGATTCCACATGTACAAAAACATTTCCAAATGCTTATATAAAACCTATATCTCATGCTTCAACTTCTAGGTTTTGACGTTATCACAAAAAATAGGGTGATTAATTTTGGTTCAAACATTGAAAGTTGACATTCAATTTTCATACCAACAAAAAAAGGATACTGCTAACAGGAGCTTGCTCTTGAATGCTCGTAAATAACCTGACTGCCAAATAAGAAAGGGAATCGCAAATGTTTTAGTTAAATGGGCATCCAACTCAAATCAAAGCCATAAACTAGAAAAGATTAGAGGCCCAAAGTCTAGTACAGCACATCTTAGCAGCCTAATAGTTAGGCAAACAAAGCCATTTTTCCATAAAGAGCCAAAAGTCTCCACATATTGGCACTATGGTGACAGATCATTCAGGTTCGCCATATATCTGTACTTCATGAGCTAAGATAGTAACTATGATAATTTCCATTTTTATTGGTAGTTTGACCTCAAACAAGATCTCTCATTGTCAACAAATCATCCCTTTACCTCATAACATTGCACTCGAAACTCATCAACTGAATAAGCGTACGCTCTTCTAAATGAATGGATGCCAGTTAAAGATTATGTATCATCCTTGAAAAACAAGCCACCCCAAGTTGGAGCATTGATTCATAGAAAAGTGGCATAAAGAGTATGATATAACCATCCTCACAAATGTTGGAAGCCCCCAAACTTCAGTCTATTTTGCAAATTAAAAGCTAGACTTTTAGTTTAAGAAACATACACAGCAACCTTAAACCACCCATACTAACATATCAATTGGCCAATCACACCCCAAATGTAAGAGCCACTTTGGCAACAATGTCAATTTATTGGATTCACAATTTTTTAATTGAAGAGAATGGCCACAATTAGAAGCAAGATAATAATGCACATAAAAAAAGAGTGGAAGAACGATAGAAAAAAAATAATAAACCCACAATTTCCTTTACAATTGGAAAAGAACGACCAACATCAAAAGCAAGGTACAAAGAGCAATCAATAAGCAAAAATTGCAAGAAAATGTAATATACAATCTCCTACAAAAATCAGTAAACAATTTTCCGAAAGGTTCTTTAAGAGCATTTCTAGATTCTGGACAATTGAGATTACGGCAACCTTAAATTTAGTCCTCTAATGACCCTATGCCTCTCCTCCCCTGTTGATTGAATGCATGAGCAAGTTTGACAAGAATATCTAATGAACTGGGCCTTAAGTAGATTTTCTCATGAATCACAAAGCGAGTACATCCTCAACCTAACTTGAAAAGCATAATCTACAAAGGTTCAAGCTTGTCAAGGATGTCAAAAATAGAAATTACCACCCAAGAGATTATCATTATGTAAAGTGCTTTTATTGTGTTTCCAATGAAACATAAGGTGATCAATTATCATGTGGAGGTAACAACCACATAAGGCAATGTGGTTGTTACCTCCACATGACATGACACCTATTTTGGCAGACAGTGATATGTTAGTAATGACATACAAGAGAACAATGAAAATCAATGGCTATGATGAGATTCTTGTCTCAAATGACCAAAGTTGTTATTTTGTTCTATTGTCATTTGGGGGCTTGATTACATTAGAACCTTAAATAGTACGGCTTACATAAAATACCAACTTTCCTATTTAGTCACCAAGTCATGGCACGGCCAAGTACATACTCGTATGACCATTTGGAAGTATGGAAAGTTGTGGGAGCCTATAAACAGCATATTGAAGGCGACGCTTGTCAATTTGGGTTTGGAATTCTAAATTACTTTGTCAAAGAGCATTGGAAGAGCATTCATAGCCTGGTTCCTTACTATGAGGCCGCTGCGGAGTCAAAAGTGGACCTTCATTGATACTTGCTACTTTTCATATGTTCTTGATGTTGCGTCATTAATGCATCAATCATTTAGCATCAAGAAGTTCTCCTAAGGAGAATAATTACTACTATTGCAAAATGAGGGGAGGATGTCAAGCTGACTTGGGATCATTCTAATCCTCCAAATAATTCTGATGGGTGACCCACTCTCCCAATCCTAGAGCACGTCTCGAAAAATCTGGCTAAGCCATAAAGTTCAACTAGCTCTAGAGCTCAAGTCTAGGCCTAGCCACCTACCGGAGCTCATGTATGGGAGTGGGGCTGAAACTGCTCCAAAAACTAATCTAAGTCCAAAAAATCATGCATACCATAATAGCATTGTGTTTCAAGACTAAGGGTAGGTGTGAAATGGCAGTAGAATTATAGGGGGAGTCAAGCAATCGGAAACTTGGCAACTCGATGAGTTCCAGAATTTCACCTAGGTCTCAACTCCACTTACCAGCCTTAGCCACACTTCATGCACAACTTATGCTGGTTGCCTTGAGACCACCAGTCTGAGTCATAATGAATGTACCTCACATCTTGATTGATAAAGATGCACATTGGGGCCGACAACCTTCTTTGGATTCATCTTCATGCCTTGTCCAATGGAAAAGACCTATAAAAACCTTTTCACTTGGCTAGCACTCAAGGGTGGTGCCAGTGGACATTAAGACTCGCCGCTATCCTACGGATCTCACAAATGAATTTGCATTGTTAATTACCTTGTGATGGATTCTTAGTTGGCTTTGGCTAAGTTGATTATTCTTTACAATGTTATGGTTAGCTTTGGTTACCTTTGGCTAAACTATGGTTAGCTTTTCTTTTATGATGTGATCAATGGCTAGGCTGGTCAATTTTTCAAGTTGATATTTGTGCAATCATGTACAAAACAGAATAAGTAGACTAAGTTGCTAAGTTAGGAATCCAGTAGAAGTCGTTCCATGAGGCGTTAGAGCAACGTGTGACATAAGTCCAGATTTTGATCCGTCGATGATGTTAGCCTTTCATTGAAACCCTTGGATAGCAGACATTGACATGGAAAGGTGTTGCACATTGTGCTATTGGGAAAGTGTAAGCACATGTAGACTCAATACCGAGTTGGTTAACAAATGGAGGCTTGTGTTGCCCAAAGGGGCGTAAGCATGTTTAGACCTGAAACATTGGGCTTGCAAACCATCTACATAAGCACAAATGTTTAGTCAATGTGCTGCCAAAAGGACATAAGCACAAATGCTGAGGTTGCACAATCATCTATATGGATGTTGATAGGTCGGTGTGCTTCCCACCCCTTTGCGAGCGAGAGTGTACGGGCTACTGGGATAAGCCCATGCAATGGATGGGTGTAAGCACGGTCAACAGACCTCAGTGATGTGGACTAGATGGATTGGATACTGGTATTTCAACTGTTTGTATAGGGGATTGATGAGGCAACGTGTTGCCTTGTTAGGTGAAAAAGTACCGTCCTTGTCCTTCAGAAGAACTGACGCTCCCCAGGGAGACTTACTAGGCCGAATGTGTGACACTCCTCAATTTGCTGAGTCACTTCCTCCTCTTCCCTTAGACTAAACCGATATGGTTGTCGGAAGATAGGTTGACTACGGACCTAGATGGTGACAATTAATCGTCTCAACATAGCCCTACAGATCTAGTTCCAATCCTGGACCCATGACATCAAAAAAATTCGGTGTCCGCCCCCGAAGCAAGCTTAACCACATACTGGTGGTCACTTGGCTTGGTAGGCACCTGGAGTCTCTGCACAAGTTGAGAATTAATGAAGTTATGAGCACTACCAAAGTCAAACAACACATTCACATCTTTCCCTAACAATTTGCCCCTAACACGAAACAAATTGTGAGGACCATATGACAATGTACTGAATTGACATTCACAAGTAGCATTAATAACGTCAATTTGCATTTTACATGCTGGCAGATCGACCGTTGCAAGGTTCAATGAGGATTTGTTCTTCTATGGACATTCCTTAGACAAATGCCCCGCTTTGCCGCAATTGAAACAAAAGCCTTGCTTGAAGGCGTCCAGTACTGATGTCTTAGACTTCTTAAACTTCTTCCCAGTCTTGGGCTTTTGGTAAGCCATGGCCACAATTTCATCAAAAAACTTGTTCGGTTTTTTCCATGGCTGGAAATTTGTCGAGCCTTTTTGTGCACTCGTTTCCTAGAAGCTACCACCGTCTGATCATATACACGAGCAATCCGAATGGCATCCTCCAACGATTTTAACTGATTCCGCTTACATTCATTTTGATAGTCTACGAGCAGTCCATTCACAAACTGCGCATACTTATGATGAAAGTGCGGTACTTTAGTTAACAGATCCATAAACTCCTGGATACAAGTATCCAAGTCCCGGGATCCCATCTTTGGCTCAACAAAATGCCGGTAGGAGTCTCACTCATCAACAGTCATGAACGTTTTCAGGAATACACCCCGAAAAGCATCCCACGTGACCGGCTTAAGATCGAGATCCCTCCACCACGACATGGCCTTCCCTTCCAAATAAATCAAAACAAAAGTAATTCTTCTCCTCAGGAACATTGTGTAGACCAAAATAGCTATTCCATCTGTTTATCCATGATTCAACTATTGCCGGCTGCTTGAATTCCTTGTCCGCCAAAAAAACCTCTGGTCGAAAATCCAAGTGAGTCAAGGATGTCGTATCATGTTGAGACAACAGAAACTTGATTTGCTCATCCCGCTGCTTGTTACAATGCCTTACTCATGATGTCCAAAATCAACTGCGGGTTGATATCCGGACTTCCCACACTTTGAACTGGCGATGGCATATCCTCACCGAATAATTCTTGCTCCATATCGGCCATAACTGCCAACACAACAAAACCCCAATTACTTTATTTGGTCCGTCAATAGCTTCTTCAAATGTCTGAGGTTCGTTAGTGAAGCCACAGAATTCATCATGACCAAACCTTATCTAAAACAAATGGGAAAAAAATGGTTTTTGTAAATAAATCGACATTAATGCCTTAGCATAGACTTAGCAAAAGCTTCCTTCAAAGCACAAGACAAAAAATTTCAAAAAAAAAGCTGGAAACCCAAAGACCGAAACTCATGCAATCGGAACCAAGAAATGAATTTATGTATGGCAACAATTTGTCGATGGGAAAATCCCTCCCAAAACTAGTGTTGATTGGAAACCCAAAGGGAAAACCCCCTTCCCATAATAACTCGGGGAAAGGACCCCTCTCTCTCTAACCATGAGGAAACCCCGGGTAGAGCTCCAAGAACACCAAGGGGAAGTGCGGTAGACTAGACCAACCCAACCAATCCTAGATCTCCACTGATCTAGCCCCCGAGCACTAGGGAGTTAGGCAAATCAACTATGATAGGAAGCACTTACCAATCCAACAGCATATAGGCCACAAACTCTCAATGATGCTCATGGACATGGGTGAGGGTATATATAGAGCGTAGAGCCCACCCGTCTGCCCATGCATTGAATCCACATGTAAGCATACTATCAGCCCAAGCCAAACTCCCACGCATGTCCACTGCATGTAGGTACCCCTAACCCATAATAGCCAAGACCCATGCAAAAGCACAGTGCATGTACACCCTATCCCATACTAGTGCCAATCACAGGCGGGTGTGACCCCATGGTCCTACTCGACTACTATTCAGGTTAGGCCCGGTCCCTACGTCCAAAACATCCCCTAATGGTCCAAACCCCCATTAGGGCCATGACAGAGTTTTTCATATGTGTTCATAGATGATCTTCCATCTGTTTTACCTCCTAAGAGGAATGGTGAGCATAAGATTGAATTAATACCCGGATCATGTCATGTCAATAGACGTCCTTACATAATGAATCTTAAGGAAGAAGAGGAAGTGAGACAGATGGTCGATGATTATCTTGCCAAGGTTTGCCTTTCCAACCATATGTGTGTGGATTATCGAGGTTTGAACAAGACAATGATAGAACATCGATATCCTATGCCACGTATAGATGATTTGTTTGATGCCTTTTCAGGTGCCACTGTGTTCAGTAAAATAGACCTAAAGAATCAAGTTAGAGTTCGTGAAGAGGATGTACACAAGACTGCCTTCAGAACTCGGTTCGGCCATTATGAGTATCTTGTGATGCCATTTGGGTTGACAAATGCCTCAACTACATTCATGATGATGAGGAATGATGTGCTCAGATCGTATATGGGTAAGTTTGTCGTAAACTTTATTGATGACATTTTGACTTATAATACAGGTGACGACTCACCTTAGAACTGTGTTGTCTACTTTGATGCTGAACACTTTATTCGCCAATAGTAAAAAAAGTGAATTGTTTAATGGTAAGGCTCTTAATACTTATTCCAGCTTGTGGGTGTTGCAAAAGAGGATCTTACATCCCTATCACAATAGCCCTAGTGTCGGTCATCTAGGTGTGGATAGGACCTATGAGTTGATACGATGTAACTTTTGGTGGTTTAGAGTTAAGAAGTAAACCATTATGTGACACATTGTTTTAAGTGTCAGGTTAATAGACCTGAAATGATTAAAGGGCCTAGATTATCATGCCCATTACCTATACTAGAAGGGAGATGGGAGAGTATTTCCAAGGACTTTATTACATGTTTACCACGCATGTAGCAACAACATAATGCTATCCTAGTTGTCGTTGACAAACTCACTAAAATGGCTCATTTTATCCCAACTAATAATCAGATTGATGCACCTGCTGGTACGGCTGATTTGTTTATGCAACATGTATTTAGACTTCATGAATTACCTAGATCCATTGTGTTTGACATATACTCTCATTTTACTGGCAGTTTTTGAACTACATTGTTTGAGAAGGTAGAGGTGCAGTTGGGAATGAGTAGTTCTAATCATCCTAAAACGGATGGACAGACTGAGAGAGTTAATCAACCTTTGGAAGACATGCTTAGGGCGTATGTGAGTGAAAAGCAAACGCAATGGGAACGTTGCTTATCATTGTTGTTGTTTGCCTATAATGATAAAAAGAATGCATCTACGAAGATGAGTCCTTTCGAGCTAAACCATGGTTTTAGACCAACCAGTCCAGTTCCTATAGGCATGCCTCATAAGACACCTACTGCTATAGAATTTCTAACTCACATGCAACAGATGTTAAAGTTAGCAAAGGAAAATGTAAGAGCGGTGATGGATCAGGCAACGACTTATGCCAATCTAGATCATACGCCAAGAGAGTTTGAGGAAGGAGACATGGTGTTAACTCAGGATTCCAAGGGACTCGAAAACCCTAAAAATAGGAACATGTTATAAGTTGTCACCTAGATGACCTCTCTGATGCTACCTGGGAGACGGCACATGGGTTGCATGCACAATATCTAAACTTCGCCATCAAGGACGGTGTCATCTAAGGAGCGAAGGGATGTCACATGTACTTTGAATCCCTTTGCCTGATAGAATTTGTAAATTGTAATTATTAAATTGTAAATGGCTAAGTCACCGACATGTGGAGACAATTGTAAATTGCAATGTAGATATCAATAATAGTGAATAATTCCATGATGGCCAAGGTCCCATGAGTCTACTGGACTAACCTCCTAAAAAATAGGGAGGGTTGACCAGTCAATGTGAACGTCATATCCTCAGTGGGACACTTGGTCCAATGCACGAGTGACACTTGTTGGACAGGTCAACAGGACGTGTCATATGCTCATTGGGACACTTGTCCATGTCAGACAGACTACCTACTAGCTTGCCTATGTGTCAGGGTATTGCCAAGTGGCAAGTGTCGACGACTATGCACGGAGTTTGCCATGTGTCGACATTAGGATGTGTTAGGGTTAAGGGGTGCTTGAGGGGATATAGTTTGAGCCTTGCCAGGCATTCCCTATCTTATTTCTATGTAGCTATGGTTGGGAGGAGACTTGCAGTAGTTTGCTTGTCGGTCTATGTACATTTGCTTGAGATTAATAAAGTACGGATTGGCTGGGTACTTCTATGCATTTACTTTGAATTTTGTGAGCTTGTGTGCAACAGACATAACAAGACCATACATAACATCACAAGGTCATTACAACATATGGAGACATAAACTTAAAAGTGAAACTTTATTGCATAAAACACAAGTACACAACAACACACATACGATCTCGAAATAGTCACTCGAGGAACCATCATACCTCAAGTAGTGTGCAAGGGGGACATTTGTGCTAGTTTGCAATGGAGTATGGCATTGTGGCGTACATTGACCTACTTTACTTTTAACATGTGATATTAGGAAGGAGAACCTTCCAAATCGTGAGTTGCAATTCTCTAACTTAAATACAAAATCTTGTAGATTAGAGTCGATAAAAGGACCCCGAGATCTCATTGAGAAGCATAAACGAGTCATGTTCAATGACTTATCATGTTAAACAGAAAGGGACCAATCTACCAAACCGGTAATGTCGAGACCTACAAAAGCTACACAAGTACTATTCACCATGGCTCAAAGCAATACATAGTCTTGCTCTTATTTTTCAATGTGCCGTCAAACACATTCGTACAACTTGCGTGCCTCGAACATTGTCAAAAAAAATGCTAAGCCCTTAAGGAGTTCCTTCTTAAAAGGCACTTTTTAGAAAGGATCAACCATGAGAAGAGAAGAGAAATGTAAGCTTTAAAATTGTTAGCATAAAGAAAGTGAAACTATATTTGAACCAAAACGAGTAGAAACTACTTTTGGAGATGATATAAAAAGGTCGAAAGAGAAGTTGCAATATCGATGTCTTTGAAGCAAATGTTGCACGTAAGGAAAAATGAAGTAAATCCAACTATGCTATGGCTATTGAATGTGAAACGTCTCTAAAAAATCAAGATGAATATGAATTTTGATATCAAATCAAACTAGAGATCTTTTAAGTATATCAATAGTCTTTTTATCATATACTTGGTCAACCTCACATAAGGGTACACCTTAATGAAGGAGAAAGGTCAATTAAACTAAAGTGCTGGAAAATGCAATGGTAAATGTCACCGTAGGTGTCATACCTTGGCATTTAGCTTGTGTTAGATAGAGCAAGATGTCAATGTCTACATTTCCATTGTTATTATGAGCATTTAACCACATATGCTTGAATAGGGATCACCCACTAACTAGTTCGATCCTTTCTCTGCTATGCAACCAACAATTCCCATCCAGATTCTCAAGGAGAAATGGATGATGAGGGAGGATATCCATCTTCTTGGAACCAAGATCTTCTTTCAAACTACAAATATTCTTAACTTCCACATTAGTTATTAGATTTAATGTAACCTAATCCCCAAAATTGTACCATAACCTTGAACCTCTAAATGAAACACCTATGAATTTCCCAAAGTACAAAAACATCGTTTTAGATTGATAACTATGAAACCACTTAGAGCTTGCACTTTTCCCTCACAATCATTTGATGCTTGCACTTAACTTTCACTAGAAAAATGTGGATAAGTATAATTTAATTCTTAATTTTCAAATTAACTACCAAAAGATTATCGAGACATGCTTGACATTAAACGTTAACCATATTAGAGAGCACAATATTAGTCTTTGAAACCATTTGCTCAATACACTGATATATTCCTTGCCCTACCAAATTTTTAATCCTCAACTCATGTGCATATCAAGTTCAAAACATAACAATAACGAAGAGAGCAAGCTTTGGGCCCACAAGAAAATGTTCATTAACTATTGTGAACCTTTCTCATGAACTTCTAGATTATGGCTAGCATGAACAAAACTAAACAAATTGCAGCTCTTGGAAGTATTTGATTGTACACAACAACAGTATTTCTCTTGTACAAAAAAACCTCAATTGCTTGACTCTTTGAGAAAGGGTCTCTTTGAATAAGTTCATAATCACATACACATAAACTTGAAAACAAAATCTTTTTTTGAACTTGCCTTGTTAAAGATGATCATAAGCTTTTGATTAATAACTTGTCGAAACATTAGTGGGTTCTAGTTTATTTATTGGCTTCGATTTGAAAATGATTGGTAATATAGCACCACCAAAGACCAAATGAAATGAAGACTTATACCTAAAAGGCTACCCAATTTTGAGACATAAATTGATTGTCCAACCTTAACAAGCAAGAATGACAAAAATCTCCAAATAAGCACATTGAGAAGATTAGCTTGAGCAAATCTAACCTATAATAGAAAGAAAATATGCTTGGAATAATTAGATAATTTCATTAAGTTATCATATTATGCATGAAAGGCCAAGAATGTCATGGTTCAACTTAACTTCATATGATAATAAATAAGATATCAAGTGGTCTACAATAAATATACCAACTTTTCTTGTTATTTGATTTGCATATAAAATCGTTGAAACAATTGCTCACCTACACCACCTCCAAAGCTCATAAAATTGGTCAAAAAACTCAACTGGCCGGTACTATGATTCTGCATTCAAAATTCAAAGAAGAAGTGATTCAAAAGCAATTCAGAATATACAAGTCAATACTCATGTTTTGGGATACAAGCTTTGGGATACAAGCATGCATCTTTGATGTAACGTAGGAAATACATATTTAGGAAGGCCTTAATTGCAACAGAAAATATAAAAATGACAAAAGGAGCTGAAACTTTAATGAATGTTTTCCTATCAATGCCCTTTAGTTTTGTCGCCACTTTAGAAAAAACATGACTTCTTCCGTGTATTGCCTACTAGTAAGAGATCCTTTGTAGTTTGATCACAAGGCCAGAGCTATGTGATTTGTTTAAAGCCCAACAAAAGTCATTGCACTCATTAGGCCATCCCTAATGGCAGAGGGGAAAGACCTAACACATAATAGCATGAGATAGTCTTGAAACTATGAAGCTAAGATTGTAATTTGATATTTGAATTTTCATGATTGTGCTTCTGCACCAATATGATTGATATAGAGACGCAATTTCAAAATACGAACCGCATTATTTAGAATGTCAAAATTACAATTTCAAGAATGTCCAAAATCACACATGATGAAAAGAAGAGGAGAGATGAAGTGAAAAGATTTATTGATGTTCAACTAAAGACTCAAAAACATCTAAGGGGCAATCGAAATTGACAAAGTACAATTGCTTCATACATCTCTAATGCACTAGCTCCTTAACACAAAATGTCTTTCAAACAACAAAAGATAAAGTTGGGTTTGATTTTTCTTTGTCAAAAGCTTCATTTTGTAATCAAGTAGTTCTTGAAGGACTTCTCCAACTTTCTTTTTTCGTTGGGTAAAAAAATTGTACAAAGCCCTAGTTTGTGCGTTGTAGAGAAATCTTACAGGTTCAAAAACTTTGGGAAACGATATCAATTGAGGTTTTTCTTCATCTTCTTGACCTTATACTTTACATAATATGGCCTCTTTTCATGTATTTCTCCGAATACTTGCCTCATTTCTAAATCATGCAAGGTAACTCTCATCTTACAAATAAGTTTTTATCTCCTTTATTCCTGTAACGTGATTTTGGCAAAGGGTCTCACCTGTCAGGAGAGCCTACCTATTTTTGCAAGCAGAATGAGGTAAAGGGTTTGAAGGATTCATGTCATTTACTTTATTAATGTCGTGTGATATTGGCAAAGGGTCTCACCTTCTAAGGGGAGCCTACCTACTCTCACGATCCAAATGGGGCTAAGGGTTTGAGCTATTGCCTTCAACTCCTCTAGTTGAAATCTTTTTGCATATTTACTATTTTCTTCCATGCCTCCTCAGACAAGCTTGGGCCCCATGTTTGTTGTCGATATAGAATTACGGGTTCTACCAAAGTAATGTGATTTGTAATTGGAAAAGGCCATCATATCTCATTAAGAGTTTGTGGACTCACATCCTAAATCATAGAGTTGGGGTCATGTGTCCTATGTTGTGTGTACCACTTGCACTATTAGCACCACCGGCTAGTGAACAGCGGGGAATAATTGTCAAACCCCTTGTTCAAGTAGCTAATGTAAATGTCGTTATGTATGAACTTGAGATTTCCGAACCACCCTACAAACCCTCCTATCCTACTGAGGAAACACCTATGTATTACATAGATGGGTATGAGGGCGAATTAGTGCCAGTTTGCCAATGAAGTTCAGGGCCCGATAGGTATACCCCCTATCAAATGTTATGGGCACGGAGACAATCATTGTATTGCTGAGTGCCCTAACAAGAGACAAGGACAAGATTACGTACCACTTTGCAAGGATTGTGGATATGGACATCCATATTTGGATTGCCTTGTCAAGAAGGAAAGAGATGCTTGGTAGATCACATGAAGGGCACGGTCTCATTTTACTCATTAAACATCCCTTTTTTCCTCAAAAATGCTATAAAAAAGAAAACAATTTATGCACCTATTATGTGAAACATTCACATTGTCAAAAAGCTTGAAACGCCTTTCCAACGTAGACTTCTAGGTTCCTAGGTAAAGATCAACAATTTGTGGTGGTGCATAGATATGATTACATTGTTTGCTCATCTTCCAAACATAGTATCACTTGTTTCACCCTCCACACACACAATCACCTCACCTAGATCAAAATAGATGAATGTTGAGCCTTTGCTAATTGTGATACAAATCAAAGACATAACACAATTATAGCTTGTCATTAACACGTTTACTAGCTTACAAAGTGCAAATTGCAATCCTAGTGATTGCAAATACACAAAAAGTCTTTGATAACAACCTTGAAGATCATCTCATCACATTCATCATGGACGTTTATCAAATATTGCTTATCAAAACAACACGAGCAAACTGTTGACTTCCTCATTCATAAGATCATAAAGAGGCCACCTATGGGACCACCAAATATCCTCTTCTCAAACTAGACCGATGTTGTTGACAAAATATACAACTTTGGCTAATTGATGACAAGAGATAGAAAACGCTTCTCGACCTTTTTGAAGGTAAATGCCACAAATCTCATTCTATAAATGCTAATTATGCAAAAATAATTTCAAAAACAACTAGGCAAAGGAGTTTATCACTAAAATCTATTTAAATAGTAGTTCTAGACTTGCTTGCTTCCTTCCACAAAAAGCTCTTTTGCACGTAAGCTTGGTATAAGAAGCTGGCTTAAATTGGAAGAAGATTTGGCAAAGTTGTGTATGGGGTGTTGGTCTACTACAACACATATTTGGGACGCCAACATACTTCGAATCTACTTCTACTCTGTGCAGATGCACATGAAGGGTACAATGCTTTCCATAATATGGAGGATTTACATAACTTTGTGCATACTTTACAACATGTCATGATGCCTTATGTGTCGAAGTCGACATTGTGAGTCTAACTCTAGAGATATATAAAATAAGCACTAAGGTGGGGAAATGTTGGAGTTCATAATTCTTTCGTGTCAGTAACTTCTATCGTATTTGTTTTGATTGTGTTATTGTCAAGATAAAAAGAGTCATGTTTGGGATTATGTAAATAAATAAACATAATTTAAATGCCCCAACCCAATGAGTCATTGATATTTGAGGAGCTAGAGATGCCAGCTCATTAGAGGAACTCAAGGTGCTAATTGAGCACTAGTTAGGTTGGTGGCATGCTTGATATCAATCATGAGGTAGCAATCATTGATGTGACTTGGCACGTCTTGTGAAGTTCCCCAAGTCATGTAGAATTTCCAAGCTAAAAACATGGCTCTAATCTCAAGATTTATGAGTCAGAGTTTCTTGTGTGTTGGGCTACTTGGAGCTCCTCTCTCTACACTCATAGGAATTTGCAAGATTTTGTATGCTCTCTTATTTAATAAAGAATGCGTATTCTCCACTGTGTGTGCCAATTAAATTTTTCATGTATGGTCTTTCTATAAGTGCTATCTGTTTGATCAATCTCCTCATACTTACATTCCATGGAGATTTGTTGTGTGAGCATCTAAAGCCCTAGTTAGCATATGGCATGTCTAGAATTTGGTACCAAAGCAAGGTTACATCTTGTGTATGTGTTGAGGTTTGAGAGAGAAGGTTGTTTTGCAGTGTAGCAAGTGTGGAGAAAGCCCTAAGATGGGTGGTGTTGATAATTTCTACATAACTGGGAGAAGAAAGGTTTTAAACAACTTAAGACAAATGCTTTGAATCAGTGGTCTCTCTACATATGTTGGATGTGTAGAGAAAAGGTTAGGAAACCTGGAAATTGTGACAATATTATATACTATAGAGAGAAAAGCTAGAAGTGGTGTTTTTAGTGCTTTTAAAGAGTTTTGCAGCCAAGGGGGTGCAACTAATACACACATTTCAAATCAAGAAAAAAAGACAACCACATGATCAAGAAAGATGTGGTGTTTGCAATTTTCATGCATTTTTAGAGCTAAAGCGATTATGAAGTCATGGATTTTTGTACTCACACGTGTGAAACAAATTCACATGCATCATTAGAAGTTTGTACGAGTCTTAAATGTAGCGTAACAAGTCATTTTGGATGTTGCAACTTGAGGATTCAAAAAAGGATGGAACAATACTTGATTTTCTCATGATTCACAGTTATTGAAGCATAATTGTCCAACACATGTGAAATTAGGCCATACAATCCATTACAGGTCATCAACAACAAGGATTCAAGCAGCTATATAATCAAGTTGGTCTAGAATCTCATCATTTGAGAGACAATCATGGTTTTACAAAAGTATTTAGGGTTTTCAAGGTGAAAGTATGTCACATCATTTTCTTACAAGTGAAGAATAATCTACAAGTCATATAGTACAACTTGTACATGTGAGGAGATAGGTAGAAGAATATCTAAGTGGTACTAATTTTTTTGCATCCAATTTGTACTTGTCATTTGCCTTGAGTAATCAACTATTCATTAAGTAATCATGAGCCCTATAGATAGACAAATGAGGAACTAAAGGAGATCGTTTTATTGAGCCTAGTATCAATACTCCACTTGGTTCCATGTACAAAATGATCTTCTTGTACTTAAGAAGGAAAAGGCTAGAAGATTACATTGTTGATTGTGCTACAGTATGTTGATGGATGGTAAAATGAGGACATATCTAGTATATGTGGTGATCCTGAGGACGATGTGTTGCATGATCAGAGCTTGGAGAGTGCTTGTCTATTGGATGATCAAATTACTTTTGTGCTTGGTGGGGAATCGATTGTTTGTGTGTTTGGCTCAATCGAGTCAAAGAAATTTTGTGTCAAGAAAAGGATCTCAAGTCCCAAATGATCATAAATGGGGGAAATGTTGGGAGTCAGTGATTATTTCATAACAGAAATAATCATTGACTCCCAATATTTCCCCCATTTATCACAATGTTGGGAGCCAATCATATTTGATAACAGGGCCTAAGTCAATTAATGAATATCATGTGAAGACCCCAAGTCAATGAGTCATTAATATTTGAAGACCTGAAGGGGCTAGTAAGAAACTTGTTACGTTGGTGCTAAGCTAGGTGTTAGCAATCATTAGTGCCACTTGGCTAATGTCTTGGAAATATCCCATAAGTCATGAGTGAAATCATGTAGAGGGTAGTACAAGCTATATGGGCTCTAATGTCGAGGTTCCATGAGTTTGGGTCTCTTACGTGTTGGGTTTGATTGGAGCTCCTCCTCCCTCATTGGAAATGGTAAGCTTTTGTGCTCTCTTAATAAAGCGTGTGTTCTTCATTGTGTGTGTGCACCAATTGCGTGTCAACAATTGCAGTTTTCATGTGTGCCCTTTCTATTGGTGCTATCTACTCGATCTATTTTCTTGAGGAAATTTACCGCAAGAGCATCTAACAACCCTAGCTAACATGCCATTCCCTTCACATAGGGGCAAGATATCCACCCAAAGCCAATCACATTGCAGGATTTTCCTAAAAAGATTTTGGTGAATTATTTGTGGTGGTTGATAATCTAAATAATTATCATAAACTCATTAGATGGAAAATAGGAGCTCACATAAATAAATTATTGACAACAAAGGTACTCGTATGGATCCTATGCTAGCTATATTACGGTTTGAATTAGATACATGAATGGATAATGAACATGATCAACATCGTAACTGTGTTACAATCTTTGGAAGATGTCATTCCAAAAGTTTACGACTATGGTTGCCTCTAGGAAATCATAGCATCATATTTCCTTGTTGATTTGAATTAGTTGATTTGTCTGATTCAAATCACCCCTTTGAATCAAGGAATCAAATTTAGGGCCAAAAATAATTTTGTTTTTCCAAATTTCCTTTTCAAGTCTTATTTTCCTGATAAATTCCTCATATAAATTTAGATTTTTTCCAACATGTACTTCATTTTCTCCACATTTCTTGCCAAAGAAAAAATTGCACACATTCTTGACCGTCACAAAATCAATGCCCAAATCTCCACCATATTGATAATTACTAGCAAACATGTTTGCCATGTTTGCAAACATCACTGACTCTAGACAATTGGCAAACACATTTGCTTGAAACTATGGATGCATGGCGCCATAGGCTTACGAGTACAATGCACCTTCTACAAGTGTCTGATATTACATTTCTGGTAGATTTAAGTCTTTATGCCGACTCGGCCATGCTTTTATTCCCGTCGCCGTAAAATATGGTGGTGAGGCGCTGGGCTTAGTTTCCGCTTGTTGGCCGGTCCGCTACTTGTCGACTCCTTTGGTATCGGCGCTCCCGGTATATCTAGATTCTAAAGCTCCCTTACTGATGACTTGTTGACACTCTCCATTGTAGTTGGCGATTCGATTCCTTTTCTGATATCCTTTATGCGTTTGTGATGTTGAAATCGGTTAGAAGAACCTTCACAATCTTCTAACAAGAAGGCCAAGGTCCTGAAGCTGGAACAACAAGAGACAGCCCTTCAGAGATTGATTTCGTAAAGGTTCTATCCAAATCCAACTAAATTTTTGTAAAACCAATTAGTAGAAAAATTGCCCAAATTTTGCCCTAAATTAAATTCGACGATTTGGGTCATAGTTGTGATTTGGTTCTTATCAAATTGCAATTCAAAAAACATTGGCATAGCAGCACAGTACCCCAAGCATGAGAAATTTTCAAAAGGAGTATGGGGAAATTGGTATGAACTCCACTTCCAAGCACTTCTAGTAGATCGGTGATTAAAGTCAAGAAATTTTGTTAAATATTGTCCATACAAGAAGAAGTCGAGTACACTCCCTCGCTGATCCCTAGCGCCTAAGCCCGTCAATGCCAGCTAGTCTATGTTTACAATGAAGCTCCTCATATTCATAGGTTGCCCTTTTAAACCCTCTACAGACGATATGTCAATCATTGAAAAGACCAGTAACTGACTAATATTGTATACAAGATAGTGCATCAGTTACCACACTTTTCTTATACTCATTGTCCAATACCAAATTCCTCCATATGAACTCTTGCAGCAGGTTGTTCTACCTAGCTTGATGACCCTCAACTCTAGCTAATTGCAAGACACAAGTAATTATGATGGCCAAGGTAGAAACATAGTTCTATACTATAAGTACCACCACACCTTGAGCACATATACATCTCGTACACCTCTAGCTTGTGTGTACACACTTTTGCTTAACAAGAGTGAGCTTTTGGCTCCTAAAGACACTGGTCTACCCTCCTGTCTAAACACCGACCCTTGGCCAATGCCAATCAACCTATCACTAGGGTAACTGCCTATCTCAAGAGTGTCAACCAACCTATATTGTACTATGGTGTTACTATCCTATAATTGATCCAACAAGGAATAAGTTACCTTGGAATAATTCTTACCGAATCTACAATAAAGATTGTGAAGTCCAAAGCACAATAAGAGCTAAAATTCTATGGGTGGATCTCAATCTTCTATTGAGATAAACACACTAAAATATACAAAACTAACAAGCGCCATACAAAACCTAAGTACTGCAAATCAAGGGTTTAGAAAAGAGAAAAACAAGTTGCTTTGTCTCCCTTCGAAACGAATAGCATAATCACATGCTTACAACAACACTTTAGAGGAATATAACTAGCTGAAACTTGCTAGTCCACCAACTATAACGCTCATCTTCAATACTAAACAAATCGTCTCCCTCTAACTAAAAACAATTTGGCTTACAAAATAAAGAAAGAAAATACAAGTATGCCACCTTGTTTTGGAGTTCAGTCAAACCTCATGTAAACTCAAGGAGTCATTAAAAACATCACTGATATTGAGCCAAACTTTGCCTTACAAAACAGCCTTTTCATCATCATCATGTGGGTTTCAAAAGCTTGGATACTAGGCACCACTAGTGTCACTTGACATCCAAAAGCTATTGCACCTCACGTTGCCAACCAAGAACCTCAAGAAAGTTGTTGCCTTATACCGGATGCCAATCCAGTAGGTTAGCACTAACCTGACAAGTAGTGCATCAAACAATTTGCTATCTACGCAAACTCTAAAATATGCTTCTTAAGGGGTATTGTCCCCTCTAGCCCCGCCTAGACATCGCGCACATGTTGTGCCATTGGATTTCTAAACAATCACACATGAACTTCTAGTCAGTTTTCCAAAGTCCTAAATTCTACAAATAAAGCCAACAAGCGATAGGGTAGATTCTATAGTTGCAACATGATTTCTAGTAGTGTGAAGAACTGGTACAAACATAACTTTCCCCTTGTCATCCATTAAAGATTAGCATCCTTGTAGCCCAACGTATTGGAAAGTGGAATAATTTGCAAGCTTGAACGAAAAGGTCCTGGCCACATGACCATTAACTTGGGACAACTAACTATTGATTTTAAAGTTGCTAGTAGCTTGATATCGGGCTCTTTCCACAGTCCACCTAGCCCTACAATCCCACATTGGCTGGCCATGGCTCCCTCCAAATGATTTTCCAGATAAATTTGGTGGCAAACTCTGGACTATGATTGTGGATAGCAACTTTCCTTGCATTGAACCCCCCTAAGAATTGCCATTTCTCTCTCTAAATTAATATGTCCTCTCAACGAGGCTCTCCCTCTAGAACAAGGTCGTTTCTCTCTCTAACACAAAGGTCTTTTCACTCAATATGTGGCTCTAAAACAAAGTGCTACACTTTCTAGCTCCTAAGCTCATCAACATCCAATGGCCAGTGTGTGAAGCTCCTTTCATTGATAGGTTGCCCTTTTAAGCCCTCTACCTGGCTTTTCAATCCTAGGCCAACAATGTGTCAATGGTTGGCCATACCACCAACTAGAACTATGTACCTAGACCTAACCGAAATAGTTATGGACTCGGCTCATTACATTCGCCGCGTCCATTTACATTTACAGTTACTTTACTTTATGCATAAGCAGGCCTTGGGCCCTTTTTTATTCATTAGTGACATTCAGACTATATGGTTGGCCTTTGGCCTTATTATTCATTATTAGGCCATTTGGACATATTACTGGAGAGTGGGGGCCTTCTTGGAGGGCGCACTATTATCCCTCCCAGTTGGGCCCTAGCCACTGGAAGCTTCCTTTTAGGGCTTCCTCTTGGCTATAAGTAGGGAAACTGTGTCATTTGTCATGCAACTGATGATATTGATCTCTCTCTTTAGCCTCCTTAATCTCTCTCTTTCCTGCTTTCTAGGGTTAAGTCTTGCTTATGTGATGCTTTCATAGCTTAATTCTAGATCAGCTGTGGCTTTATTCGTAACTTGGTATCAGAGCACTCTGAGCACAATCTGGAAGTTTTTCTTTGCTGCCTTGCCTTGCTCCTCCATCGCTGTTCCTACAGCTCCATTACCGTTTTGACAGCCCTGTTCCATCGCTGCTCCTTCCACTCCTTCCTGCCCAACATTTCCCCTGTTTTGTCCCCTCTTTTCTTTGCTGCCCAGCGCTCCTCTTCCTTTCCATCGCTGTCCCTGCCTTCCGACCTATCACTTTCGTCTGATATTTTTCCAGTTTGCAGCCATCTTCCACAGTTAGTTCCCTGACTGTCCAACGCCCATCCTCATCCAAAAACTACCCAATTCCAACATCATTTGCTATTCCAAACAGCTAAAATTCTTCAACCTGTAAATCGCTGCCTCAGCACTCCCAACTTGTCACTTTTGCCTTTTTCTTTCTCCAATTCCAGCCATCTTTTACAGCTTATCGAAAGGCTGTCGCGCGCTCATTCTCCACCACATTTTTAGGAATTCTGACTCCGTTTACTCTTTCAAATTCACATTGTATCCCTGGCTGTCCAGCGCATTTTTACAGCTTCTCCATTGTTCATTGTTGTCTGTTTTTTTTCAGTTGTGATAATATTGGTTGTAATAGGCTAATTTGGGGTGACGACAAGAGTCCGCTCCCTCAAGTTTTCGTCTATTCCTTCCACTATCATTATGGCACATTCACCTACCCCGAGTGAGACTACTCAGGAAACCTTATCCGATCAGTTTCGTCGCATGGATGAGACCCTTTCTGGCCTCGTTCTTCGCTTTGATTCAGTTATGACCGGCTTTGCTACTATGCAGTCACAGATTGATTCTTTACAGCCTCATGGTCCTGGTAAAGCTCCTGTTTTTCCTACATTTGGGACTCCCCCTCCATTTGGATTTCCATCTTCTTCTGCTAGTCAGCCTAGTGGTGGACCGTTCATTCCATCTAACCCACCTCCTGGTTTCTTTCCTCGTCCCCCCCTTCCTGAGCCACACTTTGCTCGAGACTTTCGTGATAGGGTACAGCTTGCTACCTATTCCGGTTCCTCCGACGGGAACTTATTAGAGAATTGGTTTGCTAAGCTTGACACATATTTTCAAATTTACCCCAAGACTGATCCTCAGAAGATCCAGTTGGCTGCTTTACATTTAGATGGACGTGCCGCCACGTGGTGGCGAGTTTATAGAGTTGATCCTGATCGGGAAGGGCTCCATGTATGGCATGCTTTTCGCCGTGACCTCCGCCATGCTATGATTGATCCTCAGTGGCTTGACCGCCAACGTGATACATTCCGTAGTCTCACTCAGACCAGTGATCTTGCTTCTTATACAGATCAGTTTATGGAGCTTTCTTATCTTTTCACAGATCTACAGCCCACTGAGCTTATTTCTCGTTACATTGCTGGGCTTCGTGGTGCTTTACGTTATGATGTTTCTTCCTTCCGTCCTACCACACTTGTTAAGGCGATGTCTCTTGCCAGTACTTTACAGCATAAGTACTCTGACACCCTTCCTTCCCGCTTCTCCCGACCCCGTCCTTATGCTTCATCTTTTTCCGCTACGTTCACCCCTACACCGGCCCCTTCTGTTCCAGCTCTCTCCATTGCCTCTTCGCCTCCTCGTCCTCCGACTCCTCGACCTGCTTTTGTCCGACGTTACACGTCTGCAAAGTTCGCTGATCTTCAGCAGAAGCGTCTTTGCTTTCGTTGTAAGAGTCCTGACCATCTTGCCCGTGATTGCCGCCAGCCTCTCCCTACTACTACTGCTGTTTTTTAAAATGAGGGCACTACTCCAGATGATTTCGATATCTACATTCATATTTCTGATGAGCCTGACTTATCCTCTGAGCCTTCCCCTGATTTACTTCCTGCTACTTGCCATGCTCAGCTTGCCTATGCTACTTGGACAGGGCGTCCTGGTCCTCGCTCCATTCGGTTACATGTGCGTATTACAAGTCGAGAGTATATTGCTTTAGTTGATACTGGTAGCACTCATTCTTTTATTAGCAGTTATATCACTAGTCAGATCCGTGCTTCACCTGTTCCTGCTTCCCAGCCTCTCACAGTTGAGGTTGCCAGTTCTCATTCTTTTCCTAGTTCTCAGATGTTTCAGCGTTTACCATACCGCATTGGAGATTTCTCTGGACAGGCAGATCTTTACATTATCCCTATGGAGCGTTATGATCTTATCCTTGGTGCTGATTGGTTTGCATCTCTTGGAGCCGTTACACTGGACTTGACACAGCAGACATTGACATTTGTACATGATGCAGTTACACACTCACTTGTGGGCATTGATTCTCAGGGAAACTTCCAGTTGATTACTGGGAAGCAGTTTATTCGCAGCCTGCCGAAGGCTCATTGTGCTGCCTTATTATGTGTTCAGCGAGCAGTACCAGTTCCTCCAGTTTCTACACCAGCAGCTGTTCCTCAGGTGATTTCTGACTTATTACATCAGTATGCTTTTGTCTTTTCAGAACCTACGACGCTACCACCATTACGTGACGTGAACCATCATATTGATTTGCGTCCTGGTTCTGTTCCTCCCTCCCGTCCCCCTTATCGTATGTCTCGATCTGAGCGTGATGAGCTTGAGCTCCATATTACTGCCTTGTTAGATCAGGGTCTAATTGTTCCTAGTCACAGCCCTTTTGGTTCTCCTATTCTCCTTATTAATAAGAAAGATGGTACCAAATGCCTTTGTATTGATTACCATGCTTTAAATAAGTTGACTATTCATAATCAGTACCCTATTCCACACATGGATGACCTCTTTGACCAGCTCGGTACCTCTAAAATCTTTTCCAAGATAGACCTTCGTTCTGGATATTACCAAATCAGGATGCACCCTTCTGACGAACATAAGACTGCTTTCCGTACTCATCTTGGTTTATATGAATTTCGTGTGCTTCCTTTTGGTGTTACTAATGGCCCTCCTACGTTCCAGAATGTGATGAATAACGTCATGCGTCCGCTTCTTGGTCATTGTGTCTTGGTTTATTTTGATGATATTCTTATTTTTGGTCAGTCTCTTGCTGAGCATGTTGCCCATCTTTCCTCGGTCTTTCAATTACTTGTACACCACCAGTTATTTGCTAAGTTTTCTAAATGTTCTTTTGCTGTTTCTGAGATCGAGTTTCTTGGTTTTCTTATTTGTAATGGTCACATTCGTCTGGACCCTCATAAGGTTCAGGCCATCCAGGATTGGCCTATACCTACTGATATTCATCATGTTCGTATGTTTCTTGGGTTAGCCACTCACCTTCGTCGTCCAGTTCCTCATTTTGCCACTATCGCAGCTCCTCTTCATGCAATTTTGAAAAAGTCTAGTACTTTTCTGTGGACTCCTTATTGTCAGACAGCGTTTGATACTCTTCGTCGTGCTGTTGTTGATGCTGCCGTTATGTGTTTACCACAGTTTGATCAGAAGTTTCTTGTTGAGACTGATGCTAGTAATGTTGGTTTGGGTGCTTTACTTCGCCAGTCACAATGTATTATTGCTTATGAGTCGCGTCGTCTTCGCTCTTATGAGCAACGTTATTATGTGCATGAGAAAGAGCTTCTTGCTATTATCTATGCTCTTAAGAAGTGGCGTCATTATCTGTATCGAGTCCCATTTGACATTATTACTGATCACCAGTCTTTACGTTATCTGTTTTCTCAACGTGACCTTAGTGATCGTCAATTTCATTGGTTGCAATTTTTACAGTCTTTTAATTTCTCCATATTGTATCGTCCTGGTCGTGCTAACACTGCTGCTGATGCATTATCTCGTCTTCCAGCTTTGTTAAATACACTCGTTTCTACTATTCCTCCATGGTTTGATGCTCTACCTGCAGCATACCTTACATGTTCTGATTTTCGTGATGTTTATAGTTCTGCCCCACCTGTTTCGTCCAGTCCTCATCAGGTTTACTCCATTATTGACAATCGTCTTTATCATTATGATTCTCTTTGTATCCCTATTTCTTTGGGTATCCGTTCCCAGTTGTTGTCGGATGCTCATTCCTCTCCTGTTGGGGGTCACTTTGGTTTTCAGAAGTCTTATGCTCGTCTCAAAGACCATTTCTATTGGCCCTCTCTTCGATCGGAGCTTGTTGTACTTATTCGTACCTGCCCTTTCTGTCTTGTAATAAGTACTCCCGTTCTAAATCTGCTGGTTTGCTCCAGAGTTGGCCTATTCCTCATCGCCAGTGGCCTGATATATCTATGGACTTTATCCTTGGCCTTCCCCATACCCAGCGTGGTCACGATTCATGTATGGTGGTAGTTGACAGGTTCTCGAAACAGGCACATTTTATCCCAGTTCGCAGTACTATCACAGCAGAGCAGTGTGCACGTTTGTTCCTATCAGAGATTTTCCGCCTGCATGGATTTCCTCGTACTATCCTTTCTGATCGGGATAGTAAGTTTACATCTATATTCTGGACAGAGCTTATGCGTATTTTGGATGTTCAGCTTTTTATGGGTTCTGCTTATCATTCTACTTCTGATGGGCAGTCTGAGGTCCTTAATAGGATCCTTGAGGATTATTTACGCCATTTTGTTACTCCTTCAGGGAAGGATTGGGATCAGCATTTATGTTTAGCAGCATGTTGAACCTTCCATGTAGGTAATGTAGCCAATGGTCTTCACAAAAGGAGCATCACATGGAGGTTGTCTACACTCAAGTTTTTTTTGATTTGAACTTGTGAAAATGTTTGCCATTGCTAATCTTAAGATACTAATTTTTCAGGATTGATTCTACAGACATTTCAACCTACATCTTACACATCATTTGTAACTAATTCACATTGGATCTTCTAGCTCTAATAGCAGGCTAAACTTCCAGGTCTAAATCCTTGTAACTATATCAATAGAGCCATCATTGATCAGAGCCATCATTGATCAATCACATTGTTGAAAGATGTACACATACAAGCATAAGAAAGAAAACTACAACTATACAATTGCATTGTGTTATTGTTGCATTACTTGAGAGTGAACCAAAGTGAAAGAGATGTCTCCCCATGTTTTGTCCACATAGTATAAGTGCTCTTACACCTACGAAGGACGAGACTTAACAGCTAGTACTATTGGACCACGTGGCCCTAATCATTATTGTAGTCATCATCCTTGTGCCAAATGAAGTTGGCATTACACAATTGCAACAACTCAAGACTTTGGATTTTCTATGAGGTTCAAAAATTTCTAGTTTATATTAGAGTTCATCTAACGGGAGTTGTTATCAACACACACTTCCATACTTCTCTACAAATAAACCCACAACTATTTTGGCCCCAATTTATCGGTTTTGGGCCCAATCACTAAGTTTATAGCAATCAATAGTTTTGGACCTATAAAGGGATGCACTATCTATGGATAAGAGGGAAGTTTGAATTTCACCGGGCACCCTATCACATAACATTTAATTTCTCAATACTACTTAAGCTTGTAATATTTTTCCTGTCAATCTGCTTCCTTCTCATATCTAACTTGCTACGGTTAGGTGGAGAGTCATATATCTAACATTCTATGGGTTCCAGTGAGTAATTCATTAAATCATAATTCAACCAAAACCAAACTACGAATCCAAATCTGAATGAAATCGATTTAGTCCATTTCAAATTGTCCCTTGTTTTATCAGCTTGTTAAAAGACAAACCCAAATGAGCTAAGCATTTTAACCATTTGACTTTTCCTTGTTCTTGCATTAGGAGAGGAGAGTGGGAGGCACTAAGTAGTAACTTGCCGCCAAGGGACAGAGGATAGAATATGGGTGCCCAATGATAGTAGTACAATCTATGAGCAATATGTGTGAGTTGTTGAAAGTGTTCTATGAAAGCATATCCACAACTCATCACTCATGTCACATCATACATGTGACGCAAATTTAGAAATTATAAATGGTTCATGAATCATTAGACCAGTAAACTTCCAAGTTTCAAATATCAAGATTCAAATGACAAGTTTCAACACTAAGCACTCAAGTTCAAGTGGTCCAAGCTCGAGCCTCAAATACAAAGCTTACACTAGACTTTCTAATTGATCTTTGGAGAGCTTATTTCACTTCTTGGTGTGTATGAGAGAGTAGATGCTCCAATTCCTCTCACAAGCTGTTGCGGTGCAGTCCTACAGTTAATCCTGAGAGGACTCTCAATGTAATGTGCTATAGCCTAGGGGTGGTGCACCCTCCATACTTGTAAACAAAATGTATAAACAAGTATAAACAAAAAGAAAAGACAAACTAAGTCCAAGGAGACATGATTTTGAATATTGAGGGTAAAAGCAAGAGTCAAGAGTCAAAACATGTAGAATCTTCAAAGTTCAATCTAGATGCTAGAAATGTTGAATCTAGATAGAAGTTACTACTGAGTATTAAGTTGTAACTAGGATATACCTGCAATGTCCTCAATCAATAGGTCCACATTGTGTAAGGCATATGGAGTCCAAAAGATATTGGGTAATTCTCCATCAACAAATCCCCCTTGGCCTTGCAATTTGTAACATTGTCAATAATGACTTGCACAACATTGTGAGGCCCCACATCCTTGATGGGTTGCCTGATGTGTGAGTAGATGTACTCAACTATCATAGATGGCAATGAGCATTGAGCATCATTTCCATATGTAACATGTTTTGAAACCCCAATTGAGCATCAACTCTTAAGCATCAAGCATCGAAATGACTGAAATTTTGATTAGCAATGAGCATTGAAATCCAACATGTGTCATGAACTCGTTACTCACCTGAAACAATGGTGCCAGGTGTCGATGTGTTGATGGCTTTCAAGACCATAGTGCTCGCACTGGAAGACACTAAGACATTAATGATATGCCGCCTCCCATTGTCACTCCAACCATCAGCCATGATGGTGCACCCAAATTGTTTCCATGATTCACAACGGGCTCTGATTCCTTGCCTACATCCTGAACCTCCCTCATCAAATGTGCGGTACATAATGACTCCATACTAGGTCCAGGGTAGGTGGCCCCTATCGAGGCAACATTCTCTGCCATATCCTTTCAAATACGAGTCTTTGCTAGATGGAAGGTAGGGTCGCAAAGGTAGAACAATCACTCTCTACTCCTAACAACAACACTGGCACCTCTAGAAGTAGAGGGGCTAGCTACATCTACATGTGGTGTAGATGTGCCAACCTCTGCCTCACCCTAAGCTGAGGTGGATGCATGCCTAGCTGAAGCAGCTATTCCTATTGCAACACAAACAAGATTAGAAAACATTTAATCACTACAAGTGACAATACAAATTCATCAATCAACATTCAAAATTCAAAAGCAAAAGCATCAGGTCACAAGTGTATGAGGCTCACCTACAACTGTGGAGGAATGATCTCTCTCCGAACAATTGTTGGTCTCGCAATCGTGGTCGAGAGCCTTGGTGGTGCCTGTGGGCATGGTCCAATCTTGTAGCCAAGCAACCAAGGTGAATACTCATTGGTCCACCTATATACTCACATGAAAATAATTGCATGTCCATCATTTTGTGCCCGAGCTACCGTATGCCAAAGAAATTGTGACATGACCCCATACGACATCTCTAGATCTCATTGTGACTACCTCTAGTCTCAACTCCTAAAAGCTAACTCTAGTCTCTCCTAACTTTCAACATTCTCTCGTAACTCCCCACTTCTAACTTCTAACTCTCCTAACTTGTAACTTCTAACATTCCTAACACCTCTATTACCTAAAATTAATTTCATCTTTATCACCTAATACCTCCTCTCCTATTTTCTCTCCTAATTCCAAACTCTAGTGACCACTGACTGGTATCTCCTAACTTTTAACACTCCTAAAGGCTAACAACAAAGTTTGAACCCACATTCATACACCTTTTTCATGTTTTTTCATATCCTCCTTCATTTACCTAATACTACTTCATGCCTCCTCCCCGATTATCTCTCCAATAACTCTCTCCTCTTCTTTCTCCTCTCCTCATCTCCTTTCTCCTACTCTCCCTTGAAAAGTAGAACCCTTCAAATGAAGTGCAATTGTGAATTGAGACCCACGGTAAAATATTCCAATCCTAATTCTTTCCAAATCAAATCGAGATCAATCATTCATTAATGAATCACAATTCATCATCCAATGACTCGCCAAACATGGAAACACTATTTTCAAAATTATATGACCAAGAAATAATTTTGCACTTTCTTTCTATAAAAGCCACTTTGTTTGTAAGACTGTAAACTTTTATGCTACTCACACAATCTCAATGAGACTAGATTGCCAATGCAAGTGATAATTTGAACTCCAAAGCTAGCACATAAACTTCATTGGACTTACGAGAACCCAAAAGAAAGATAAGAATACTTCACTAAGTCAGTCAAAAAAATTCACAATTGTCCCCTACGCTTTTGAGATGCATTGGCCTAAGGTCAAGATCTTAAAACTAACAGAAAGAAGAATAAGACCAATTTTCACCTGCGTTGGCACTTGGAAGTATAAGCTTCTTAGAGCCCTATGAAAGAAATGTTCAAGATGAAATGGAATTCATTAAAAAAAATTCACTTTCTCAACATGGCGACGAAAAGGAAGCATGTACGGCTAATTATAGCCCTATACTTAATGTTGTGCAGAGAACTACCACACCATGAAGCAAATCCAACAAAAGAAACCTCACTAATGAAAATTTTCAAGTGATACCTTCAAAGGTTTTTCGTTTCTTAATGACAATCTAAAAGTAACACTAAACCAAGCACATTATTATCAAACATTATCTAAGTTTTGATTTACTTCCATTGACACAAAAAGATAACTTGCTTCACTAAATACATTCAAAAATCACTAACAGGATCCTATTAGACATAAAGAATCATAATAGCTTAGAATCATGAAAGCAAATTAGAAATCGTAGCAATAAAACCACATTAAAAAAACTACCAATACCTTCGAGTTCTCCAAAATTTGAGGTAGTCGAGAAAAAAAGAATATAGCATGTTGCGCGGCCTGCTAGCGCAAACGATTTGCCATTGTTAACTTCAAACCATAATCTAACTAGTTAAAAGAAAAGCGCAGTGTTCACATTCATGCTATTCACAAGTGTGCGCATGTACAGTACATCAAATCAACAACAAAAAGCAATTTTCGATAGCTAAAGTGGATAGTCTAAAGTCCATGATTCTTATGATTGTGTGCTGAAAAAATGTTTCTGAAAATGATGCTCATGTCTCTTCCAAATTTCTAATAACATGTTACTTTTGGCACACATAAACTTAGCAACATTGGTTTTTAACAATCTAACTGGAGTTGCTCAAAAACTTTCAAGAGGCTTATCTTTGAGAGCCCTTGTTTAGAGTGAACTAGAATTCCAAATCTCAAGAAGTTGCTTGTCCTAATATTGCCAACAGCTCTTAAACTTTCTTATTTATTAAGAGCCATGGTTCACTCATCCAAAAAATTTCTTTATGAAACTTTAAATTGAGTTTATTAAGATTTGAGGAAAAAAATAGACTTCCAAGACTTTCAACCCTAAAGGATTGAAAATTTGTCTTTGACAAAATCTTTAGAATCATATAGAACAACCATGACACTAAACAATGTTTCAAAAATCAGCATTTCGAAGGCCCTAAAGTAACCGTTTCAAAATGGACCTTTGAACCGGTCCATTTTGAAATGGCAAATTAGATCCAACAAAAAATCGGCCCTAGGCCCTAGACTGCTACAACCTACTCATTTCTCTTTTCTTATGTGGCGATAGGAGAGAGGGAGAAAGGCAAGGAGAGGGAGAAGCAGTGAAGAGTGAGAGGGAGAGTGAGAGGGAGTGAATAGGGAGTGGGAGAGGAAATTAGAATAGAAGCTAGGTGAGAAGATAGCGGGGACAAAAGAGAGGAAGAGTGAAATACAAAACCTAGGTGATAGAGAGAGGTTAGAACTTAAAACTTAGGAGAGAGGAGATAAGAGAGAGGGAGAGAGAAGTTAGGGGTAAGAGAAGATAGGTGAGAGAGAAGAGTGAACTTTGAACTTTGGTAAGGAACAACTTTAGAAATTAGGCACTAGAGTTTAGAATATAATCTAGATATTAGAGAGAGAGAGGACTTGACACAGAAATTTTAGCAGAGAGAGGGAGATATGAACATCACTTGTAACTTGTAATGTACTTCTTAAACTAGTGACTATCTAAAAAAAATCAAAATCCAAGCACTCAAGTCTCATATGCTATGATACTATTGGTAGGGAATATTATGCAACATCCTTCCAGGATCAATACAAGGAGGAGGCTGACAGTGCTCTTACTCTTAGGTGTTTTTATATGTGCAACCTCCCCTTTCACATGCCTAACACCCCTGCATGGCAGGAGTTTGTGACCAAAACAGCTAGGATCAGGACTAGGTGGGGGGGCCTCGGCATGGATGCAATTGAGGACACCTCACCTTGTCATCGAGTGGGACAAGGAAGTAGAGCCCATCAAGAAAGTCTGGGAGAGATCTACCTACTGCCCAATGCCCACTTCTTATAACTTATCATTGATCACGCTGCTTGAAGCTTTAACTGTATGCCATTGTTCAATGTTAATTTGTTGATAAATCTTAACTTGATAGTCATTTTTTGACAATGGGAGCTTTTGAACTACGTATGGGTGTTCCATCATGTCAAATGGATGGACCAATAGCAGGAGGCGCCACATTGTGAATATCATACATGGGCACTATGTTTTTGAGATCAATCAACACCTCAAACGTAGGCATAGTCCTAGATGCTTGAACATTGTTTGGACATCTTGATGATACCATTGCCGAGGCAGGGGACAAAAATGTTGTGTAGGTATTCACAAATAATGAATCAAAAGAGTTATGATTTTGAAGTTTGAAGCTACTTATCTAGGTTTTGTGCTTAATATACTTACTAAATTATAGTAATTGGACAATGGATTGCAAAATTTAGTTCAAAATTTCACCTCTAAAAACCTTTCAAGTTTCAAATCTATATTTGATTTGCAAGCAGAAGTTGAGCTTGGGGTTCCTTCGTGAATCATTTCACCTTCTCCAGTATTTGAAGGGTCATTGATGGTTCAACAACTCTCTTCGGCATCTGTAGATATTTTACTCTCCTCATTGTCATTGTCGAAGGCTATAAGATCAATTGTGATTGCTAATGCAAACTTAAACATGCAAACTCAACTGTGCAGGTTTCCAAGACGAAGAGGTTCACCATAAAAGTCAAGCATCCAAGCGTGCCTCATCCGACTGCTAGCATTTCTACCTAGAGCAATGGCAGTTTGTCTTTACTGATTTTTAGCGATCCACATTGCAAAAGTTGTGGGGATGTACACTTCGTTTTCCAGACTATTTCAGCCGTGAATCAAGCATGGAAGTCATGTTTTTCAGCCACATTAAGAAGAGGTCAAAATGGCTTGTTGATGCCTTGTTTTCTTTAAGCGTGAAGAGAGGGCAGTATTCAGCCCTTTCTTGGTTTGTTGAAACAATCGCCAAGTTTATGCCTTGCACAATTATATATAAAATGCCTAAACTTGGACCCAAGGGGTCTTGGTCCATCTTAACTTGTTAAGGCTATTTAATATTAAGTTAACCCCCCTTGGTCCATCTTAACTTGTTAAGGCTATGTTATATTAAGTTAAGGATGGCTAAGTTAAAGGCACTCACAAGGGGACATGCCCCTCTATGTAGTGAGATCATCTCTTTCATTTGCTCATAACAATTGTAACCTCATCAATATAAGTATCCCTCCAAATGCATGCATTCTATATTTCATATCTAGAGTTAACATCCCCTGGGCAAATAATTTCACAACTTCATCGTTGGCTACGAAGCCCAATCAATCTTTGGACTTTCAATCTTATTATTATTTCCTCGTTGTTCATATAATCATCATACTAGGGCTGTTTTGAACAAGTGTTGATTTCCGCCTCTATTACAGCTTTCAATCCTTAGTTACAAGAAATGCTTAGCAAATGCCTGGGCTTTTGGCAATATTTGGAAATTGGGACATGCTATTATTGGATATTAGACCATATGGTTTAATGGTGTCTATCAGTCGATACTATGGCATTCATTGGAGACAGTTATCAATCATAGGAATATTATTGGGTCTCTAGCCCTAAGTCTTCTCCACACCCAAGGTTGATAAGATATGTGTAAAGCCCAATACGATCACCTGGATAGACGTCAAGCACACAAGAAATCAGGTTGTGGCAAGAACCACCTAGCCAACAATCTAGCACACGATTAGATGCCCCCAAGCTGATCCCTAAGGAAGATACTATGATAGCAAGAGCATAGGAAGAAAGCTCTATTAATGTCTTTTCCAAGCCTAAAGGCATATAAGACGAACGAGTACATGTCAAATATGCGGTGCAATTGGGGGCATATGAAACGTCTCCAAACAGTAAAGAAAACAAGCTAAGTGTAACTACTAAATTAAAGTACATCTAGTACAAGAACATAAGACTGCAAATGTTAACGTAAGCATCATAATAATGGTATAACATAATGTCATCAAATCATGTTGCTACCAAAAAAAGACGTAATAGGGATTACAACTGGAGGGGGTACATGCTGTTGACGTTGTCGATGAGGTCGTCATTTGTAGGATGTGTGGTACCTCACGGTATGATCAATGACTTTGTGAACCATCTGAGTCCGGTTAGTACATTGTCTCTGGTCTCTATGTCGCAAGGTGTCATTGTCGTCCGCATTGTCATCTGAGTCTAGATCAGTCTGTGATCTCCTATGTGAAGAAGGATGTAATCTGAGCTACACGTCAAGGTGACTCCTCTAATAGATCTGAGTGTGACTAGTGCATCTCGGAAGAGACTGGTATCTCCCTCTAATCTCATAATAGACAGGGCATTTGAATAGGAAGTGATCCACAGACATCTTTGATAAGGAACATAGCTGGCAAATCCCTCTCCTCTCACAAGGTACCCTAGAAGCATCCAGTCTCAATCCTAAGTTGATGTGATGAGACACGAAGCTAGCCCAATTTGAATCTCAGACCATGTGATAATCCTGAATCTAAATAATGTGGTAGAGTTGGTAACCCTACTGTATCCCACTCCAAGCAATGAGTTTGATAGTACTCGGTTCTGACTCCTAGCTGACCCTGCCACGCTTGACTGAGGTAGGCTCTATATAAGAAGCGTCTGATGTAGTCATGAATGCCTGATGGAAGGTCCATGATAGAAATGCCAAGTGTGTCAAGTAAACAAGAGGCCTGAGAAAACCAAGATAGTCAATAACCTTGACTATAAAGATGTTGAGATGAGGTAAGCGCTACTTGTGTGTATCTTTGCTCATCCATGGGAAGCGATCTGACTCTCTGCATATAGGTGATAAACTGGAAGATGGCATGAAGCTATATAGAGAGATCAATCAATCATCGATACTCACAATATGTCAACATGGGAGGGGTGGGGATATAGTAATACTCTTCCAAACCCTAGCCTTTATATGACATGCAGATTCTCCTGTCAAGATAATCCCTCTCCATGGATAGCTACAATACCCAATAGAGCATCACCCACAAACAGTCTTGCATGAGGTTGTGCCTTAACCAAATAGGGACATAAGGCCCATTTCAAATTAAGGGCTACCCTACCGTATAGGCTAGGCCAAATACCCAACTATAAACATTTGAGGACAACATTCTTCCCTCCTTATTTCAATTATGAGCTTCGAATGAAAAATGAGGCAAATTCTTCCTTAAAGAATCAGCTTGCTCCCAAGCATCTAGAATCTTTTTGAATTCTAAAGGAGATATAGGAGATTATCTTCCAATGATAAAGTGTCCCCTTCATGTAAATTGAGTTTCAAAAGGAGATTATCTTCCAATGATAAAGTGTCCCCTTCATGTAAATTGAGTTTCAATAAGCTTTAAGCTAAAGATCCACTTCTCTTAAAAAAATTATATGGTCCACTAGTATGCGTTGATAGTTTATAATGTCTACCTGTATGCAAAACATTAGAATCCTTAGGAATCTTCAGGATACACCCATTGCCCAACATCATATTCACGGAGAGTTCATTTTGAGTTAGCACAATGTTTGACTTGTTCTTGAGCACTCAAAACATTTTCACGTGTAATCATGGCATAATCCCTAATAAACTTTCAGAAAAATATTGTAAAACCCAAATGTTTCATGAATTCACACTTGGATTCTTTAGCATAGAACTTCTCTTGCCTCAAAATAATCAAGACAGTATGAAGACGCTCCAAACGTTCTTTCAATATCTTACTATAGATAAGAATATCGTCTAAGAATACAACCACAAACTTCCTCAAATACAAACGAAATATATGATTCATCATCTACTAGAAGGAAGTTGGAGCGTTAGTCAATCCAAATGGAAGTACTAGAAACTCATAATGACTAAATCGACTTCAAATATGGTGATATCGTTCTTTCAATATCTTACTATAGATAAGAATATCGTCTAAGAATACAACCACAAAATTCCTCAAATACAAACGAAATATATGATTCATCATCTACTAGAAGGAAGTTGGAGCGTTAGTCAATCCAAATGGAAGTACTAGAAACTCATAATGACTAGATCGACTTCAGATATGGTGATATCGTTCTTTCAATATCTTACTATAGATAAGAATATCGTCTAAGAATACAACCACAAACTTCCTCAAATACAAACGAAATATATGATTCATCATCTGCTAGAAGGAAGTTGGAGCGTTAGTCAATCCAAATGGAAGTACTAGAAACTCGTAATGACTAAATCGACTTCAAATATGGTGATATCCCATACAGAGATCTATTTTGGTGAAGTATTTAGCATCACACAATCTATCGCAACTAGAAACTACCATCCTTCTTATCCTCAAGAAGAACTAGAGCCCCCAATGGTGACTTACTAGGTCTAACATGTCCCATTTTCAAATAGCTATCAATTTGTCTCATTATCTCATCTTCCTCTTTTGGACTAAGCAAGTATGGTGGTCGAAAAATCGACTGAGTACCCGACATCAGATCTATCTTATTGTCTACTGTCCAATGGGAGGGATAAATACATTTATGAACTCTTGTTCGACTTATCTAGCAGTTGCTTTTCATCACATGACAACTTAGACATAAGAACAATCTTGCTATAACAAATTACATCCACATTGCAACCTTAAAAATTTCATAAGTAAATGAAACAATTCAAAATCGACACTCGAAGATTTATGTATTGACTCAACCATCGACGTGGTTGGCTCAATACATGAACTATTCATTTCAAAAATAAAAGCCACTTTAACAATTACTAAGAAGCTCATCTAATGATTTTAATGATCTATTTTTAGCCAATTAGATTTCTTAAAGAGCCACTCTATACTAAAATAACATCAGTTCTATCTAAATTCATCACATGGGAATCAATCTTCTCCCTGATGCCTTGCAGATCCACCTCCAAGGATGGAACCCAAATGCTCTACACCTCAATTTCAATTCCCATTGCCAAGTGCACTTGATACATGTGATCGATCTCTACCGTCATAACTTTACAGCTTAAAGACACGTAAGCTAAAAAAAATTTCCCATGAATACACATTCCAATTAAAACAAAGTCCAGATTGGCCATCCTCACTTGAAAACCTTCAACTTATAGTCCCTAAGTCGAACACTCAATACCCACAATTACCTCTAAGTCCCACCCAAAATGTATTTAGATAGGATTAACATGGGAAACCCCTTTGCATACTTAAAGGTCCCAAAGCCCAGCCCCCCCCCCCCCTCCTGCATATGCCCGATGGGCTCCTCCTTGGTTCACGGCCAAGGCACCAATGGCCACCTCCCTGATTTCCAATAAAGCCCTGATGGGTGCCTCCATCTCTCACGTTGACCCTGCACCATGATTTAACATATCACAATTGTGGCAATGAAGAGATAACCATCCCCCACAGGCTTGCGCACCTACAATTCTCCAAATCATGGCTGCAACCAACGTTTCGGCCATCACCGAGAGTCAAGAAGAAAGAAGAAAAAACAAGAAAAGGGTTGCTAGGAGGGCACAGAATTAGGGTTCCATTTATTATCTATCTCCCACAAGTAGAAACCAATGGTTCCCCCCATCAACATGAACAAACTTGAATTTTCTAACTCTTGTCCTTGAATGGGGACAAGCTTTTATAGCTCTTATGGCCCTAGCACTATAAACTCTTTCTGGCATGCAAGCTTTATGCAGGCCTTTGAATTCAAGTTCCATCTAAAACTTGCAAACAACTTTGTTTCACCCATACAATATTGCAGAGGTAACCAGTCTTATAACATACAGCTTGTCTACGATTTTCTACTAGTTTTCAGCATGCAACAAAGCATCTAAGCATCTAGAATTATAGGACACCCCTCATCTCTTGTTGTTATAGTGAATTAGCAAGTCCCAAACAGTGACTAACAGCTCTTCAAAATAGCAATTCGAGTTCATTAGTAATCCAACCTTGCTTCAACAAGGACACCCAAAACAATGTCAAAAATCCATTAACTCATGATTCCGGCAATTACACACGGCATGTCTAATTCACAGCATCAATCAAACACAACTTAGAAGCAATTTTGACACCAAATTAAATGAACAAAATAAAAATCTCTCACAAATTTCAACAATTACTTCGAAAAACTAGAATTTTCAAGAAGATGCTCACCCAATTTGGTTTGCCTTGAACACGACCCCAGCAACTCGTAGTTTGGCCTTTTCACTTCTCCAAGCTCCAAGCATAGCTCTAATAGCACTATAAAGCCCAATACGATCATCTGGATAGATCCCTAAAGAAGATACTACTGAAAGCATAGAGAGATTGATCGATCGTCAATACTCACAATATGTTGACCTGGGAGAGGTGAGGGTATAGATATGCTCTCCCAAACCCTAGCCTCTATATGACATGCGGATTTCCCTTTCGAGATAATCCCTCTCCATGCATAGCTAGGGTACCCAATATAGGCATCACCCACAACCACTCTTACATGAGTTTGTGCCTTAACCAAATAGGGGCATAAGGCCCAATTCAGGTTAAGGGCTACCCTTGGTATAGGCTAGGCCTAATACCCAATTATACACATTAAGGACATGACAATATGGGGAAGACTGAGACAAGATCATTTCATCTTTCAATTTCCTATCTATTACGAGAGTATCATTGCCTCTCTCAAGGTTAGAAGGTCGCGTTCCGCTTATGGATATCATATGATGATCAGAGATGTGTACCCTTGATGATACGAGAGATCCTTCAGCACAAAAGAGATATTTTCCATGGCACTTGCTCCAACTTGATAGGTACACAGCCTCATAATGACCCCCTTTTTCCCAAGCATCGTCCTCGCATAGGTTTCAAGTCAAACGATGAGGCGGCTATCCCCTACAAACATTGAGACCAGAGACCGTGTCATCAACCTTTGAGACTTGCAGCCTTGAGTCATACATCATGGTTCATGAACACATCCAATACGCCCTATGACATCATCATCATCTTCATCCATCACTACAACATATGTTAGACGATTGATGTTATCATCGTAGACATATTTGATACATATCTAAATGATTGACTCATGGATGCTCTTTCGTGAGCAATTTTATATGTTTCACTCAATACATAATGATAGTTTCTAGTTACTTTTAGTAAATTGCTAAATTTCTCTACAGTTTTCTCTCGAAAAAGTTTTTCTATGTTCTATTGATTAGTAACATACTTGTGATGTATTTTTTAGCCTTATGTACCTTGTAGTACCCTAAAGGTATTAATAAAGCACTATTTCTTTCTCTCTCTCAATCAATGATGAGATACATGTGAACATTCAAATGAGTACCTTAACTTTTTGATAGCTACGTCATAAATATTTCTTAGAACTCATGCCAATCTATAGATCGAGAGCTTACAAATAGAGCTTCAAAAAGTGATGGAGTGATGTGGCCTGCCAACAAAATAGGTGCAATTGCACAATATCTGCAAACTATGTTAAGTTTGAGCTTTGCAATAACTTAACAAACTTCACAACAAATTATACTAAATAACAATTGTTTCCTGTAAAGTTTGAACAAATACTTCTTCACTGATAATCTTTTGTCCCGTTTTACTTTTTGTGGCATCACAATATCGAAAACCTTTCATACTTTCAGCTATTAGCAACATATAATTTGGAACAAAGAAATTTAGAGTATAATCCTACTTGCTACATCCTTCGACTAAATCTGATATGATGTCAAAGGTGTAACCTTGATCCTGCATTCAAGACCATAGATTAAATCTTAGCCAATGGTCATGAATATCAACTCCTCTACATGCTCCAAACATTATAGCAATAACGGCCAGAAGGCTTTATTTTCTGCTGCTCGTGTCATTTTCAAGGTACTCCAAAATACCAACCTACACCAGTTATGTTCACCATCATCCGTGACAATTGAAAATTAAAAGGATACAAAATTGCCTTCAACCAGGTCTTCAAAGTCAGTGTTGGAGACAGCTGATAGAGAAGGACAACTAGAATAATAGCTGCACCCAAATAGCAAAAGCAAGAAAAATTGTGTCACCTCAAGCATTCCATCCTCGCGCCAAAGTCATATTTAATATGAATCACGAAAGAACTCGCAAATCAAATACCATTGACTAAATTTTGAATGTATTTCTATAATCATTCATTTGACTAGAATTTCATAAAAACTATGATGTCATGTACTGATCATGAAAAAAAGATTACATTGAAGAAGAAGAAACACCAATTCTCCGTAAGCTGAAAAGGGAAGGCGTTTGAACAAGCAATATGCCAAGGCAATTGTAAAACCAACAACCTCGAGTTCAAACGACGGAATGCTCAATCCTTTGATGCTTTTGTTTTTTAAAATCACAATTATCTGCAAGAAACAAGTATAGCAGTTCTTTAAATATAGCTTCCAATTAAAGGTAAAATGCAATACATAATGACCTGTAAACCTGTATTCTTGATTACAATTTACAACATGTTTCAAATTTTCACGCAGCTGTCTTATAAGTAGAGAAGTATGTCAGACGCTGGATGTACATAGTAAATGCTAGTGCAATACACGTTGATGTACAAAATTAACAGCTACAGTTCCTGGCATCCCTGACGAACCAAACCAACTTTATTAGAAAGGTAAATCACTTAAAGCAAAAAAAACCAACGTAAACTTGATAGAAAATAGAAGAACTCAGGAAAATGCCCAATCTGTTAAGAAGGCAGTTAATTTCAAATATGATACTTTGGTGTTTGAGCATGCTCAGGGGAAATCAGGGACACCAAGGTCGATAACCCTAAATGCAGTACGGCAAATGGAATTGTTACTTTTCTGAAGTTTTTACTACTACCAAGATCCCACTCGCTTCATATTTGAGCAATCTGGGAAAGATGAAGGGACAACGCACGCCGCAAGTGGATAGTAACCAGCATTCCAATTGCTTGAACTCCTCGAGAACATAAGCAGACAGGCCACAACGACCATAAGACGTTGAATTGAGTGCCAACAAGATCTTCAGCGCCTCGACAAAATGAAGATCATACCAAATCATGCTTCGCATTTCAATTGAATTCACCACAAGGACAAATGACTTACACGCATTTGAACTCAGACAAGCACTTTCCCTACATCTCAGCATTAACAAATATGGCAAAAATCTGCATTCGTCTTGAATGCTGAAATAATCACGTTTGTCGTTTATTCAACGATGATGATCTTCTAATAGCTATCAAAACATCGCTCAAAATATATTCCAGATCACTGCCAAGAAAAAGAAAAAAAGAAAAACCGATACGGGCATTCAATTTGCGGTGGTAATTCTGGCTCCAGGTCCTTGAACATAAACGAAAAGGAATCCAACACACCTCCTTACCCAGATGAAACACAGAAGAACAAAAACATCAAGGCAGAGATCCAGACCGCAACCTGCACTGCTGTGATGGACTCACCTGAGGGAGCTTGACAATGGTGGAGGCAGCAACGATGCAGTATCCCAGAACTTTGGACAGGAGAGGCAGCAGGCAATCCTTGTGAGGTACCTCGTAGTGTGTCAAGGAATCAAAGGCGCAGGTGAAATTTATGCCAGCAAACTCCATCGTCGCCACCATCTCTCCTCCCCTCTCCCCTCCTCTCCTCTCCTCTCCTCTCCTCTACCTTTTGTTCTTCCTTATTAATTGTCTGGTAGGTGAAGATAGAAAGAAGCAAGGAGGCCTTTCCCAAACAGATATAAGACGTTTATGGTTTTTTGGATCATATTTCAATGTTCTCTTTTGAAGTTCACCTAAAAACCCTAAGGATTAAAAGTTCACCTAAACACTTGGGATTTGATCAAGAAGACAAGATCCATGTGAAGCTATGGAAGGCATTTTTGTTGGATCTTTTTTAGGAGAGTGAGCTCATGATGCACTTGATGTGTTAGTGATTGATTGATTGGATGAATGACACCAAGGAAAGCCACATGTCAAAAGCTTGGAACTCACAAGATATTCATTCACTAGTCAAAGTGACACACCTCCGTGGTTTGGAAATTACAAGTTATTCATTCACGGTTTGGAAATTACAAGTTATTCATGCACTCGTCTAAGTGACACACCTCAATGACATGTTCATATTGGTCCATTGACACGTGGGCAAGGTTGGTGCTTGATGTGTGCCATGCTTGTCGACGTTTATGGAATGGTAGAAAAAAAGTTTGCAAGATGTTTATGAAGAGAGAACTTCAAAATCACCTTTATGTTTAGAAGATCAATTTCATAAGTTAATTTCATACTCATTTTAAAATCTAACAAGAATTTGTTAGAGAGAAGTTGGAAGTGCATTCACATTTCTCCCTAATGTGTAGGATATGGTAGTGGATTATGTTGTCTCCTTGTCTCTATGATGAACCCATTCAAAGACAAATTCTCTCTCTCTCTCTCTCTCTCTCTCTCTCTCTCTCTCTCTCTCTCTCTCTCTCTCTCTCTAGCCTACAATGCTTTTTAAAGCATCATTTTCCAAGTATATGTGATTAGGTGTGAGAAATAATCAACTACAAACTTAAAGTTGTCCTAAAATAAAACAAGGTCCTAGCTATACCATCATCCATATCTAAAGTGTTAAACAACCAATAACTCTATGTTATATCATAAAGGCCTCTAGTGGTGGGCCATTTTGTATATCTTGATATAGGTGGCTAATATATAAATATGCTAACTAGTTTGTTGCGTTGTTTTGCAAAGGCCATATGGTGTCTTAAGTTTGGTCAATGAATCAATGTTGAAGAAAGGGTTAGTTAGAACACTTATTATACACAATAGAGAGCCACATCCCATCAACAAGGCACTTTCACCCCTTAATGATATATACATGTGTCATGCATAGGTAAATATTGAAAGACTTGCTTAGAAAAATTGTGTTTTCATTTTTGCCTTATAATATTTTGAAACGTGCACTATTTTAGCTTGCTATGAATGCTTAATTTTTAGAATGTGTGTTTTGTTTGAGCCTTGTCTCTTGCGTATGACTCCTTATCACATGCCATGGATATTAGAATAATTAATGTTGAGTTTATGTATTCCAATAATGTAGCTCTAAATGGTAGCTTCATGTTGATATACAACACATATGTATATATATTGTCATTGTTTCATGATTTGGGAGCATTCACACTATGGAATAATGGTTGATAGGCCTATCCGGTCGTCGAAATCCCAAAGGGTGCAACCAGCCCTATAAGTAGTCTTGTCGTGCCTAAGGTGTGAATGCCTCTTTTGAACTTTTTTATATAAAATCATGTAATATGGCATAGTTTGTAGGAGGACATTGTGCACAAGCTAAAACAATCCATTTTCTCCTTGAAAATAGCTTAATGAAGAGCCATAGAAATGTAGCAATTTGTTTTCCATGTGTGATGTACCTTGCTTGTCTGCTTAGTATATCATTCACTTTGCTTTTCACCATTTCATGTACTCCTCAAAGAGCATATTTCTATGTATTCTAAACTTTCAATATCATTTCTATTATGTGAGATTGAATCTCTTTCTTCAACTGTATGACTTTTAGAAAATAATGTACTTGAAATTTAAAACTTGAGTAGAGCTCCATGCTTAGCATAGATCTCTATGCTAAATATAGAACAATCACAAAGATTTTAAAAAATCACATTAAAAAAACTTATCGCAAAACATTTCTATACAACATTAATAAAAAAAAATTAATTTTAGAAAGATATTGAACATAAAATCTAATATTTGAGTAACTTATTCTATGCTAGCATAAAACGTTAAAAAAGAAAAAATAATATGGTACTATAAAAACTTACCACAGCATTTTCTATATCAACAATACGAAGTTCTAGTAAGGCTTTCTGCATGCTTGCAAATTGCCAACTGGAATAAAATATGACAAAGTCGAGAGAAGTTGTGCATTCAACAGATTGTTGCAATAAAGCTTGAATCTTTGAATATTTTAATGGAAATTCATCTTTTAGAGAGTCCTTCATCTAGAAGTCATATGGAATGTGGGCTATGCATAATGTATTAGCTTTTTTTCTTCAAAAATTTGTCAATTCTTTGCAATCTCTCTCATCTACAATATAAAACACTGGCCAATCCTCCACATTTTTAGAAATGTAAGTCTTCGTGGGATCCTCTTCGGCCATTGTTCCATTAGCCACAATTCTTTCTCTGTCTTTTTTTTTTCTACCTTGGCTTTTAAATGTGTCTTTTAAATTGCTCATGCATGATATTATTTTTTCTATTATTAGCACTCTGAAAAAAAGAAAAGCTATGCTCGCCATATAAGAAGAAAACTAATATCATTAGAAATATGTAAACGCATATCTTAAAAACCTAAAAATCAGGAAATTGCTGCACAAATGAGGACATATAAGAGGACAGTTCACGATAATCAATTATGTCTGTCTGCAATCAGTTATGCCAATAACTAACTCAGAAGATTTGTTTTCCAGAAGAATTTATGATGTTCTCAAGTGTTAGTGTGGGTGGGGTCAATGCAATCACCTTCACAAACATAAATGCCTTTAGATGCTGGTACAAAGTACTGTACACTCTAAGCTCATAAAATTGACGCCCGGACTCTCTTTCGAGACAGACGCCTGGTCTTGGTTAAAATTGAAGAACTTAAAATTTCAGATTCTTCTCCCTCTCCTACATGAGAGATGTTTGAGCTACGATCATTTATTTCCTCTCCTGTGTGAGAGATGAGCTTTTTTACATAGTGATTTACGTTTTAGTTTAGCTTTCTGTTGATGGCATTGTCCTGTCCGAGTTCCATTTAATCTATTGTACTCCTTTTCGTCTTATACGCCTTTGGCATGGAAAAGATGTTAGTAAAGCTTTGCGTCTTGGCATTGGTAAATAATAAGGATCTACCCGCAATTGGCAAGGGCTGGCAACGTAACTCTTGATAGAATCCGAAGTCTTTTCAAATACGGTTGTTCTCCATGCCGACTGCTTTCCCAATGCTGGTAGCTTGTCCAACTCTTTGCCCTCCTCTATCTCAGAGTTCTTGAATTTTATTACCCATCCACCCCCTCAAGGACTCATGCGGATGTTGTTGTAGAAATGTTCGGATCTGATCCTCGATGGTGATGGGTTTTTGAAACAAAGGCCTGGGCCTCGATGTGGATGGACCTCCTTCTGTGGCCTGGACGTTTGGTATATCTTGGATTTTTGGCCAGTCCAATCCTATATCCATGCCTCCTTGATCCTGGTGCTGAGGCAAGAACTGCGGCATCACAGGAATTGAAATTTGAGGGCTTCCAACACTTGAGTGGCTACCTTTTCGTAATCTTTGATGATCGCTTTTGCCTTTGCCAACTCAGTGGTTGTCGTACGTTTGAGTTTGTCAAATTTTTCTTGAAACACTACCAATGAAGTGCGGTAGGTTTCAACTTTTCTAAACATGTATCTGATTTCGTCCAGTGTGACTGGACGATCAGACACTTGTGTCTGCAGATAAGAATCGCGTTCAAGGGTGGTCGCATCCAATTCACCTTGAAGACGTTCGCGTTCAAGCTCGACCATATCCAATTGACCAGCCAGCAGCATGACCTGTTGTTTAGCATCTTGGACAGCCTTGTCCACTTGATCTTGTGTGGTTGTCAATGCATCATGAAGAGCTCCCACATAGCCTTCAAAAGCATCACCTGTTTGTTGGGCTTTCTTCAGTTCAACTTCAGATTTTGCCTCATGTTGCTTGGCAATCTTGAGCTCACGATTTAACTGAACCACTTTCTGGCTTATCAGGGTATTCTCTATACCCAACTTTGATATGCGCTTGTCCATGTCTTTCTTTTCATCGAGCATGGTCTGAATCACTCGCGCAAGGTTTGAGACTAAACTTAATGTGTCACCATAATCCACTTGGGTTGTAGCAGGAACAACAGGAGCAGTACTTGGCTCTGGTGTCTAGCCGGTTCTTCTTCTTCAAACACATCTTATTTTTCAAATCCTTCTGGCATCGTGGCGTCGAATTGCTTCGGAGATGGAACAACATGAGCGACCCTGATGGTGTCTGGTGCTACGTCAGTTTGATCTTGCTGATTGATCTAAAATGAGTCATCAAAAATAGTAGAACTGTCATGGAACTGTTCGAATCCTTACGCTTGGGTATTTGGTGAAATGACTCGGATTTGTGGGGGTGAGGCGGCTTGGGCAGCTGTGATTGGAATAGTGGATCCAATGGTCACAGACTGATCCTGTGAGAAAGAGGAGGCGAGGGATGCATCAGTGGATTGGGGGATGGGTAGTATAGTGCGAATTGTAGCAGGGTGTGGAAGCGCAGCTGAAGATGTTTGCCTAGTGCGGCGTCGGGACGCGGAAGGCGAGTCAAGAATGATGACCTCACTACGCACACGACAACGACTATGAGAACTGGATGCCTGGTGCGTGTCTTCGTATACAGATAGTACGGCATCAACAACAAAATCATGGATTTTATTATCAAGGTAGGAGAGGGAAAGGAGGGACAAAAGTGGGCCGGCCTCAAACTGTTGCTTGGTATTGCTTCTAATGGCCCACTTGAGCTCACCAAAGACTGTCTTGAACCAGTTATAGGGTTCTATTAGCTGGCTATCAATCTTGTAATTAGATTCTACTATGCGATGCAGATTGCCAACCATCAGGAAGTTATACAATAGCTGTGCAGCGACATGGATAATTGGATCGTGGATGCATTCTAACAAGTGGCCATCATTTGTCCAGTATAGTTCATCAGAGGTGTCCAAAAAGGGATTTATGACACTCTTGGCATGCTTATGATTGGACGAGGGTTGTGTGCCAGAAGATATGTCTATGGCTGCAAGGGCGGCCTCCATCACACGCACCTTGTGTGTAGCGGTCTGTCAGGTGATATAGAACTTAGCTTTGGCCTCAGTCCAGGTGCTAAAGGCCATGGTTATGAATCCCATATTGATTTTTCCAGTAAAGGTGCGCTCGTGGATCCCCATTGCGGTGAGCAAAGGCTCAGCAAGATTCATCCATTGAGCCACCATGCTTGTGCTAGGGAGTATCATGATGTTCGTCTTGGTCGGAACATCATGATGAATGACATATCTCGGAGACTGACTGTTATCAGTAGAAGACATGGTGAAGAAAAGTTGAAAACTGAAGGTAATTGGCGCGAGAGTATATCAGAAGCAGTATAGAAAGGTTGGAAATTCTTGGTCATTGAAATTTTTTGCAAGAGTTCTGCTAGCACAAGTGAGAAATGAAATTGAATTTTGCCCTTTTATAAGCTCATTTGGATGGTCCATTAGACAATGTACTAGTTTGGTTGCTCAATTCTAGACCAAAATTTGCAAGCATGTTTAGTATTGTGAAAATAGGTTATAAAAATCTCGACGAGGGTTTCTGAGGTACTGAACCGATCCGGCGAAGGTTTTCAAGATCTGGCGAAGGTTCATCCTTCGCCTAAGGATATCATTTGCCCAAGTACTGTAATAAATGCAAATTTTGAAAATCTGACCCTCTGCCCAACCTAATTTTGGCACTTTGAGTCCATTTGTCAGGTCGGCGAAAGTTCATAATGATGATTTGATGTTCGGCGAAGGTTCCCAAAATGGCATAATGTTGAATATTTGCCTAACTACAAATGAGGTAGTAACCGTAGAAGATAACCTTCGCCCAACTTAGTATAGGTATATCTGAGGTGGATGCATGATCTGAAATCTCAGCGAAGGTTTCTAAGACTATTTGTGCAAAATTTGACCCAAAAAGTGATTTTCTAAGTCATTTTTCATCAAAAATTATTTTCTGAAAATACTTTCCTTTCTCTTTTTCCACTCTGATGACTTTTTTTACTTTTGCTCATCATTCTCTCTTTTTTATTTTTATTTTGTTTAATCTTTTTCCAAAAAAAAGAAAAATCACTCCTGTTGATCTCTATGTATCTGAAGGGTTGTAGCAACGTTCACTGAAAATAATAGATCAATTTAGTCAACGTAGAATAATATTATTAGAACATTATTCTGTAACTCAAGGATGTGAATTTCAAAAGAAAAGATTTACTGTGAAAGTTTTTTTCATTTTATTTTTATATTGTTTTCTAGGTTTGGTCTCTTGTTTTTTAGGTTTGGTATCTTTTTGTCAAAATTCTTGATAAATGAAAAAAAAAAATCTAAATTGAAGGCCAACTCATTCAAGGAGCTTCAAAGTCCAAAAAAAATCTAGCACTTCTCTCAAAGCATAAAGCCCACGACTGATATGAGAATTTCGGAGTGCAAAAACATACAAGAAATTAGCTCGTAAGTATTCTCTTGAAAGTAGTTGAGATAAAAAAAAAAAAATCAAAGGTTCAAAAGTATTTATACGTTTATTATTTTATATGTATTATCTGGTAGTAAAAACACATTTCTTTAATTTGATATTAATAATTGGCATTTAATGGCATAAATTTTTTATAAAAGTCCAAGAAGCCCTTGTCATAGGGTTAAATTGTAAAGATTTCAATGAATGCCAAAGGATTTATCCTTTTGAGTTCAAAGAATGAGGCACATTCTTGATTCTTGTTAGAGATATGGTGTGTTTTTTTATCCTTGGCAATTGGAGTCCCAGCCCTGACCTAGAGGCAAGGATATGCCCATTTTTCGCCAGATTGTACAGGTATGGATGCCTACAGAAGCAAAAGAATCATGGTCTTTTTTGAGGATTAATTTTTGCTCTTTAATCTTTAAAGCCTGCTCATTAGCTGATGAGAATTGAACAAGTATTCCATTTTGAATACATATAATGGAATACTCAAAATAAACTAAAATACTATATAATACATAGAATAACATGTTCTGGAGAAACTTGTTGATGATGACTCATATTAATATCACAACCTCAGCAAGAGTGTATTCGAGCACTTGTAATCAGCAGTAAATAGGAAAAGCAGAAACTAGTACTTTTTCCAGAATGCAATCAATCATGCGCTTTAGTATTCATATGAGCAGTTTTGTCGCCTTCCTTTTCCAAGGTAACGTCCTTGATCAGTTAGCAACAATTGGCAGAACTAAATTTTTGTTCACATGAGTGTAGATGAATAAAGAAAAACATGTAAATGCAGATGCTGTCGCCTTTAGAATGTAGGCAAGTACACACACACGCACACACAAACACACAAACACAAATATTCACATGTGCATTTAAAAAAAATTCTAGCTCTATTCAACAACTCAATCTATATTTGCTTTGAAAGTCCAATGCCAAAGCCATGTACACAACTCCAAATATCCATTTCTATCTTTTGTGGATTTTCCAAAGAAGAGTTTCACAGTTTTAGAAGGGTCCTGTCCCCATATAATGTATTGTGCACAACACAAGAATGGATTGCTAACTCACTGTCCAGTTGTCCTCTAGATGTGTTTTCAAATTATTGAGATACTCGGGCTTTATGTGAGAGAATATAACTAATTTGCTTGTAGGGCTTTGTATATAAGTATATTTGGCGATCTGAAGTATTCGTTTATCCTATAGTCCTTTCTATGCTTTATTTGATGTATCTATGAATTTGTTCATAACTTGGTGTTGGAGCATTTTTTTGAGGAGTTAGTAAGTTGTTAATTTTTTTACTTATTTGTCTATTTCGTTTGCTAAGTGGGCTTGTCTATTTAACTTTCTCTTGTTGTTCTCTCTTTTTAAACCTTGTATCTCTATGGATGTTTTCACACTTCGGCCATTTTATTCTCTCCATGCTAGATATGTTATTTTTTCACATTTTTTCCCACAACTTGTTGTGTGATCAAAGTTGATTTCTATCAGTTGCATTGGTCTGTCCAAAAATTGGGCTCTCTTGCAAAGATGCTCATCTTTAAAGACCATTTTCTAGATATATGAGGACATTCTAAATTTTGTGACAACTTTAAAGTTGAATATGTTGTTGAGTCAAGTTTTTGGTTGATAGAGGTGGTTTTACTTTTCATGTCCAAAAGTTTTTCAGTACACATGTGATTGGATCTAGTTGATTTCTAATCATTTATGATTCTAAAAATTCCCATTTCCTATGCATTATAACTTCCTAGAAGTGAATTTTTTGTGAAGTAAAAATCTAAAATATTCTATTTATTAATTTGTAAGATTCTAGTTTATTTTTGTTTCAAAATCTTTTGTTCCTTCTTGTATTTACGACTTAAGACACTTCAAAATTTGTCAATCAAAGACTTCCATTGCAAGATATTGCAAGTTAAAGTTTGGTCAAAGCAAGGAACTTAACATTTTGCAAAAAGTTTTTTTTTTGTGGATCTTTGAATTTTTTGTTATTTCATGAGTTCATAGCATTTATGAAAATCATTAATGATTCTTGGAAGCTATGATATTGTGCACATGCTTTTTAGGTCAATTTACTAGCTTATGTTAGTGTTATCATTTGTGCACTTTTTTTGTATCACTAATTATTTATATTTTTGGATAAATTCATCTTTCAGTAGTGGATGTCCTCTACTGCACTTTACAAAAACTTTGGATTCTCGGTTTGAGATTTTCACTATTGGATTGTTTGTTTACCACATCATCTTCATTAGTGTGCAAAAAGAAAAGCTGATGGTTCCCCCTTGCATACTTTCCTTTACAACAACTTGGTCAAGGATAGATGCACAATTCATACAATTATTTTAAACTAAATGTGCACCTTAGTTAGCTGAAATATGTGTACATTAGCAAGTATGCGTGAAATATGCTTCAAGAAATCCAAGAATACATTAGTATGAAGAAATGTAAGATGTGTAATATGTTTCATCGGTTGATGTATAGTCTTTTGAAGAAGACTGCTACATTTAAACAATACAAACCCCATTTGACTCCATATATCTTGCTCAAGGCAATATATAATAATGTATACTAATGTAGAAGTCATCACTTCTAAACTCCATTATCATATACTATAATATGTTAGGGACATTAGTTTGAAAATTTGCTTACATTTACTAAAGTCCTATATGAAAATTTGTTCGCAAAGTGATGCTTGTAGGATTGGTATGGATGCTTCATATTCAAAAGGTTGAGCTAAGTCTTGGTGGAAGACATATAGATGAGATGATTCTATTTATGATTGTTATGGCTTTCAATGGGATTTTCTTGCTAGATTGTTTACATGATGTTACATATGTAGTAGTAGACTAGGATATGCATCATGAGCCACATGATATTTTCATGTGAATGAGATAAATGATATATGTTAGAGATGAGATTCTTTTACTAGATCTAAATGCAGCATAGGTTTTAGTTGTAGTTGTAGCTCTAAATGTTACACTTGATATTTTGGTTGTGGTAGAGGTTATATGTAGAAATGGGATAGAGGTATGCCCATTCCCATGTTGATTCGATAGTGTTTGTTTCACTCACATTAGAGAAAATATGGGCCCAAAGAGGGCCCTATAAGAAATTGCCATGTAGGAGAGAGAAAAATAACTATAAAGTAATTATAATATCATTTTCTATCTTCTTTACGCATCTGTCCGCACTACTTTCCATGTAAATGAATGCACCTTAGTTTAGTCACATCAAACTTCACTGTTGCTTAACCATAGTTAAAATATAATTTTCAAAATGCTGAAATATTCCCTCCCAATAAATGGGAACACTCAAAAATTTGAATTAGGAGTGACATTTCTGAAACAAAGCCTACGCTATCTCTATCTTTAGGGTCAAAAACAAGTGTTTAGCGCCATCTCTATCTCCAGCAGAGTCGTTAGCGCCATCTCCAGCTTTGTTATTGTCATTGTGTTGTTTGTTACTATACAACTGTACTGATGACAAAGCTTAATCATCTTCATGTGGATCTGTCACCAAAATATGCTCCGCTTAGGACAAGAAATTCAAAGCAACCAAAATTGTCAACTTCTGATATGGTGTGATACAGGGAGAAAAAGCTAAAGCATGTAGATTTATGATCATCAGGAACATTGTATCCTATTGATCCATGTTCATTGCAACATCCAAATTTTCATTCGATGAGTCAGTTAATAATCTACATGTGTCATGGTAAAAATGGCCTTTTGAGTTACTGTGAGAATTTGATGCTCTATGGGAATGCGCATTCAATGCAAAGAATACATTATTTGGAATAGGAATCAAGGAAAATATCAAAGGAGTGCGAAGAAAAATCTACAAAGATGAAAACATGTTTGGATGAAAATGAGATGCTCAAGAAGGAGATCCAAAGATTGAAATCTTCTTTGCATCATTATACAACTAGTAATGATGAGACAAAAGCTGCATTTCAATCCATGCGTATCTCATATTTGTCTCTTGTTAAAGATATGGATGTGCTCAACAGAAAGGTCCGAAGCAACAAGAGGAAAAGACTGGTAAACAAGGATATATGTGATCTATCATCCAGAGGAGGTCATAGAAAAAGACGAATCCATGCATTCAAGTAGGTTATAGCTTATTTGGTATTGAATATTGCTTGAACTTTTTGATTCATTCATAATCACTAATTTTGTTATTTATTCATTTCAACTTTCTGTTGATTTGCTTATTATATACTGCTGTGAATACTATGAGTGTCCTGATTTCTACTGACATTTTCATGAACATTATGTTTGCAACGCAGATCAGCATTGGTTGTTGAAGACCATTTGGCCGATGAGATTTCAACTGGAAACTCACTAGGCTCTATCTTGACTTCTAAATTTATGAAATCAATGTTGAATAACAACAAAATGAAAAAGATTAAGACTTCAGTTACTGATAGCATTATGGATGAAGTTGGAAAAATATTAGACACTACATTGCTTCAGGGGGCATGTGACTTTTCTAGCATCAGTAGGGAAGCATATGCAACAATGTTAAAGATGATAAAAAGGCATTTGCACAGGTAAATAATAAAAAGTTTTCAATTCCACGACCATTTCATCTTTTAAAAAAAAGAGATATGTTAAACCAAGGTATTTAGACAATAGTTGGTAATCCATCTCATATCAATAAAGTGTATTGCTTGAAAGGAGAAAGTCTAGCTTATAACAATTCCAACAATTTATTTATTGACATTAATCAGTTATTAACATTCATCATAATTTTTTACGGTATTACAAATGATAATGTCAATAACAAGTTGATAGTTGTTCTCAAATTAGATGAGTCTGAAATTATAAAAGGACAAAAAATAGAAAGAGTCAGTCTCACGATCATGAATGGAGCACTTTCAAATTCAAAAGACTCAAAAGGCCTCAATTTTAGTGTTCAATCAGAAAATGATATCTAGTGGTTGGCAGCATTTCAGGTATAGCAGTTCCTTCGCATAATAAATAGGGATAATCTCTGTGTTAATATTATGAGGCTAATCACATTTTTGTATTCTCTTATAGGTGATGAAAGAAGACCATGACATTCTCTCATGGATATTTAATAGAACATCATATCCTGCCACCATAAAAAATCACATGGAGGGAGTTCCACTCAATATTCTTGGAATTGTCACTTTCAACATTGAATAACATTTAACAGAGATCTGGAGACATTAAAATGTATGTTCAATGTATCTCATGGCGCTAACTCTAAACACCATTGTTTGTACTGCATGAAAATAGCAAAAGACATGACAAGGAGTACATGAATATCAAGAGATCGAGAAGATCCTAATTGGAAACTTGTACTACCGATTCCTCTACGAAATGTTCATATCTGTACATTGCATGCGGAGGTGCGTATTATAGAAAAAATAATATATCTTCACATCTTGTTTGCATGGAATTCCGAGCCAGAGGCCTCTACGAAAGAAGCTATTTCCAGATTAGAGGATGTGTTGTCCAAAGCAGGCTTACATAAAGGCCACGTTAAAATAAAAAATGATGACAAGCTATCAGGTAAAACATGAAATATTCCATGCAAGCCGAGCATTGGAAGATCCAAAGCTCAAAGATTTTTATTAAATTATAATGGCAAACAATCCAAGGTTCAATACACGGTTTGGAAAGAAATTATTGCAGCAACTCAAGATTTCAAAGAAGAAGGTTCTACTCGTATACACAAAGTAGAAGTTTGAAAAAAGTTAGACAACATGGTGAAATACTTGAGAAAAGATAAATTTTCAAATACTGATGTACAAATGATACAGAAAACAACCAGTGAATTTGTGGATGCAGTTCAAAGTGCATGGGGTGTTGATCATATAACACATTATATGGTAAGATTTTGATTTTACACTACAATAGACAAATATGTGCAATTAAATTAGATACTTTTGGTACTGATTTAGATTATGTTTTTATGACATGCAGCACATATTACGACATCATTCGACATTCTTTGCAAAAAATAGTGGAAGTCTTAGCATATGGTCATCTCAAGGAATGGAAAAATCTCATTGGCAAGCAAGAGCGGCCTTTCATAAAAGTACACAACATGGCGGGACTAGCACAAAAAACAGCTATATACTGCAACTTTTTCAATGGTTTTATAGAAGAATCCAAATTCGTCATAATACAAAATCGACGGATTATAAAAAATTTCAAAAAGCATGCAAATTTATACAAGCCAGTAGGCTATAGACACACAATAAAATTTTGTATATTAAATAAAAATATTTACAAAATAAAATTCAGTAGTATCTACTCTGGTTTCGATATTTTCTCCAATGAAAGTTGCAACTTAGAATCATGCAACAATTATCTTTTTTCGTATGGATCCAACAGCTCATAGTTTTCATGCTTACTAGATCAACATAAGCAACATACAGTGCAAAATGAGATGATCTGAGCATGGAATTCACTGGTCCATATCCTAAAATTTTAACCGCAATGGTTTTCTTTACGAAAAGTATTTTAGGCACCTTATTGAAATTATGTCCTCCAAGAAAGACAGTGTCTTGATTGCCATAATCATAGTCTCACCATGTTGATGAAACTTTGAATGGGCAACACTTTTTCTCATTATTCTTGAAGAACTTTAGATAGTGTCCCAGTGCATGATCTCTTGAAAATTCTCTAGCAGAAGATCTCTGCCCTCCTCGACGAATTGCGAAATCATCAAGAAAAATTGTTTCCTAAAATGATAAAAAAATAAAGTAAGCTCCAGTATATAGTCTGACATAACGAATCTACTAGTACATGATAAGATACAAAAACTTACGCATTCGGCTTTGTCTTCCCTGATTACTGTCTCTCCATCAATATTATGTCCACCTTTTGATATCAATATTGTTGGTGAATAGACAGTTGGTTGTGGAAAACCAAGTTGACTTTGGATTCTGAGAAACTCCTCCTCAAAAGGTAGATCATCTTCTTTGTTGCGCATTTCCTCCACAGCCATTTTCAAGCAATTTTTTCCTGAATAAAACTTATCATTATATTCATCGTCAATACTAGGAAGAAGATCATCAGCATCAAAATCAATTATAATCAAAAATTCATCAAGCTCTTTACTCAAAATGCAAAGAGTCTCAGCTTCAATAAAGTAAAAAAGATTCGATATATCCGATATTGTCAAAAAAGAATTATTATCTATATTATAAGTAGACAAAGTGATCAAAGATTTATCAGAAGGAGAAAGGGTAGTGGGTGTTCTAGGGCCTATAAACGATGCCCTATTTCGAACATGATCAAAATCTGAACAATCATCTAAATTAACGTTCGTATCAATACAAAAAGTATCTATATCTATAATCTTTGACTTTTCAAACTTTGTACCACTAGAAGAAGCAGCTTCAGAAGTGGAAGGGACAGCTTTCGAATTGTCTGAAATATTTAACAAAAGAAAAAAAAACAAAAGCAGACTGAAAATCAACAAATCTACATTTTTTTATTGTGAATTGAGCACTCATCTACAGACTTGAAATCATTATGTAACTTGGTAAACATTCTGTCAAGTTTAGCTTTATAGATATGCTTGTTGAGTGTCACCATGTCCTGATAATGAATCATGTCCTTATTCTGAGATCTGAATAATGGAGTACTAAGCAGGGACTTAAATCTGAGATATATCTCAGAAAATGCCTCCACACAAGGGCCCTAAGTTATAGAAAGAAGAATAAAAAGAAAAGAAGAAAAAAGAGATTTGAAATACTCCAAACTATCAGTAATACCAAATTCATGAAAAAAAGAAAGCAAACTAGAATCATAATTAGACATTTTAAACAAAAACAACAGATGTAAAATTCCAAATATCGCTCTCAGGTGCAAACTACAAGTCAGGCAAGCACCTCCAGGCAATGTGCACTCAAAAGAGATATTAGAAAGTAGAGTATCGGATCCGAGTACAGGAACATAGAGCACAAAAGAAAGGAGATGCAATGTGCGCTTGAATGCGATATCGGACGAGGCAGTATCGGTTCCAGACGCAAGTTAGTCAACGTAGGGTAATCAGTGCAAACGGCGTGTCTGAAATCGATATCCGACCAAGAAATCATAAATTTGCGTGAAAATCCAAGCCAAAAATGACCTATTTATAAAAAAAAATTGCACGTGTGGAGGAGTAACGAAGGAACATGTGTCGACGGGTGATTGGTCAGAATTAATACGTCGTACAGAGAATGATTGATCTGACATCTGTCACGTGTGAGAATGACACGCGTCGAAAAGGGATTAGTGCACGTGTCCCAACCCACGTGTCCTCATAATTGAGTTATCATTGTCAGTACGGACATTCCACATGGACCAATGATCTGACGACACGTGTCTTCGGCCGTCTTTTTACACGTGCAAAAATTTCGTATATATAAGACCTCAGAATTTTCATTTTTTTCGCAGAATTTTTGGTTTTCGCTCCCAATATCACTCTCAAGCACGCCCTCTCACCGTTTAAGCGTCCGCCCTCTCACCGTGTGCTCGAGACCGATACCGTGGTTGTCCAATATCGCTTTCGAGCGTGCATCTCGTTTCTTAAAATATTCTATGTATATCTTGCGCTCAAAACCGATATTCAGTTCTGGTATCGATCTCAAGCGTCTTTTTATCGCAAATTTTTTGTTTTTTTCCCCTTTGCTTTTGTTCAAACTTTTTTTTGTTAATTTTTTTCTTTTGAGAATGATGGCCAAGACCAAATCCACTGCCCGTGCCATAACCACTGTACAACCATCCCATTCTCGTGTTCCCCCCGGTACTGGCCGTAGACATGGCATGAAGCAGGTCCGGTTGAGAGAGATAAGAAAACTCCAGAGAACAACTGAACTATTGATTCCTAGAGCTCCTTTCGGTTGATCTGTAAGAAATGTCACTCTGTCACTTAGGCTAAATGTTCGTTTTGCCGTGACAGCCATGCAGGCCTTACAGGGTGATACAAAAGGTAATATTCTATTCATTTGTAGTTCCTTTCATTCTGATTCATATTTTTTTACTATCATTGTTTGTAATTTGTCGATTCTCGTGTTTTGTGATGACAGTTCACTCTTGAGCCGTATACTCCTAATGATGTATATAGATTTTGGCAAGAGTTGATCAAAACCTATGCCCAGAATGGTATAAGCGTTGCACCTGAGATCGAGGGCCCTCAAAAGCAACATGCTCCTGTCTTAACAGCCTTTCAAGTTGCTCAGGATGTAGATCTTATTTTATATGATCAAAAAGAAATAAAAGTCCTTCCTAATATAGAGGAAGGCAATATTATAGCAGAGAGTCCCCTTGCCTTAAAAGGCATTGAGGCCCTTTCCGAAACAGAGGAAGGCGAGATTATAGAAGGAGTTGTTCCCTTATCAGTTCCTAATACTGATAAAGAAAATATAGAAAAATTGACTGAATAGAGATCTATTTGTAAATAGAGATACATAAAAAAAAAAGATACAATCATTTTACATGTAAACAACCCATTTATGGATTTTTTTTTTTATTGATATCAATTTAGATTCTTACAATCAGGTTGTGTCCATAGTGTAATACTGGAATGTAATTTTCTATATTGATAAAAAGACATGATGATTGGCATGTATTTGCTGATAGTGAATCTCAATGTTATTTCATAAGTTGGATTGTTTTGCCAATATCTCTGCAATTTTACTCGAGCTCATGTCTTTTATGTACCTGCATAAAACTAATACAAAGTTAGTTACAATTAGTACATAGATTGTATTAGAAAGTTTTGATTGAAACTATTTATAAAAGATCGAGTGTTTACAGTTACTTACGAGTTTACCATTGAAAATGAATATGAAGTCTGAAAAAACATCATCTTGTAGCAGCAATAGTTCATGCCTGATGTAGTTTAGACTCCAATCTTCTTCCACCTCAACACACGTCAAAACGACATCATTGTATATAATTTCAATATTTTTTTGTTTTAAATGTCCACTGGCTTTCAAGTCTTGATCGAGTGGCACCCATTTACCTTTATTTTTTTTTTCCATCTTTGATAATGGAAGCATAAGCTCAACATTTGTTTTTCAATTTGATAATGGAAGCACACGGAAGACATTTTAATTCTGCATTCTATTTTTCCATCTGATCTTTCGTCCCAGCCTTCATCCATAAGTTCAGATAATAAACTATCTAATAAATTTTTGCATACAAACATCGTTGGGGTTTTGTCTACATTGACACTTGAAAAGAAATCCACAAATATATTCAAGGAAATAAACCAACTCAATCTGACTGTTTTTGATCTCGTGCTCATTTTTAATGAATCTTTTAATCATTATATATCTTGCAACAAAATGATTCTAAAACTATAGCATCTGGTGCAATCCATTCATCACTTTCAAAACTAGGTAATGGAATTGGTACTATTTGTCCAAAATTTTCTTTTGTATCAGGAACGTACATTGATTCATAAAAAAAGATCCCACTATCAGCTAGATCTTTTGCAGTTCTACCTCAATATTGCAGCTGTCCAATATTAGTGTGAATAACATCTAACACACCTACTAAAGATCCACTCGGCTCCCATTCATTTATGTTGGATGAGTTAGAATTAAAGTAGAATCATTGTGCTATTGTACTGTGGGTCCTGTCAGTCGATAAGGATCAGTTGGCCTCGCCACGAGGCAAGTCGACGGGACACGCGTCCCGCCAACGGCAACCTGGGTCATGCATGAGTTGCCTGAGTAAACAATTATATGTACAGTTTAATTTCATTTTTCAAAATACAGTTGCTATGTGAGCTTGTTGTAGAGAGTGTTTTTTGTCTGTGTTACTGTGTAGCATGATCTGTGTTCCTGTTCGAAGAAAATTCTAAGTTGGTATCAGAGCCGTACAGGGAGTGTACAACATTGTTGTTGAAGAGAGCTTCGGGAGAATAGTCTTCTGAGAGTTTGGGATTTACGGCAGGTTGAAGATGGAAAGAGAAGCACTGGTGCACAGTTTCTAGTTTATAGAGGCTTGCCAAGCTCAGTAGAGGGATTATTAGCATGTGCATAGCATCATACAGGGAAAAATTTGGTGAAAAATTGACAATTTTGAAGCCAATTGAAAATTGAAACCGGGTTTGGGGTTACAGTTTTCTACACATAACTGGTGATTTCTTCATTGTTTGTGCACCGTTTTGGATGTCGTAAGGACAGAAAGGAAGTTAATTATATTATCAACCAGCCATGGAGAGATTCTGAGGTTTATGTCAAAGATTTGTCTGCAGATAGCTAACCTAGCAGATTTGCGGTAAAAGGTGAAAAAAGCCACTTTGTCAAGTTGAGCTAAAATCACCGTTTCTCCACGGAATTTCATGACTGAACACTCTAGAGACTTAGAATCAATAGGGCAACCCTGTTCTAGGCCTCAATCGCCCTCAATTTGATCTAAAACAGAGTTTGATCAAGCTGAAAATGGGCAGGGTAGGCGTGGTCGCAGAGAGAGAGAGAGAGAGAGAGAGAGAGAGAGAGAGAGAGAGAGAGAGAGAGAGAGAGAGAGAGAGAGAGAGAGAGAGAGAGAGAGAGAGAGAGAGAGAGAGAGAGAGAGAGAGAGAGAGCGTGGCTCGCGTGCGTCCAACCAAGCTGAAGTCGTAGTGTCTCAAGGGAACTAGTGTCTCCAAGAAAAGAGTTCGACACACGAGCAGGCTGGTGACCACAAGATAAGCTCCTATGTAGATCAACGGTGGTGATCTGAAAAAGGGAGCACCATCGGATCAAAACTGATCATTGAATCTCCTTAAATCCACTTGAATTTCAATGGAAGGGGCCTGAAGTGCAATTCACATTGCAACTTCATTAAAAATTTTCAAAGTGAAAGTTGAGTTGGGTCCCAAGTTCATGAAAGGTGAAGTTTCTTCACTCTGAAGAAATAGTTCAAAAACAAGAAAAGTCCTTATTTTTGGGTCCTTTGTCCGTTTTGACCCAAACGAAAGGCTATAACCTCCAAACGAAGGGCACTTAGACTGTACCTACAAGTACAGTACAACAAAACAAAGTGATTGCAGCGGAGAAAGTGTTTGGAGTGTGCCAAAAGTGATTTCACCATTTCATTGGGCATGTAATTGGGGGTTGATGACTGAGTGCATTTCGGAAGGCGACACCGATTTGGCTTTCAATTTGGTGGAAAAGCGATGAGTGGCCTAGTAAGAGAAAAAGTGCAGGTTATTATTTTCAGCTTATGACATCATAGTTGGCCTCGGCATACTGCTTTTAGCCTACGGCAGAAGTTTCAAGCAATTTTGCGATGACAAACATGGGAGAGTCCATTTTGAGTGAAAGTAGCAAATTAGACGGGATTTCCAGCTATGCAATTGGAAATTCAAAATGAAAAACATACTGATGGAGAAAGACGTGTGCGAAGTCGTCACAGGTGATGAGAGAAGGCCGCCAAATGAAGCAGATATCAAAGTGTTCAACAAAAAGATGAGGAAAGCTTTGACCTTCATTAACTTGTCAGTGAAGGATCACATCATTACCCACATTTGTGATGTTGTTACACCCAGAAAGGCATGGGATGTGCTAAAGGAGCAGTTCGAGACGTCAACTCCATCAAGAATCATGTTTCTGAAGTCAAAGCTGAATAGTGCCCGAATGGAGCAAGGAGAGCACATTCAAACTTATATGACCAGAATCAAGACAATGAGGGATGAACTGCATTCTATTGGTGAGCGCATACACGATGTGGAGCTGCCGCACAATGCATTGTGCGGCATTACAGAACCCTATCAGATGTTTGTGAGCAAAATAGCATCAAGAGAAAGATTGCCAACCTTTGACGAGCTCATAGGAATCTTGATGCAGGAAGAGCAACAACGAGAAATGGTGAAAGCAAGATGTCAAAATACTGACGATCAGGCACTTGCGACACGCCAAAAACAAGGCAAGGGCAAGGGCAAGAAGAAGTCTAAACAACAATTTGCCAAGACTCAAGAGGATGAGAGACCTTCCAGTAAGACCAAGAAGAAAGGCAAGTGCTTTCATTGTGGTTAAAAGGGCCATTGGAAGAGTGAATGTCACAAATTCCTTGTAGAACAAGATAAGAGGAAACCAAAGCAAGCAGGTAACCTTGTCAATGAGGGTGAGATTGAAGACTCTAGCATCTTCATATCTGCATTGTCATCTAATCAAGATAATCAACCATGGTATATTGACTCGGGAGCCACAAGACGCATGACAGGTAACAAGAATTGGATCAGTAGCTTGAAACTGTTGGATAATGGAACGTTCGTTTCACAAGCAAATGGTGATGTGTGCAAGATCAAGGGGATAGGCACCGTTTCAATCCAACTACCTGATGGCAAAAGCAGGATAATCAGGGAGGTACTTTATGTACCAGATTTGAAGAAAAATCTACTTTCTGTTGGAGTCATTACTGATCAAAAGTTGAAAGTAGAATTTGCCCATGATCATTGCCTTGTGAAGGATGTGAACCAAAAGTTTAAAGTTATTACGGATGGAGTAAGGGAGCCCAATACAAAATTGTACAGGTTGAATGCTACAATCAAGAGGCAACATGGACTCGTATCGTCCATTCCATCGCAAACTGAGTTGTGGCATAAGAGGCTTGGTCACTTGAACTTAGGAAGCCTCAGTTTGATGAGAAAATTGGAGATGGTAACAGGGTTGCCTACTATAGAAGACCACTTGAAATCAATGTGCGAATCATGTGTATATGGGAAGCAGCATCGAGAGAAGTTCAATAAAGGTGGTGTTGCAAGGGCAAAGAACAACCTGGATTTGATCCACACAGATTTATGCGGGCCTATGAGGACCATGTCCTTAGGTAAAGCCTTCTATTTCATGACCTTTATTAATGATATGTCACGTAAGACATGGATCTACTTTTTGAAGAAGAAATCAGATGCATTTGACAATTTCAAGAGCTTCAAAGCATTGGTCAAAAATCAGACATGTAGGAATATGATGATCGTGTGAAGGGCTATAGATGTTTTGATCCAGTGGAATCAAAATCGATGTAAGTCATGATGTTATCTTTGATGAATCCAAGATGTATGAAGACGAGGATGATGAGAAGATAGACACATCTAGTGGGAAAGATGGTATAGTGAGGATACCTCCTGATGATGATCCTTTTATTGACTTTCCAAGTGATGAACATGAGGATACATCTCAAAATACTACTACTCAACCTCAAGAAATAGGTTGAAGAGGTAGAGACAAACCTTTTGGTGCAAGAAGGATTGAAGTTGCAGGTGACAAACGCAAGGAGAAGGATGTACCATGGGATACATTTTCACCAGGAAGCCGATCACCTGACAGGAAGCTCCCTAAGTGGTTTGAGAGATTTTTGGAGAGCCACGACATGGATGACTTTCCAGGATCATCTAGCCAGGGAGAGCTACGAAGATCAACAAGAAAGAAGACACAACTTGAAAGGTATGAAGCAAATTATGCTCTCTTATCTAGCATTATTCAAAGCAAAGAACCTTCGACTTGTGGTGAAGCGAAGGATGATGACATTTGGGTCAAGGCCATGGGAGAGGAGATGGAGTCAATTGCTAAGCATAGCACATGGGACTTAGTAGAACCACCAATTGGTAAGAAACCCATTGGTTTCAAATGGGTATACAAGATTAAGTACCATGCAGATGGAAGTATAGCAAAGCACAAGGCAAGATTAGTGATCAAAGGGTATGCACAAAGTAAAGGCATCGACTATGAGGAGACCTTTGCGCTGGTATATAAGTGGGATACTCTACATCTACTTGTTGCTTTAGCTTCACATTTTGGTTGGCCTTTGCATCAGATGGATGTGAAATCTGCTTTTCTAAATGGTGAGTTAGAAGAAGAGTTGTTCATGGATCAACCTGAAGGCTTTGTAGCGAAAGGACAGGAGAATAAAGTATGTCACTTGAAGAAAGCGCTTTATGGTCTTAAACAGACACCACGTGCGTGCTATAGCAGGTTTGATGCCTACTTTCGTTCAAAGGGGATGGTGAGAACACATTCTGATCCAAATTTGTATGTCTTATGCTTTGATGATATGGTTGCTTTGATTGCTCTTTATGTTGATGACTTGATTACTACGAAAAATAATCAAGAGATGATAGACATGATCAAGAAAGACCTCATGGAACAATTCGAGATGATAGATCTCCACCTGATGCATTATTGTCTTGGAGTAGAGGTGTGACAAAAAGGACACAAAGTGGGTTTAACACAGGTGAAGTATGTCAAAGAGTTGCTGCACAGGTTTAGGTTGTAGGATTGCAAACCAGTGAATACTCCTATTGAACCAGGTAAAAAGTTGATGAGTCACAATCATTTGATGCTACGCTATATAGGCAGTTAGTAGGGAGCTTGATTTACCTTACCACGACTAGACCAGATATATGTTATGCTGTTGGTATTGTAAGTCAGTTTATGGCAGCACCTACGGAAACGCATTGGAAGGCAGCTAAGCGCATTTTGCATTATGTGAAAGGCACTTCAGATTATGGCTTGATTTTACAGAAAGCATGAGGGTTTCTCTGAGTTGTGTGGCTATGTGGATGCGGATTGGGGAGGTGACTATGATGATCGTTAATCCACCACAGGGTATGTATACCAGCTTTGTGGGAGTTGCTTTTCCTGGTCTAGTAAGAAGCAAAGTACAATTGCTTTATCCACCACAGAAGCAGAGTATAAGGCAATGTGTAGTGCAGCACATGAAGCTATATGGTTGAGACAAAGCTTGGCAGAAGTTGGCATGAAGCAAAAAAATCTCACAACTTTACATAGCGATAGTCAGAGTGGCATTCAGTTAGCAAAGAGTCCAGTGTTCCATGCGAGAACCAAACACATTGAGATTCAGTATCACTTTATACGTGAGAGACTGCTGAGTTGTGAAATTCATGTTGTTCATTGTAGTACGAAAGAACAACTAGCTGATATTTTCACTAAGCCACTTGTTGGAGAAAAGTTTGATAAGTTTAGATCAAAGCTTTCTATACTTAAAGTTTGTTGACTTTAAAGCTATGTATATGATTGTATAAAAAGTAGACTCTACTTTAAGGGAGAGAGTTAGAATTAAAGTAGAATCAATGTGCTACTATACTGTGGGTCCTATCAGTCGATAAGGATCAGTTGGCCTCGCCATGAGGCAAGTCGACGGGACACGCGTCCCGCTAACGACAACCTAGGTCATGCATGGGTTGCCTAAGTGAACAACTATATGTACAGTGTAATTTCATTTTGAAAAATACAGTTGCTATGTGAGCTTGCTCTGGAGAGTGTTTTTTGTCTGTGTTACTGTGTAGCATGATCTGTGTTCCTGTTCGAAGCAGATTCTAACTGGATGGATATAAATCTGCAAGAGATATCAAGAATATCAATACTCACAGTTGTTTTTTTTGTGATCCTAACGGTTGAATCCTTGCACATTTATCTTTGAATGCATATATACATGTTGGACTAGAATTTCAGAAATAGATTTTCCTCTTGATGATGTTTTGAAATCCAAAATTTTGGCCTTCCAATAAGATCGAAATGATAGTTTTGACCTTTTTTTTCTTTTTCGAAATGCTCCTCTTGATGATGGATGCATCAAAACCCAAGAGTTTTTTTGAATATTTTCTTGGCACCCATAATCCATTATCATCTGTCTCGTTGAATAGAAGCACATAGTCGATTGAGGAGCACGGCTTCCTTGATGGCGCCATTTATAATGTGCATGCAAAAATCTGAAACAATGAACTATGAATCTGAAAATTTGCATAGACAAAAAGCCATGAATATGAGAAAATGTGTTGGCAAAAATTTGAAACACTGATCTATTTGGCACCATAAATTAGCTCTGGTTAACCCTGTTAACCATGATTTGACAATGCATATACATTAATGGTACATCGATTTTCTCATCTCAATCATCTGTCATACTCATTTTCAATATTTTTGGGTCTCTTCGGGCAGTAATGAGCTGGACGGGTAGGCCTCATTAACCAATAGCATTTTCACATGCTGCCCGACAAAACAACAATATATTTTAAAAGTTTTTATTTTATTTATATTTGAAAAATTCTACGTTACGTAGAACCCCGATTTCAAGGTTTCAATTGGTCCACATGGCAACGAAAATAAGAAAAATAAATAAAAAAGCATCTTTTTCAAAGGCCCTCTTCAGGCTCTAAGTTTCTCTAATGAAATGTCAGAAGGTGATTCTATTCAAAATCACATAAATCAATTTAAAACTTTGTTAGAGTAGATGACAACAGTAGGTTTAGTGATTGAAGATTCGGATGATGTCATGACCTTATTGTCTAGCTTGCCATCCTCCTACGAAAACTAAATCATGATGATTTCGACTCAAGTCTCAGAAATAATTTTGTCTAGAGTCATAACTATGTTGTTGTAGGAGGAGATTCGAAGAAATGGTACATGCTCATCTTCCATTGAAGACTCACAGACTCTATACACCAAGAAAGGCTTGAAGAAACAACAAGAAAAGAAGAAGGAAAATTAATTAGATTCAAATCAGAAGTAGTCCCAAAAGCAAATTCAGAACTAGAATGATCAACTTGCTCCGAACAAAAAATGATGTTACGCAAATACTACAAAAGGACGAACCACAAGATCCAGGACTGTCGAATACTCAACAACAAGAAGAAGAAATAGTTGAATCAACAAGCCAATACAAGTATTGATTCTTAGCAAAGTGTCGAAGATGATGATGAGCAAAATGACTTCATGCTGAACCATCACCATGTCGAACAACTTGAGGAGTGGCTCCTTGACTCTGGAGTGACACAACACATGACAAGCCATCAAGAATGCTTCATTGACTATTCGACCTACATCACCAAGAAATTCGTTCACCTCAAAGACAACAGCTCACATATGATCAAAGGTGAATTTGTATTTCCTGAATCAAAAGTCCATACCAAAAGTTTTGTATATCCCAAATCTGACAACAAATCAACAGTCGATTAGCAGAATAACTGATTTAGGACATAAGGTAGAGTTCGAATCAGATTCATACAAGATTCTTGATAAATCTAAGAGAGTTTTTGCACTTGATATGATGCTAGTTTAGTAGCCTCTAACTTTGACTTGTGTTTGTGAGATTACTATAATTCCCATAGAGTGAGCGAGTTGCCTACTTCTAGTGTAGATAATTGGTATCTAAATATGGATGATTCATGTTTGGTTGTGGTAACCAGATGATATGTATATGTGGAAATGTGACTATATTTTTTAGTTAATAGTTGGATATGCAATGGTGTTAGGCTTGTATAAGGAAGCAAAGACCAACTCCAAGGCTCTTCATTGGAATGGAATCCAAGCCACTATATACTACCAACACATGATATTCCCTCTCCAAGGAAGAATCTCATTACAACAAGCTTAATCATCAAATAAAATCCTATGTACAATCGTTACTAAGACTATGTACAATTCTATGTACAATCGTTACTAAGACTATAGAAGCTAGTCAATCGAATTGGGAGCACAAGCTCCAAGCAACCGTGTGCACATTCCACATGACCTATAAACTAGCTATCGGGCACACCCTTTTAACTTGTTTATGGCTTACAGACAATAATGCATGCTAAATTCATCATTCCTAGCCTACGAAAAACCATTCAATAACAAATAGATACTAGTAGATCCATCCAAAGATGTACGGGCTTGTTGAAAAACCTATGTGAAACCCAATCGGTAGCCCTCCATGTCCAAAGATGTCTGGGCTTGTTGAAAAACCTATGCGAAATCCAATTGGTAGCCCTCCATGTCCTTCACACGAAGAAAAAGATAGGCTTACTCATTGTTACTCTACAATTGGTCGTGCTTTAAGTAGTTCAGTTTTGATGGATAACGAATTACTTTGACATTATAGACTTGGGAACCTCAACCATGTATCGATTGCAAACATGTCTAAGCATTCTTCAGTTCTTGATTTTGATTATCAACTATCGACCTTCCAGTATGCCAGAGTTTTATCATAGGAAAGTAGGCTTGAAGGCCTTTTAAGTCGAATCGAGAATACATATATAAAGATCTATTAGACATGCTTCACTCAAATATATGTGGCCCGATGCAGACACCATCATTGTTTGGTGCAAGATTCTTTATTACATTTATAGATGATTATTAAAAAAGGATTACTGTATATTTTCTAAAGCACAAATATGAAGCCTTCCATTTTTTCAAAATATTCAAAGAGCATGCTAAGTTGCAGACAAGAACACGAATCAAAGCTCTCTTAGAACTGACAATGGTAGAGAATATATATTCAATACATTCAAAGAGTATTGTTAGACACATGGCATCGAACATCAATATGCTACTTCCTATTCTTCCCAATCGAATGGCCTAGTCGAAAGGAAGTATAGAACCTTAGTCGAGTCTGCCAAATGCATGATCACTCATGCTTCGTTGCCTACTTTTTGCTAATTTTTTACTTTAAACTTTTTAGTTCTGTTCAGACAAATTTTTAGCATTCAATTTCGGTTTTCATTTCTAATTTGATTCCATACATTTGTAGAGCTTTGTCTTACTTTAATTCGCACCAATTTGCAAAGCGTTTGGATAAGAGATGCAAAAGTTATTGCACATTTCCCAAAAGCTGTCAAAATGGGTGGCTAAAATTTTGCTTTCACTTGATTTGAATTTTTCAGATTTAATCTGAGGTTCTATTTCAAGTTTTCTTTACATAAGATTTTAGAGCATTGTCTTAGCTTTGATCTGATCTATATGGCAGGTCATTTGGATTAGTGTCCAAAAAGTTATGACTAATCTTGATTTGTAGCTCTAGTTTTGTTAGTTTTTCTTTTTTTAAAGTTTTCAGCCCTGTTATGTGATTAATTCAACCTATAAAATCACCTCCAATCATTGATCTGATAATATATCCTGATAGAGCTTGTTGTTATCTTTTTAGAGGTACTGAGTTTGTTTGATTTGGATCAATATTGAGAGAGTTCTGATCAAATTAGTGAAGGTGGGTCAGAATTGCCAAAATTTTGAAAAAAAATTGTGGATTTTTTTCAAGTGAGAGAGAAGCACTTCAATCTTTCAATTTTGAAGTTTTGTCTCTGTTGTAAATTTTTTTCACATTTTTCATGTTGAAGTTTTGTTTAAAAAAAACAGACCTAATCATACCCTTTTCAACCCTAACCCCCTCTCGACCCTACAGCCTTAACTTTCCCTCTCACTCGGCTATTTACCACGCAACTCTTGTAATTTGTAGAGACAAATTGCCCCAAAGTAATTAAGACTTTCCCAGGTTCAAAGCCCAGATAGACTTTGATGATTTAGAATTATCATTGATCAAAATTTTGTTAGGATATTGTATGAATTTGAATACTTTAATGAATTGAGTAATAGGCATTGACACCTGTAGAACTAAGAATCTTCTATGAACCATGTTTGATGGTAGTATGAACACTGACCTTTCTTTGAAGAGATGTGCAGGTACACACGAATGTACCTGAACAATCTGAACAATCTGAACAAGAATAAGAAGCCTTTTGGGCTTAAGGACTGACCTCTCTTTGAGGGTATGTGCAGGTACTCAAGAAAGTGCCAGAAGAACAAGAATCGAAACAAGAAGCTCTCTAAGCTTAAAGACAATATTAAGAAGGCTTTTTGATAAAGTCTATAAGAAGGCTCAGTAGAGTCTATAAAGAAGGCTTATTACTAAGTCTATAATGAAGGCTCAGTGGAGTCTATAAAGAACTGGACAAGGCCTAGGGTCTGATCACTCTAGTGACTAAAGTCAAGTTGGAACCTTGTACCACCTACCTCCCACCTACTTTTCCACATGCATTCTAGGCTATTTGACACCTAGAATGGGGCAGCCTCCTACACTCTCTTCTAATGCCAAATCACCAAAATAACTCTCCCAAGCTAATACACATCACCCATTCACCCACTCTAACTAATACACCTCATCCATGCACTCCACTTCACCCTATTTCCTATTGGAGTCTTCCTCACACCTCATGCACTTGAACTGGACACCTCACTCACTTTGAAAGGACTCTCCACTCTCTATATAAGTGGAAATGCGCCCCTTTACCAGGAGGATTGAGGGAAGATGCATCCAAACTCTGCCATTTTGTTGGTGGTTGTGTACAGGTGCTTTGGAAAAGAGGATTGAGGCATCACCTCAAGGAGACTATGTCATTTTGTGATTGTAAGATTATTAGAGCTCAAACCCTCGGATTTCTATCTCTCTCTCACATCACAACACAAACACACACACTATCTCTCTCTCCCTCTCCTCTTTCACCTTCTCTCGAAATCATGGTATGCTCTTGAAACTGTGTAAGAATGGCTGATCAGTACTTTTGCATGTCGGGCTATCAGTGGCCTATTGTCCATGCATGTCAGATCTAGAGCTTGCATGTCAGATCTAAAGCTCACAGAGTCACGTTTGAAGCTTGCATGTCACACCATGCATTGCCGAATGACCATGCATGTCACTTCATGACTGTTACATGTCAAGAATCTATGAACCCTTATGATTGCATGATAAGAATCTAAGATCCAACATGATTGCATGTCGGAAAGATTAAGACTGATGAAAAAATTTCTATGTTTGTTAAGCTAGATATGGAATTAAGATCATTGGATATGAACTAAGACTATGTTAAGTTGATGTTCCTACATCTAAGACCCTTTTGGAATCCATGGTATATGTAATTGGCATTGGCCAATTGGATTTTCATAATGATAAGAAAAGAATCCTTGGGGGAGGGGGGGGGGGGGGGAGGGGTGTCCCATCTTAACCCCTCAATGCTTCCCTATTGTGTGAATGAATCTATGTGATGTAATGTTTTTCGAGGTTTGATTTAAAGTCTTATTGATTTTCATTTAAGTTGATTAGAGACTAGCTTTATTTGAATAATAAGCCAACTAAATATTTTGGCCTTAAGACCAATCTCCATCCTTTCCTTATATTTTGGCCTTAAGACCAATCTCCATGGTTTCCTTGAAGGACAAAGCACCAAGAGAAGGATCTTGTAAGGATCGTGAACTCGGCAAATTGCGGGTCACTATGATTGTGGAGAAAAGCTCACGGGCAATGTGATACTCCATGAAAACTCCAAACGAGAACATTCCACTGACGCCACTGTCGCCGTTCATCCGCGTAGCAACAGAATGAAGCTCCAGTTGAAGAATACGAGAACAGGCCTGATTATCTCACCCAAAGCCTGACAGAGAACAGTTTTGGTTTGAATACAGACTCCTTTAACACCCGCCACCCATGCACCATCTGTAATCCGAAGAGCTGCAGTCACCTCTGATGAAAAATCTACGTGTCCAGGTGAATTAATCAGATTGATCTCATCTTGACGAGCGGACGTCTCCAGCATCCGCTTGAGCATTGATTTCTGTTGTCGTCTGACGTGAACTTCACCATTTTGGTGGTCTTAAAGAAATCCGGAAACAAGAAGATAAATGAGAATGGAACCAAACAGAGTGTGCTGTAATCAAAACAAAAAAAAACAGAACAAAATGGATGAATTAGAATCAGATTTGAAGCATTAACGCTCTCGATCCAGAGATGAGGTTTGGATCGCATACGAAGAAGCCGCCTGCTATAACTTCTCAACATCCTGAATGCCTCCTTCAAATAATCTGCAGACGAATCATCAAAACGATTCAAACATCCTGATCGCCTTTCACTTGTAGAGAACCTGTTTTTAGAAGTTGCTCCCTTTGATATCTTCTTGGGTACCTCACTCCTTCACGTTTCCGTCTCCGTCAAGATTTCATCCAACTCCTCTCCTTCGGTCAAGTTTGCTCTCTCTCTACTGCCCCCTCTCTCTCCTCAGCCGAGATTCCATCCTCATTGCGTCGGTTACCTCCTCTCTCTCTCTCTCTCTCTCTCTCTCTCTCTCTCTCTTCACGCTGATTCGGTTACCTCCTCTCTCTCTCTCTCTCTACCCGTTCGGTCGAGTTTACCCTCTCTCTTCTGCCCCTCTCTCTCCTTGGGTCGACATCTCTCTCTCTCTCATTAGAAGCTCATTTTCGTCATCGCCATTAGTCTGAAAAAGATAAAATCTATTTTGCTTCATTGTGCTTTCAAGGACAAGTTCGAGCATGGTGGGATACTCAAGCACATTTGAGCACAAAGCTTTGGAGTCAATTCAAAATTGCTTTCATTGATAGTATTACCAAGTTTTATGAGAAATTATTCAAATCTCTCAAACAAACTGGTTCTGTACAACAATTTAATCAGCAATTCTTGGCATTGGTTTACAAGACAAAATTTTAGTATAGAAAATGTTTGAACTACTATGTGGGTTTTCTTCAAACGCCTATAAAAAATGTGCTTCAACCAACTCTTTCCAAATCCATTTATGCCACTAATTTTATAGAGTTGCGCAATATGATGGATCGTGCACTTGCTCTGGAGCACTTATCTACAAATCATATCAATGAATGTTGGAAAGTCACCGCTCAACGAAAACCTTATTATTACAACCAACGACTGTCTGAATACGTTAGTCCTACATTTGATGGTAGCATCCACTCCATTTATGTAGACAATTGGCTAGAGGATTTGGATTATAACTTCTACTATAGTGGAGGTATTGGTGACAGTGATATAGTTTTCTTTGCTTCATCGAGTTTCCAAGGGCGTGTTCAGTCATGGTAGAACATCATTCACGACTTTCTTCCCGAGAACTGGTTAACTTTCAAAGAATTTGTTGACAGATCTTCAATCGATCTGACTTCATCCAATGGTGTTCTTTGGACCAGACAACTATAGTTGATGAGTATAATAGAGAATTCCAACAAATGGTCCCAATATTCGATTATGGAGAAGTATATCTTGTTGCCTGTAGTACACACATGCCAACTTGGATTTGTGTCTATGATCTATATTTCCATTATCGCTCCTTGTTTTTTTTGTGAAACTGCCAATCTAGATCAAGTTTCTGGTAACTAGTTAGATTGGTAAGCAAGCACATAATAACTCTTGTGGATCATTAAAGATCCATTTTAGGTCCCCAAATTACTATACTTTCACATGGTATCAGAGCCAAGTACGAGAGCTCTGATCATAGACCCATTCAAATCCATTTTTAGCAGTTTTGGTGCTAAAAATTAGTCTTGTGAGGGCGCGCTAGAAGCCAAGTTTTGGTGAGGGGATTTGATCTCAAACTTCAAAGGGATCAAAATTCGCACTTTTCCCACATGTGGGAACTTTTGAACCTGTATTTATTGCACAATATTCATCTGGTTATTAAAAAATCAATTTGAGAGGTTTTGGGGTAATTTTTGGTGGAGATCCTAGGATTATCTATCAAGATCATTTGCCATTGATTAGATTTGATTTTTTTCATGGAATCTAATTAATCTAGGTTGAGTTCAAGTCCTATTAAGGTCATATACAGATCTTGAAAGTACAAGGAAGAAAGAGATTAAGTCATTTCTTTTGTCCAAAAATAGCCAAGATTGGCAAGATTTGCCTTAAAGTAGTTTTCACATCATCTTATCTTCATTATAGCTTTATGAGAGAGTGATAGAACTATTATTACAAGTCCATTTGTTGGATTAGAAATCAAATTTGAGTGAAACACTACAAGTTAGAAACCTTTGTGAGTTTAAGTTCAATGAAATCTATTATTTCTTGTGTGTAGAATTTCACTAGTAAGATGGGATCTGTTGGAGCATACCTTCTAGAAGCTAGTGAGAGATTAAATTCTACTAATTATGCAATTTGGAAGGTTAGGATGGAGTCACTCATGGTGCTCCAAGACCTTTATGAGTTTCTGATTTAAGATAAAGATGAACCTCTAGGTGCACAGGCATTAGTGAGATACAAAAAGAGATCTAGGCTAGCACTTAATTGTGTGAAAATGAATGTGAGCAATGATCTTTTGAGGGAAGTATTATCATGTAAAAGCACTAAAGAGGCTTGGGAGCCTTTAATATCAATCTATGAATCTAGTAACACTTCGAGGGTTCTCATGCTTAGAAATCAGATTTTGCAAAGCATGAAGAGAAGTGAAGAGAGTGCATAGGACTATGTGCTAAGAATCAAGTCTCTAAATAGGGAGTTAGCTTCCACTGGAGAGAAGATTCAAGATGGAGAGCTTGTTTAAATTGTCCTTAATGGTCTAGTGAGGAGTGGTTTTTCAAAAATGGTCCAAAGCTTTGCAATCCAAGACACTTTGCCCACTATAGAAAAGCTTCATAGTGTATTAGTGGTTGAAGAGTGTAGAATGATGCACACCAATGCAAGAATGAACTCAATGTCTTTGCAATATGGTGATGAGAAAGCCAATTTTTCATTAAAAGACAAGAAGAAGACCAATGGCAAGAAGAAGCATTTCAAGGAGACCAAGGAAGATGATGGTGCATCAAGCTCAAAGGGCAATATCAAGGACAAATCCAAGTTTAAATGCTTTTTCTGCTGAAAGAAAGGGCATTTTGCATCAGAATGTCTCAAGAAGAAGAAGGCACAAGAGAGCAAACAAAGCAACATTGCACATCAGAAGGAGGAGGAGGATGAAGAAGAATCATCCTTGATGGTTTCCAACAAACCTCCATCATCCAAGAGCAAGACGCCTAATTGTTTCACATTTTTTTATGTTCAAAATATCAGTATCAGAGAATTGCACGACTGCATCAAATGCCTAATCTTAATGCGATCTCTCTTTATGGATGTCTATGACACCTTTAACATTCATCACAAATCATAACTACTCTATTCTATTCACCAAGGAATCTAGATCCTACTATTACACTATCAATTTATGTTACTATTTTCTTTTGCTGGGATAACGGCCATCATTTTCGTTGCAGCCTAGACCTTGTTGTCCCAACAGAGTGGTATTAGAGCTAATGGTTTTAGATTTTCTAGAGTTTTAGGATCAAAGAACCTAATACGTTCATATTTTAGAGCTAGTTTACGGCTTGTAAATCGGATTGGAAAATCTTTTTTGTGTTCACCTGGCTGGGTTAAGACTGCTCCAACTGCATACTTCGATGCGTCCGTATGCACGTGAAACTCAATGGACCAATTGGGTGGGCGTAAGATTGGTGCTAAAACCAATGCATCCTTAAGCTTCTGGAAAGCCTTTAGGGCTTCCTCGTTCCAATGTGGATCCGTTGTGAGTTTGTAAATTGGTCGGGCTAACTCCGCAAAGTCAAGAATGAAGATCCTATAATAGTTAGCATGACCCATGAAGATGTAAACTTTGCGGATCGCCCCCGGTGGTGGTAGATCAACAATGACCCTGATCTTTGATAGATTTGTGGTGATCCCGTGTCTTGACACTATATGGCCGAGAATCAAGCCATGTGTCACCCAGAATTAACATTTTTCTAGATTCAGGGAGATCTGGTAGTTGCAACATTTTTGTAACACCTTCTCCAAATTGGATAAGTATTCTGAGTTTGGTCCATGCATGCACAGATCATCCAAGAAAATTTCCAGGAATTTTTTGTAGATAATCTTTGAATGCCGCCTGCATGACTCGCTGGAAAGTGCTTGGGGGCATTGCAAAGTCCAAATGGCATCACTTTATAGGCATAGGTTCCCCATTCCATGGCAAATGCTGTCTTGTGCTGGTCTTGGGGGGCTATCTTCACCTGGTTGTAGCCGCTGAAGCCGTCTAAAAAACTGTAGGCTTCAGCGCCAGCTACTCTGTCGAGGACACTTTTCGTAAATGGTAAAGAAAAATGATCCTTTTTAGTAACTGCATTTAGCGCATTCAGATTCACACAAATCTACATTTTGCCGTTCTTCTTCGGTACTATAACTATCGGTGATACCCATTCGGTGTGCTCGATTTCATAAATAAAATCTGCATCCATCAGCTTCTGCAACTCCTGCTTGATCAATTCTGTATAATTCGGGTTGCAATGGTAATAACGGCTTACCTTGGGGACTGCTCTGTCCACCAAGGGTATGGTGTGTTGGACTACTGTTGGTGAAATGCCCTTCAGATCACTATAACTACAAGCAAAACAGTCTTCACACTCCACCAACAATGATCCTAGTCTCTTGAACTGTGTGGGCATTAATTGCTCTCCCAATGCACTATCTTTTCTTCTTCATCTGGCTCGACAAGGTTCATCGGCTGTGTTCACGCAGGTCCCTCGAAGACTTGTTTTGCTGGTGCCTGACTTTGATCAGGTTCTTACTAGGCTTGCGGCATCATTATTACCACGTTGTCCAAGGGATAATTTTTGAAAGTCTCAAGCACTCGTGAACTGGCGCTCGTCGAGATTCCTCTTTTAGCATATTGATCTTAGCCCGACTGGTCATTTTTTTGATTTTTTGTCACCTGCGTAGAAGATGATGTGGTATTTGGGTCCATCTTGATTGACTTCAAGGAATCCAACACCTTCCTTTTGCTCTTTTTTGTCATTTTGGTGGATTCTTCCTTGTTGTCTTTCATTAGAACTGGCGTGATATTCATCTCATGATTACGAATATCAATATCCACTGTAGCTATCGCCTCTTCGAGTAGATCACTCCATCGGATCACCTGGTTGTAGCATTGCTTCAACTGATTCTTCTTATTCGCAGATGCCTTGGGTGGATCGATTCTTGAGACTTTCGCCATAGCAAACTTTTGCGGTGGTTGAGCTGGTACTTTCTTGATTCCGTAATGATCTGGGTCCATGTGGTGTAGGACCTGCTCATTAGCTAGCTCAATCTCCTTATTATAAGTTAGAGTATGTTGCCACGAGACTAAATCATCGTCCACTGGGTTCTCAATAGGTTCCGCTGACAGCCATGCTACATTGATCATATTCACTCCAAATGTGATTGGTGTGTCCATAGTGTAACACTTGGGTGAAGATGTACTGGGTTCAGGATTTGATTCATATTGACATGTCTGGCTGTCAATAGTTGCTAATGCATCCGTCCATATCACGCCATCCATCTCTGAATCATAGTGACCTCCCTTGGCTGGCCTTGGGCGATCAATCGTGTAATCTGTCATAGATGATCCCTCATCAGCCTTGGATGCAATAGGTTTCACCGCCCATGTAGTTGGATCAACCTTTACAGCCTGTTCTCTGTTCTCAAAGGTGAGTTTCCCCATACAACTGGTACTACTTGCACAGTCCTCAACCATGGTTTTCCCAGTAAAACACGGTATGCAGGGGGAGATTCAGGTATATCCATGACTACAAAAGTAATCACAAACTGCATGCCTGCTATCTTTATAGGGATATCGGCAACTACACCTTTTGGTTTCACACAGGATTGATCTACTAGCTTGATGGCGAATCTTGCTGGCTTCAACCCTTGCAAACCCCATTTTTCATACAAAGTAGTGGAGATCAGATTGACACCCGATCCTCCATCTACCATTACTGCCTCGTCCTCGTATCTCTTGTGTTTGATTGGCATTATGTTCCTCTCTTTCCCACGCTACTCCAATGTGGAGGAAGCTACTTGTTTCTTCATAGCCCATACAATATATGACTCAGACGCTACTGGCTCCTCATCCGCTTTGGCCCATTCAGCTAGAAGGCTTTTCGCTTGTGGTGCAATCCGCAGTAGTTCTCCGAGTGATAAACTAACACGGCTTGACAGTAAAAGTGTGAGCCTTTTAGTGCGTGGTTCCTCGGGCTCTACCATGTGAAAAGGTGGTTCATGTTGGTGCAACCGATCATTCTGATCAATGCATAGTGGTGAGCCCACTTGCGATTCCCGTGCGATGCCAATTGGAGGTTCCGTGGAATTGTCCCTTTCTTGCTCTTTTTCCTTCGCTTGTGCTTTCTATACCCAGTGTCTTATTTTCTAGTATTGTCTTCTTTCTTCCCTCACATTCGGATATGGCGCTAAAGTTGAGGGTTGGTCGTCAATGACCGATGGTGGTGATGATGGAGCCACTTCCTTTTTCTTCTGTGCTCGCGTAACAGCTAACACATGAGCGTGGAATTGTCGCCCTTGTGATGGCATCCCCGCTGAAACTGCTGGTTGTTGTATCGCAATGAAGTTGAGAGGTGCACTGGTTCCAGGTTTAAATGGACAATTCTTGAAATAGTGTCCATACCCACATTCTTGGCAGAAGGATGTGTATTGTCCCTTGTAGGGACATTCCGCAATTCTGTGTCCTTCGTCACATCCGTAGAAGCTGTAATTTCTTCTGCCTTGACGCTGAGTTTGAGCTGCATAGGCCGTCTCTGGTTCCACAGCTATCAGGTTTACATGGGCCACTTGTTGATTGGCTGGCCCTGGTGGTGTAGGTAAGGCCATACGCTATTGTTGATTTGGTGTGCCGTACCTTGGTGTCGTGTTGTGTGCCCCTTGATGGTAAGGATAAGAAGTCTAAGAAGGACTTCTCTTCTGTTGAACAATCCGGGGATTAAATGGAAAAAATGTTGTATCATGCGATGTTGCATTGCACAGATGGTAGAATCTATGTGTCAGTCTCATATTTTGGTTTAGGACTGGACACTCATTTGCTGTATGGTTTTGTGTGCACTCTGAACACCATACATTCTCCCATCGAGGATGCTGTAGCTGGTTTGGTTCCGGTTGATGTGGCGTTACTGCTACAGCTCCATGTAAGGCTTTCAGTTTCTGGTCAAACTACGCCGTAAGTTGCTCCATCTGCTGTTTGTGTAATTTTGTCATTTGCTCCAACAATAGTTCTGTGGATAGAGCAGATGCGTTTGATGATGATGATGCTAACGAGGGAGTAGGAGTGTGGGTGGATGGATATTCGTCGTCAGATCCCTCATCCTCTTCCCTGATGGCATCTTCCATAGCTTCTTGCAAAGTAGCATACTGCTCCCATCGTTTCAGTTCTCTTCTTATGCTTCGTGGTAGTCCGGCTAGGAACCACATGATCATTGCATGATTGGGAGTTAGGGTTGCACTGCATTCGGATCGTAGGTGTTTAACCTGTTCAATATAGTCCCTGACCCTTTCTCGTTTTTCCACCTTGACTTTGCTCAGCAGGAGAAACGGGTCTTCCAGAAATTTTTTCTTGGTTTAAAGCACATAATGAGAGCCGCTTTAACCGCTTCCCAGGTAGATTTTTCTTCCTCTAACAAGTTGAAAAACTAGTCCTGAGCCACTGCCAATAGGGACATGGAAAACAACATCAGTTTTTTCGCAGGTGTCCGTTCGCCGTAGATTTCACAAGCTTGCTCGTAGATCTGGAGGAATCGAATGGGATCTGATGATCCGTCGTATTTTGGTATTTCCATCCGAGGTGCTCTTTGGACTGCTTGCAAGGGAGCGACACATACGGATTGGCCCATTGGATCCATTGGTGCTGGTTCCGGTTTTGCCTCTTGTTGCACAGCTGCTAATCTGGGAAGGTGTGGTGCTTGATTTGCTATCCTTCGTGCTATTGATCATTCCGATCTCAGATTCATCCGATGGTGGGTTCCAAAGTGGTTGGATCTTGCTTGTATAGTGGAATGCAGTCTGGATCATAAGGATCTAATCAATATGATCAGCCGAAAGTGAAATTTAGGCCCTTTACGGTGGTTTTTCTTGGATAACTTCTTACTCCTTGCACTGATTGACCTGAGATTTTGACAGTAGATGGATCTGATGCAGATCTTTCCACTGATCTAGTCTGCGAGGGTTCTCTTATGCGAGGGTTGGCTGTGCGAGGGTTCTTTAGCTGTTTTTGCAGATAAAAAATATGGTATCTCTCAGATCTTTGGAAAGTAACTCTCTCAAGGCTCACAGTTGCTGGATCTAGGTCAGATCTCACTTACAATTCTCTGCGAGAGTTAACTCTCGCAAGAAGTGAAAATTTCACTGTCTGCGAGGGTCCAAAACCACTTTTTTGGCTTGATCTTTACCAAATCTCAAAACTAACTCTCGCACACTTCATCACTGATGGAAATTAACAGTCTGAATCGATTGAGAGGGTCTGTGAGAGTTCTTACTAGAAGGATTTGCTGGATCTTCATTTTTAAGTGATTATTTAGCACTTAAACCCAATTTTCTGCTCACTGGAATCAAACTAACTCTCGCAAGCTCTTCTGTGTCTTTGTCTTACTAAGATGGAGCTTCAGAATCCTCTGTGAGAGTTTCTGCCCATTGGAACTGAAAATTTTGGTGTCTGCGAGGGTTCACTGGTACTTTCTCGTCTTTTTTTCACTGGGAAGTCTCGCACAGGCACTTAGACATCAAACTAACTCTCGCAAGCTTCTCTGTGTCCTGGTCACATTGAGATGGAACTTCAGAGGTGTCTGCGAGAGTTCTTATGAAGATTTGAATTTTTTTTGGATTTTTTCAAGGGTTTTTTTTAAAAAATTTTATGATTTTTCTTTTTTTTTGCAGTCTGCTTGGAACTAACTCTCGCAGGCTTCTATGCAGGTCTGGGACAGTACCCTGGAGCTTCTGCCAGTCATGCAAGGGCTAATTCTCACTAGTTTTGGAGATATTAAAATCTGATGAGATTTTAGGCTCTTTTTTCCTCCAAAATGCAGATTGGTGTGTTTTTTGGGGTTTTTGGCTGGTTGGTTTGGGTTTCAAGCCCTTAGAGGCCGTTCAGGGCCTCCTCTACCCTCTCACACCTCCTCCGCTAGCTGTGAACAGTCCAAACACAAAAAAAAACAAAAAACTAACTCTAAACTCCCAAAAATCTACCTAAATCTACTGTAAAAAGCAAGAAAATAGCTAAAATCCAGCTAAACTAGTTAGTGGAAACCTATCCCCGGCAACGACGCCACTGTAGGGTAAAAGATCTTGCGTAGTATAGCCCTCCCGCCTGTCAACAAGGGTTAAATCACTGGATAGGTACCTAACTATGCATAGATGCTATTTTTAGTTAGTTTCCTATTTCCTCCCTTAACTTTATTCACCACTAACACTACTCTCCCTTAACTCTACTCCTCTACACTAATATTCATCATGATTTTGGGTGAAGGGAAAGGATAGAAAAGAAGAGGAAGAGAGAAGAGAAGAGAGAAAGATGAGATGGAGGTTAGCTCAAATGCTCAATGTCATTGCTTATGGAGAAACCTTAACTAATCACAAACAAAAAGCATGGAAGAAATGGAAAGAACAAGCAATCACAAAAATAGCATAAGCAAGAGTGATTAGCAAATGAGGATGCTTGAGCTCTCAAAATAGTAGAGTCTCCTCCTCTCAATTAAGCATAGAAAAAGTGTACAAATGGTGCCTTTTTATAAATTGGGGAAGGCCCTTGCCCCTCAATCATATTGGCTAATACTCACATTGATCCTATCCATTCATCTTGGACCCAACTTGATCCAAGGGTCCATAAAAAGTACATTGAAATTCACAAGATTCATGTGAGTTCCAGTTTGGACCCAATTCTAAATAGTAATCTCTAAGTTTAAAAATGACTGTGGGCCTCTAGTTTTATTTTAATTCCAAGGCCCAAGTCAATTTTATTTTATTTACACTTAAGCTTGCATGCTCATTGGGCCATGGGCTTACACGCGCAGGATGCCATGCCCTTGCAACACATTTTATTGGACGATTTTATTTATTTACACTTTGTTGGGAATACTCCCAACACTATTCATCAATTAATCAGTTGTTAATGATCTTGTAATTGTAAAATTAAAATAACACAAGATCATCCAACATCTATATATAGATGATGTGAGATACAAATCGAAATCGATCATCCATACATAGACAGAGATCAAACAACCAAACTGGTTTCAGTATTTGACTCCTCAGAGTTTGAGATCATATAGAGAGTATAAGAGTATTCAGAACCATAACAATTGATTTGATTTTGTAAGTAGGATCACGAGCTTATCAGCGCAATTGTCTTGTGATCTGATAGTTGTTATTACAACATTGAATATACATAATTGCTATCGTTCTATCTCATTGCATTCGTGTTGAATGTTTATTAACTCTCACTCTTCTTTCGTTACTATCAACTACTCCATAAATGAAGAATTATATGGATGTCATTGACGCCTAATTGTTCACATTTCTTTATGTTCAGAATATCAGTATCAAAGAATTGCATGGCTATCTCAGACGACTAATCTTTTAGCAATCTCTCTTTATGGTTGTCTACGACACTCTTACCGACGTTCATCACAAATCAGAACTACTCTCTCTCTCTCTCTCTCTCTCTCTCTCTCTCTCTCTCTCTCTCTCTCTCTCTCTCTCTCTCTCTCTCTCTCTCTCTCTCTCTCTCTCTCTCTCTCCACATGCATCCTATCATGTGGCTTGGGGGTGACACTATTGGAGATTGATCAGTAGCTTCTCCTTGGTTTGGTGGTTTTGCTCCACTGTTAGTCCTTTCTGTGTCTCTTGTATGCAAAATCTTGATGTGCTTTCTCTTACAGTGTGCATAAAGGTTTAAAAGTGTTTGGGGTCCTTTCATGATGAGGGTGGGTACATAGGCCTATTTTTTGTATGCATTTTTGGACTCCCTTTCCAACTCCATCAATGGTGATAAGTGTGGTCAAAGATGCCCAAAATTCTGCTTCTAAGCATTTTTAGACTCCCTTTCCAACCCTCATCAATGCTGATGGGGATGGGCAAAGACGCATAAAAATGTTAAAATAAGATAATTTGGGGTTCTAATTCCTTGCAATTTTTGCATATGTATGTTGCTCTTGCATACAAATTAACAAACCTTATTCCATTGTTTTTCTCATAACATTGAAATGACACGTATGACTCGTGATGATACGTATGACTCATGAGATTTTTTAAGCATTAGAAACACACTCCAGGAATTTGTCAACGGTGCAAAGCTTGTCTTATTTGGCCCAACAACATCAAAAGTATGGCCATCCAAACTTCTTGCTTTAATATCAAATGTTAGGAATTTAGAGTTGAACCTATGGTCGGGATGGGTAAAGAACGTCCAAAATGAATATTTTAACCATTTTTATTCCCTTTTTACCCCCATTATTGTTGATGCGAGTGGGCTAAGCGGCCCATAATTGTATTCTTAAGCATTTTTGGACTCTCTTCCCACTCCCATTGATGGTGATGGGTGGTGGAGGTCCAAAATTCTTCTTTTAAGGATTCTTTTGCTCTCTTTCCATGCCATCAATGTTGACAGAGGTGGGTGGAGAGACCCGAAATTACTTCTTGAAGCATCATTAGACTCCTTTCCCACTTTTATGAGGGTAGTTATAGCAATTTTGGCTTTCATTTCTTGCAATTTATGCACATGCTATTTTGTCATGCAAAAAAACAATCCTTGTCTCACTATATTTTTATCATAACTTGTGAACAACAGGTATGATTCCCAAGGCTTTTGATGTGTTGAAAAGTGCAATTGTTGAAAGACATGGATGAATACTAAGATGGATGAAATATTCTTTATCTATAATTTCGGTTCGATTATGTTTGGGTTTCATAGAGGATCAATTGTAGTTGTTTGCCATCTTATGTAGAGGCATTGGTGTGATTCATGCAGGTTGTGGATATTGTGAAACCTGCTTGCAAAAACAAGAAAATGACATTGGATGTTTGTTGATGATGAGTGTATAGACACCACCAATGGCCAATCATGATACCTTTTCATGTAGACATTTTCAAAATAGAGAGTATATTGTTAACCAAAAAGTGCATTGTTTTGAGGACATGATCTTTGTTAGTACATCAATGTAAAATTAATGCCATGCTAGATGAAACAATGTACTATCTTTTGAGAGCGTCATGTTTGTGATATAGCTACCATGCACTCTATAGTACAAAATCTTGAAACAATCAATTCAAAATCAATGTTTTATTGAGTTCAAGTGAAATCGGAATCTTCTTTTGTAAGCCTGCATGATAGACGTAACTCGACATGATCCAAATGTACTTGACAATATTAAAATCATATCATAATCTGAATAACTTAAAAGATAATGATTAACACAATGACCACTTTCATTGATGAAAAAACTCACACAACTAGGATTCTCATTACTTGCAAAATGTAGGAACATGATGAGGTTGATTGAAGAAGAGAGATTATATGAGAGTCATAGGAACTTGCTCAATGCCTAGAGAGAATATGAATTTCCCAACATTTTATATTCCGTGTCCACATAGTTACATTTTTGTCAGGCAAGGCGTATCAAACCCTCAAGTTGGATACATAACCATGGCAAGTTAGTAGGGTTAGTTGTCACATGTGATCTCTAACTGTTGACCTCCCAATTGGAATGTATAGGTGAGCAAGACTCTAACCTACATTTAAAATAAGATATACACACCAATTGAATTCACACATGACATTTTAATATGTATTCTTGAGGAGAATTACGTTGAGTGCCAAGAGATTCAAGTCACCTGCAATATGTGTGAGCTTGGAGAGCGTTGAAGGATGTTAGGCCCACTAGATGCAAATTTCTTGTCCGAATTGTACTTGAAAGATGTAAACAAATACATCATGAGACGTAAAAGTGATGTATTTTCCCTTCACCGACATATTACAAATTTTCAAGTTCATAACAAAATCTACAAGCCAATTTTGTCATAGTAATAATCAAAAAGTAATATGGATGTAAAAGTAATGGACACCTTAAACGGGTCATGCATTGACCACCTTACTAGGTACAAAGGAGCTCAATTATGGGGACGCCTTTCAAATTTCCATTAAACAATTCATTAGTTAAAAGCTTGAATGGTGACATAAAGTATAAAGTGACATAAAGTATAAAATGTCTCAAAAAGTAGAGAACTAGCTCATAAGCACGTAATAGAGAATCTATCCCAAAGAATGTTCTTTTCTGCAAGGAAAATGTGATATATGGCAGATTATATGCTACCCATATGCGCCTGTCAGTAGCAAAAAGCCTTGTAATTAGCGTTAAATTTTGGCTGGCACACAAGGCTTCCTAAAGGATCTGTAAATATAAAATGGCTCTTAGAAATATCTGCCTTGTAAAACTTCTCATTTTCTTGAAGAGTGACTTTATTTTCATGGGCACTTCGAAATCTTGCCTTTTTTAATGTACAAATTCAGATAGCATTGACAGGCAATACGTGGTCAAGTCTCAAGAATGCTTGCATTGCAACTGTGATAAGAAAAAGTGATTTTGTCCTCTGCAATATGCATTCACTCACTCTTCAAAGGTGCAAAGGCAAGCTAATTCAGTGATCAGGAGCGATACTGGTTATTTATAGCACATGAGGGTAAGAAAGTAGACAACCCATGATTTGAATACTCCGCTGGAAAGTTTTCAGTACAGGAAATGGGTTAGAAATTGACCACTGATTGGATAATTCCTGGCTGATCCTAAAGATTTTGTGTAAAACATGACAGCGGGAGCAGACTGCACAATTTCAAGGTCTCTGTGTCTGAAAGCCAGTGATAATCTGCCGGCTCGGATTTGGTATTCAGGCAATCCTCGCTGCCAGAGAAAACCAGCTGAAAAGCGGGATCTAACCAAGGGTTGCTTGTTGTAACAAAGTTGTCCGAGCTACTGCTGTTGGTATCTGCGAGAGTCGAGGTTGTCGTCTTGCTATTACAATGTTTTTCAGGCTTTGTGATATAAGAGCCTGAAAAATCACTGTCATTCAAGGAATTCGAATACTTACAAGTAAAGGGCACTTCTTCGACACTATTGCAGGAGGGGACATCACAGAGTCTTTCCAAATGTTCAGCATAAGAGCCTAAGAAACTGCTCTTTGGCAAAGGATCGGCATAGTCACAGCTAGAGGACTTATCCTGTGCACCATTGTTGAGGAGGACAACGGCCTGATAATTATGATTTGACACTCCAGTGAAGTACCCACCAAGATCGACGAAATGCGGAAAATCTGAAGTGGCAACAAGATCATTTTCTTCTGAACAAAGAAAGGGAGCGACAGTGGTGGACGTAGCGATGATGGGAGAGGTCATTAGCTGATCGTTGGGAGCGCATACATCATTGCTGGATGACACACTGTTCAAAGAACTATTTTCCAGGGGAAAGGAAGCAATGCTACTTGATAGGCTAGTAGCTGCTGGAAATCTACAAAACTGATCAGTTTCAGGAAGCACCTGATGCGGATCAGATTCAAGCTTATGAGATTGATAAGCTGAAACATTGGAATATAGCTTCTCAGAACTACGATCGGCATCCATAAGGTTTTGTAGCTGCCTATTAATATCGTGCGGAAGCGAAGTTCTTCTGGTGAGTGCCATGCTTTCGTCAGCGGTCACAGGCCAAGCGTTACTTTCTTGAATTTCGGGAGGATTTCCTACAACCTCTAAATTTTGTTGCTGGAGAGATGATCCGAAAATGGAACGGATTGGAGGACGTTGACTGAAGTTATTGAAGCAGTTAATGCCGTCGTCAGTAAGCTTCTTTCCCTCGGCTCTAGAACTGTAAACTTTGCTCGCAAGCGAACCGATCCTCTTCTTTATACATGAATTCCAGAAGTTCTTGATCTGGTTGTCCGTGCGACCAGGCAATTGTGAAGCTATTTGAGACCATCTGCACAATTAAAACCCCATGTGTTTCCACACCATTTCAGACAAATGCAGGGGGTCACGGACTTACATTCCTGCTACCAAATTCCTTGTAAAATTGAGTTATGGAGCCCATGAGATCAACCATAATACTTTCAAAATGTGCTTATATACATACCTGTTACCAAATACCTCGTGAAGCTCAATAATCCTCCTTTCTTCCGCAATGGAGAAGCTGTTAAGATTTAAATCTGGTCTCAAATAGTTCATCCACCGAAGTCTGCAGCTTTTGCCACATCTTTCCAGTCCTGCATATATAGAGACAACAGGAATTTCTTCTCAATTGACTATACATTACACATCCCATCATCAATTCCGGATCTATCTCTCAGCTCAACTTCCTATGCAATAGTCTAATTAGAGCAGCAGTCATTACGATCTTACACATTATAAAATTCAAAGGCATACTTCATACCAAATCCTGAAACACTAATCACACTAAAGATCAGTCTTTCACTAGGCTAATTGATGCCAATTCACCTTCCAAGCTGACCACCTACCAGCTCTTTTGGCAACATCGCTCCAGCTACTACCACCGTAAGTAGACATGCATTGGACAAGCTTGAGATCCTCCTCGGGCGACCATAGCCCTCTTCTAACTTTTTTCTTGTGACAGCAGCAATGGCGCTTCATCGCTAGATGGATGGGACGAGAAGGCGAGAGCTGCGAGGAGAGAGACCTCGGGAGTCGCGAGGAGGAGGAGGAGGAGAAGGAGAAGTGTAGTTTTCTTTTAGTCATAGAAGCTACTTATTAATTTAAACAACGCAAATGTATTTCCCAAAAATGGGGCGTATTTTTTTTTAAAATGTCCCCTCATGGATTCGAGTATGTCCCCCAACTCCAAAAGGGTCTTTCATTTTGGCCACCCTTAATCACCATGTGCACAATATGGTATTTACATGGAGTAAGTCAAAGTCAAATTGCTCATTAACGCAATGGAATGTGCCAGGCAGAGGACATTATGCCCCGTAAGGATTTCAGAAAATTTTTAGGCGAGGCCGTGGGGGGTCGAGCCTAACAAATTTTGGAAAGCCAAACCAGAGAAAATGTCCTTTGCCCGGCGGCACCTTCCATAATACATTCTCACTTGTCATGTGAGATTTTATATATGTGAAATGCAATGTCCGTGTGTGCACTTGCATATGTGTAAATGTGAGAGTGAGGCAAATGATATTCTGCCCAGTAAGGATTTCCAGAATTTTTTAGGCAAGGCCCGGAGGGGCGAGCCTAACAAATTTTGAAAAGCTGAACTAGACAAAATGTCCTCTGCCCGGCACCTTCCATAATACATTCACTTGTCATTTAAAATTTTATATATGTGAAATGCTATGTCCATGTGTGCTTTCGTATGCGTAAATGTGTGTGTGTGTGTGTGTGTGAGAGAGAGAGAGAGAGAGAGAGAGAGAGAACTTGGTGGTGGCCAAAAAATGAATTGGTTATAGAACTAGTTGGGCTATGTTAGACAAAAGGAAGAAGAGCAAAGAGTGTGGTGTGATTCGTACCATTCGCCTCACCATTCCTGTGACTCATCATATCTTCTGCTACTTCTTGTTGTCGTTGCCCTCTATAGTATGGTTTCCATAAGCACATCTCTAAGGCATGCTGGGATTTAGAGCCAATTCATAGGGTATGCCCCAACGTAGATAAGTACCTCTAAATTTTAATATTCACAAACAAAATATTTTCAATTTATCCCATAAGCAAGATTCAAAAAGAAGAGAGATGAGCTTTTTATACATTCCTTATACAAAAAAAAAAATCACACAAGTGAATATTGTGTGACAATCACACTTAATGACCTCGTTGTAAATACTTCATATGTATGAAGGCTCTTAACATGGCCAATAAGTGAGTCCATGACATATGGAATCAAATTCTAAATCTTCCAAGTGAAGTACATTGAGTGTTAACCAACATGACACTTGTGGACATATGTGGCCCATTTTTTTATTTTTTGGCACTAACTAACTAGTCTGCTTCAAAATAGATATAACCCAAAGCTACTATACTATGGACAATAATTACAAATGCCCATAGTTAGGGGCCCATGGCCTAGTAGATAGTCCATTTGAAATTTCATTTTGAAGGGATGTATGGCAAGCAATAGGTTCTTAAATAAAATTTTATGAACGAACTTGTAAAGACATGAAAATATGACAAACTAGTGGCTTGGCCAATATGACGAATGATCAATTTATATGAGCATGCATGTAAATTAGAAGAATAACCTAATATATGATTGATAAAGAAACAAATAAAATTAAAAATGTTTTTATACCCAAAAAGTTGATGACATTGAATGTGTTTGTAATTCACGATGTGTTATAGATTGATCTAAAAAAACACAATATTGTATATATCTACATGGCACCTGCAAAAATTATGATGTGTTTAAGATATATAATCTGGTATATGTTTATGTGTGTGAAAATGAACTCATTGAGTAATTTTTCTGAATCGATTGATTGAGTGATTGCAAGATTTGTTCATGAATTCATTATGAAAAAGCACATCATATGCATGATTCAATGCACATTATAATAAAATAATATAGGGGCCTCGACCCGCATCAAGCTATAAAAGTTGTGAAAGATGCAAAAATGAAACTTAATAAATGCAACAATATATATAAGTCGAAGGGTTCAAATAAAAATATGCATCTATCTACAAAATTATTTTATAACAAAATTAATTGTGACATTTAAGGTTTATTCATCATCATTGTAAGATCGGCAAGTTTAGATTTTAAAGAAATTGTCGCATGCACCAAAAGGAATGTGGTGACAAAGTGGATAGAAGATCAACAAGTGATTTTGCCACCTTTCTATGTGATGGAGTAGTATCATGGCTCTCTAAAAAGCAAGATACCATTTCCTTATCTTCCACAGAATCCGAGTACAAGGCCTTGACATCAACATGCAAGGGGGTCTTGTGGCTCAAAAGGCTATTGGTGGAGCTTCATGTCATGGAGGAGGAGATCCCTATCATCTATTGTGACAACCAATCAGCCCAATCACTTGCAACTAATCCTACATTCCTTGCAAGGAGCAAACACATCGAGATTGCTCATCATTTCGTGAGGGAGAAAGTGCAAGCCAAAGAGATCAAGCTCCATCACGTGTCATCATCAAGTTGCTTGGTTGATTTGTTTACTAAATCTTTACCGAAAGATTCATTTGTCAAGCTTAGATCTTCAATTGGAGTGGTTGATAAAAGTATTGTTGTTTCCAAAGCCACTTGAAAAGACAACATTTGAAAAGCATAGGAGCAGTATTGAAATTGGTTGAAGATAGCTCAATTCAAGAGGGAGCGCTGGAAAAAGTAAATTTCACACTTCAACAATTCCACGTTGACCTTCCAAGAAGATAGCAGGTAATTAGAACTTCAATTACAAGAGTACTTACAAGATTTCTTAGACTGCATCTATACTCATTGCTCTTTTGTGACTGACCGTGCTTTAAATAGCTCAGTCTTGACCAATAAAGAAGTAGTACCATATATGTAGATTTGATGTACTCTATTAAACCTCTAATATAATTATATTTGGGAGGCATATGTTTTGTTTTTTAATGAAAAATTGGATCTTGCATCAAACATATTGCACTCAAAAAATCCATCTTCATTATAGAACTTTCATTCTATTGTGCCTCAATGGCCTCCAATATCATTCTCGGCTAGACAATTTCATTTGTAGCCTTATGTTAAAGTACAGTACTTTAGGACCCTAACTGGATCTACACAAGATCCACAAGAGTGATTGGATGCTGCTAAACAATCTACTGCAAAAACTAGACACAAAAATTGATCTAGAATAGCAATTTTACACTTAACAACCGAGAACAATCATTAAGCGTTGATCAAATATGGAAATCTGAGTCCGCACGTGTGTGGTACAGCCTGTGGTATAGCCTACAAATAAAGAATGTAAGTACTATCACTTTGATTGCATTTGGATAATCAAAACTCAATACAAATGTGTAGTAGACTCGAGATTGCCAATAAGCTCTCAAAAATAATCTAAGTGTTTAATATGGAGGATTCACTACATAGAAAAGCCTCTTCCTTTTTAAAGTCGGTGAATTTCCAGCATGTAATAAGGAAGTTGATTTGGCTTTCTTGCCCTAATTTGCCATTCTAGCCTCATTCCTAAGTCATGCCAAGTAGGTGGCTAGTTGGTGAATTTTCTCCATAAATCTAGGATTTAGGTCCTATAAAGTAGGAATCACTACCAAATTGACTTGACCCACTTTTTAGACTTGATCTAATTTACACTAGGATAGGTTTCCCACGTGGCTCCATGGCCTCACACGTGTGGGGCCCACTTACGTACATAATTTACATTATTTGACATAGCTAGATATGCCAACATAGGCACTTTTTACACCTTATATGTCACAATATATTTTGCTTCACACAAATATTGAGCTACTACATGTTTAACTTATTACAATACCACTGAGCAATGAGCATTCACTAGCAACTGGCTTGCTATTTATTGAAATTTCACAATTCTAGCTTGACCAATTTTGGTCACATGCATTGTAATTGGCAAGTGGCCATGTAAATAAATGCCACACGTGTCAAATCACATAGGATGCTTTCCAATAAGTTCATTCCTCATATTACATTGTGATAGCATCTTTGAAATGAGGCAAAAAAGTGTTTGGATAGGCTATAGAAATTCTAGGATATAAAAATAGCATGTTTTAATTGTTTTTTGGATATCGAGATCTTGACCCCAAGTTAGGGTGGATCCAACGACCTATTAGGGCAGATGTTAGGGTTAGGGTATGAATTTCAAAGGTGCCCTAATATGCTCAGATCCGAGCTTGAAAAGTATAAATGTATAATGGGATTTCCATCCAAATATTAAGAAAAATCAAGTTTTTCCACTTCTATCATCATTGTCTTTTGGTGGCGACTTCTAGCTATTGGATGTGAGTGTTCTTATGCATTAATTCTTGGTTTGGAATGTACTAAACCTGTTTACGAGTCTGAGAAGCTTGTTGTACTTTACTTTGGTTCATTTGATCAAATCTATGTGCCTAATGTGGAGTTAAATGCCAAATTTGCTAGTTTTGGTAACTAGTCTTGATTCTAGCTCATAATTTCGATCTAGATCTTTGATTTGTGCATCCTCCATCACTTTTAGGATTTATTGGGATTCATTTTTCTGTAAAAAATTTTCATGGTATCAGATCCTAATCTATATACTTGCATAGATGTCTGTTTGGATCTCAAGCTTGGATCCTAGATTTGAGTAGTATTGGGTTTGCCCTTGCTACTAGTTGCTAATCTAGTGATTGTACCTTCAAATTTGGTTTAATTTGAGTGATAATAGATCAAAGGGAACTTGTTTTTCTGAGTTATAGCTGCAGGAACCGAGATTGACCCATTTTCATTCAACCAAACTAAATTAGAAAGTTCTTATGAGTTGAATCTTGGAGTACATGCCTAGTAGAGATTTTCATAAGGATTTGAATGCCACCACTCTTTAGAAGTTTGGATCAATCATTTGAGAGCTTAATTAGGTCATTCTTAGGCTTCTTAAGGTCCTAAAATACACCTTTTAGGTTCAGATCAAGTGTTTTGATGATTTTTTGATCTAGAAATGCAAAACTAGTGAAAATTGTGTTTCTATTCTACTCAATTTTGGATAGGTTTGTTATTGAATATGTCAATGTTATTCAACCTAAATCTAAGAGGCTTTATTTGTAAGACATTTGTGTGTTATAAAGTGCTTTTGGTTAAGTATAGGTGGATTCACCCTTCTTGTGAAGTCGAGATCAAGGAGGAGACTAGTTTTGATCAAATCTATAGTAACTTTGGATCTAGAAGATAGATCAAGCTCAACATCACCTTAGATCTTGTTGAGAAATCAGAGAGTGATTCATCTCAGGTCCCAAAGAGAGTGGGATAGTTAGTAGTGATCATATCTTGTACAATCTATCTTGTTTCTTTGAATCTATCTCCCTATCATTGAAGATGGCATCCATAAGTGCCTATCTTTTGGATTCTAGTGATAGATTGAACTCTTCAAATTATTCAATTTGGAAGTTAAGAATGGAATCCATCCTTATCATGCAAGATTTGATGGATATTGTGAATGGAGAGGAAGATGAGCCAATCCATCCACAAGAAGCAACTAAATACAAGAGAAGGTGAAAGATTGCACTTCATTGTATTAAGATGAATGTTGCAAATGATTTGCTCAAAGAAGTAGGAGCATGTACCTCAACCCAAGAGGCTTGGGAGTCTCTTCAAAAGTTCTATGAGTCCAAGAATACCTCAAGGTTACTTTCCCTCAAGAACCAAGTTCTTCAATGCTTCCAAGGGAGGAGTGAGAGTGGACATCAAATTGTTTTGAGAGTAAAAGATTTGAACAAAGAGCTTACTTATGTTGGTGACCCTATTAAAGAGAGTGAGCTTGTGCAAATAGTTTTGAATGGCTTATGTAGTGATTTTACTAACCTTGTCCAAAGCTATGCCATCATGGGAAACTTTCCTACAATTGATGGCCGAGGAGAGTAGGAAGGCTCATATCAAATCAAAGATGGAGAGGCTCTCCATCAATGATAGTGATGACAAAGCCTTATTTTTCAAGAGCAAAGGCAAAGCAAAGACCAAGGGAGGAGCATTCAAAAGGGAGCAAGCAAAGGATGGAGATCAAGGAGGATCCACATCCTCATCATCACAAGTCAAGCCCAAGAAGGACAAATCTAAGATAAAGTGCTACTATTGTAGCAAGATGGGGCATTAGGCCTCGGAATGCTTCAAGAGGAAGCAAGATCAAAGCCAAGCCAACATTGGACAAGAGGAGAAAGAGAGCTATCATGAGGACTCACTCATGGCGTCAACTTTTTCATCATCTAATGTCAAAGGTGAAGATCCTTGGTGGATAGAAAGTGGGGCTAGCTCCCACATGTCGGGTAAAAGGGAGTATTTTTCTCAACTCACACCTTATGTAGGACCTATAAAGTCCATTTTTACAGCAAATGATCATGAATGTAAAGTTGAAGGTGTGGGATCCATTCCCTTATGCTTAGAATCCTCCAAGAAGACTAATATAGATGGTGTTCTCTTCATTCCTAGCATCACTAAGAATTTGCTTAGTGTTGGACAACTTTTAGATCATGGTTTCATTATGGAGTTCTCTACTAATGTATGCAACATCAAGAAAAGTGGGATGATCATAGCAAGGGGAACAAGGTTTGGGAGGTTATTTAAGCTTGATGCTTTTGTAAATCCTAACCAAGTTGTGATGGTAGCCGAGGAGACCAAGATGACCACATTTGACTTGTGGCACAAGAGGCTTGGTCACATCAACACCAAGTCCATGGAAGCTATGTGCAAGGAGGAGCTTGCTCTCGGCCTTCCAAGATCTTTGGCAAAGGAGGAAAGGGTATGTGAAGCTTGTGCCTTGGCTAAGGCACACAAGTTACCTTTTTCAAGCTCAATCACAAATACAAGTCATCCTCTCAAGTTGATCCACTCGGATGTGCATTTTGCTAGCACAAAGAGCAATGGTGGAGCTACAATGTTTGTCACCTTTATAGATGACTACTCAAGATATGGATGGGTATATCTACTTTCCTCTAAAGCACATGTTTTTGAGAGCCTTGTAAAGTTCAAGACTTTTGTTGAGAAGCATCATAATCACAAGATTAAGTTCTTTAGAAGTGATAATGGAGGAGAATATATCTCCAATGAATTTAAAGACTTTTGTGATCAAAAAGGGATCAAGAAGGATTTATCTTGCTCCTACACTCCTCAACAAAATGGGATGGCCGAGAGGAGAAATAGGACACTATGTGAGTGTTCTAAAGCTCTAAGGTTAGATGCATGCCTACCGAAGAACTTTTGGGTAGAGCTCTCACTTGTGCTAACTTCTTATGTAATAGAGTTCCATGTAGCTCTATAAATGGTAAAACATCTTATGAGTTATTGTATGGAGAAAAGACTAATCTCAAAAGCTTGAAGGTGTTTGGATGCATTTGCTATGTACATGTCCTTTGGACAAAAGAACCAAGGAGGATCCATCATCCATGAAGGGGATCATGGTAGGTTATGGCAATGCAAGCAAAGGTTACAAAATCTACATTCCCTCTTCTCAAAAGGTTGTCATTTCTAGAGATATCATTTTTTATGAGACTAGAATGCATAAGCTTGAAGATGATTTATCTAACCACTCTATTGGAAGAGAGGTACCCGAGATCAAGGAGGAGCTTGATCATGAGGAGGAGCTAGAACCAAGAACACCAAGCACACCAAGAAGATCCACAAGGTCAAGGATGGATCCATTAAGAATCACATACAAAGAAAAGGGTTAGCAATCCGAGGGAGGTACTTCTCCTTATGCCTTCATCACATCTTTTGAAGAGCCTTCAAATGTTAATGAAGCTTTAGAATCAAAGGAGTGGTTTCAAGCTATGTGTGATGAGTACAATGCATTGATGGAGAATGATACTTGGATGCTTGTTGATCTACCTTTGGATAGGAATATAATTGGATGTAAGTGGGTTTTTAAGCTCAAGTTGAATCAAGATGGGAGTGTTTCTAAGCACAAGGCAAGGTTTGTAGCCAAGGGGTATGCCCAATCAAAGGGCATAGATTATGATGAGACCTTTGCACCCATGGCAAAGATGGTCACCATAAGACTAATCATTGCTCTTGCTTCTCACTTTGATTGGTTATTGTTTCAAATGGATGTGTCAAATGCTTTCTTAAATGGTCATTTGGAAGAGGATATATTCATGGAGCAGCCCGAGGGCTTCATCAAGCAAGGTTGGAAGACAAGGTGTACTTAGAATTTGCTTTGCACAGGAACACAGATCATGCTACACAGTAACACAGACAGAAAATCACTTTCCTCAGCAAGCTCACATAGCAACTGTATTTCTCAAAATGAAATTACACTCTACATATAGTTGTTCACTTAGGCAACCCATGCATAACCCAGGTTGCCATTGGCAGGACGCGTGTCCCGTCGACTTGCCTTGTGGCGAGGCCAACTGATCCTTATCCACTGATAGGACCCACAGTACAGTAACACAGTGATTCTAACTTTAATTCTAACTCTCTCCCTTAAAGTAGAGTCACTTTTTATACAGTCATATACATAGCTTTAAAGTCAACAAACTTTAAGTACAAAAAGTTTTGATCTAAACTTATCAAACTTTTCTCCAGTAAGTGGCTTAGTGAAAATATCAGCTAGTTGTTCTTCTATGCTACAATGAACAACATGAATTTCATGACTCAGCAGCCTCTCACGTATGAAGTGATATTGAATCTCAATGTGTTTAGTTCTCGCATGGAACACTGGATTCTTTGCTAGATGAATGCCACTCTGACTGTCGCTATGTAAAGTCGTGGGATTTTTCTGCCTCATGCCAATTTCTTCCAAGATTTGTCTCAACCATATAGCTTCTTGTGCAGCACTACACATTGTCTTATACTCTGCTTCTGTGGTGGAAAGAGCAATTGTACTTTGCTTCTTACTAGACTAGGAAAAGCAATTACCACAAAACTGGAATATATATCCTGTGGTGGATCTACGATCATCATAGTCACCTCCCCAGTCCGCATCCACATAGCCACACAACTCAAGTAAACCATCATGCTTCCTGTAAATCAAGCCATACTCTAAAGTGCCTTTCACATAACGCAAAATGCGTTTAGGTGCTTTCCAATGCGTTTCCGTAGGTGCTGCCATAAACTGACTTACAATGCCAACAACATAGCATATATCTGGTCTAGTTGTGGTAAGGTAAATCAAGCTCCCTACTAACTGTCTATATAGCGTAGCATCAAATGACTGTGATTCATCAAGCTTAGAAAGCTTTTTACCTGGTTCAATAGGAGTGTTTACTGGTTTGCAATCCTGCAACCTAAACCTGTGTAGTACTTGTTTGACATACTTCACCTGTCTTAAACCCACTTCATTCCTTTTTGCCACACTTCTACTCCAAGGCAGTAATGCATCAGGCTGAGATCCGTCATTTCAAATTGTTCCATGAGGTCTTTCTTGATCATGTCTATCATCTCTTGATTATTTCCCGTAATAATCAAGTCATCAACATAAAGAGCAATCAAAGCAACCATACCATCAAAGCATAAGACATATAGATTTGGATCAGAATGTGTTCTCACCATCCCCTTTGAACGAAAGTAGGCATCAATCATGCTATACCACGCACGTGGTGCTTGTTTAAGACCATAAAGCGCTTTCTTCAAGCGACATACTTTATTTTCCTGTCCTTTCGTTACAAAGCCTTCAGGTTGATCCATGAACACTTCTTCTTCTAACTCACCATTTAGAAAAGCAGATTTCACATCCATCTGATGCAAAGGCCAACCAAAATGTGAAGCTAAATCAATAAGTAGACGTAGAGTATTCCACTTACACACCGGCGCAAAGGTCTCCTCATAGTCAATGCCTTTATTTTGTGCGTACCCCTTGATTACCAATCTTGCTTTGTGCTTTGCTATGCTTCCATCTGCATGGTACTTAGTTCTGTAAACCCATTTGAAACCAATGGGTTTGCCAACTGGTGGTTCTACTAAGTCCCATGTGTTATGCTTAGCAATTGACTCCATCTCCTCTCCAATGGCCTTGATCCAAATGTCATCATCCTTCACTTCACCATAAGTCGAAGGTTCTTTGCTTTGAATAATGCTGGATAACAGAGCATAATTTGCTTCATACCTTTCAGGTAGTATCTTCTCTCTTGTTGATCTTCGTAGCTCTCCCTGGTTAGATGATCCTGGAAAGTCATCTATATCGCAGCTCTCCATCAATCTCTCAAACCATTTAGGGAGCTTTCTGTCAGGTGATCGACTTCCTGGTGAAAATGTATCCCACGGTACATCCTACTCCTTGCATTTGTCACCTGCAATTTCAATCCTTCTTGCACCAAAAGGTTTGTCCCTACCTCTCCAACCTGTTTCTTGAGGTTGAGTAGTAGTATCTTGAGATGGATCCTCATGTTCATCACTCGGAAGGTCAATGAATGGATCATCATCAGGTGGTATCCTCACTATACCATTTTTCCTACTAGATGTGTCTATCTTCTCAGCATCTTCGTCTTCATACATCTTGGATTCATCAAAGATAACATCTCGGCTTATATGGATTTTGTTTTCGACTGGATCAAAACATCTATAGCCCTTCACGCGATCATCATATCCTAGGAATATGCACTTGATAGCTTTTACATCAAGTTTACGTCTTTCTTCCTTAGGAATATGTACAAAGGCCTTACATCCAAAGATTCGCAAGTGGTTCACCTTTGGCTTCTTCTTTGTGAATGCTTCCTCAGGTGTTATTTTTGGTATGGCAATGGTAGGACTTCTATTTTGAAGATAGACTGCCGTGCTACATGCTTCTGACCAAAAATCTTTTGGTAATTTCATCTCAACTAGCATAGATAGGGAAATTTCCACAATCGTATGATTTTTGCGCTCAGCTACACCATTGAGAGCAGGAGTATGAGCTTGCGTAAATTGTCTTTTAATCCCACATTGATCACAAAGATCATTGAAGTCATTAGACTTATACTCACCTCCACTATCTGATCTTAGGACTTTGATCTTCTTACCTGTCTGATTTTCGACCAAGTTTTTGAAGTTCTTGAAGTTATCAAAAGCATCTGATTTCTTCTTCAAGAAGTAGATCCACGTCTTACATGACATATCATCAATAAAGGTCATGAAATAGAAGGCTTTTCCTAAGGACATGGTCCTCATGGGCCCGCATAAATCTGTGTGGATTAAATCCAGGATGTTCTTTGCTCTTGCAACACTCCCTTTATTGAATTTCTCTCGATGCTGCTTCCCATATATACAAGATTCGCACATCGATTTCAAGTGATCTTCTATGGTAGGCAGTCTTGTTACCATCTCCAATTTTCTCATCAAACTGAGGCTTTCCAAGTTCAAGTGACCAAGCCTCTTGTGCCACAACTCAGTTTGCGAAGGAACGAATGATACAAGTCCATGCTGCCCCTTGATTGTAGCATTCAACCTGTACAATTTTGTATTGGGCTCTCTTACTCCATTCGCAATAACTTTGAACTTTTGGTTCGCATCCTTCACAAAGCAACGATCATGGGCGAATTCTACTTTCAACTTTTGATCAGTAATGACTCCAACAGAAAGTAGATTTTTCTTCAAACCTGGTACGTAAAGTACCTCCCTGATCATCCTGCTTTTGCCATCAGGCAGTTGGATTGAAATTGTGCCTATCCCCTTGATCATGCACACTTCACCATTTGCTTGTGAAACAGATTTCCCATTATCCAACGCCTTCAAACTACTGAACCAGTTCTTGTTACCTGTCATGTGTCTTGTGGCTCGTGAGTCAATATACCATGCTTGATCATCCTGATTAGATGACAATGCAGATATGAAGATGTTAGAGTCTTCAATCTCACCTTCATCGACAAGGTTACCTGCTTGTTTTGGTTTCCCCTTGCCTTGTTCTGCCAGGAATTTGCAACATTCACTCTTCCAGTCACCCTTTTTACCACAATGGAAGCACTTGCCTTTCTTCTTAGTTTTGCTGGAAGATCCCTCATCCTCCTGAGATTTGTCAAATTGCTGCTTAGTCTTCTTCTTGCCCTTGCCCTTGCCTTGTTTTTGGCATGTCGCAAGTGCCTAATCATCAGTATTTTGACGTCTAGCTTTCACCATTTCTTGTCATTGCTCTTCCTGCATCAAGATTCCTGTGAGCTCGTCAAAGGTTGGCAATCTTTCTCTTGATGCTATTCCACTCACAACATCTGATAGGATTCTGCAATGTCGCATAATGCATTATGCACCAGCTCCACATCACGTATGCGCTCTCCAATAGAATGTAGTTCATCTCTCATTGTCTTGATTCTGGTCATGTACGTCTGAATGTGCTCTCCTTGCTCCATGCGGGCACTATTCAACTTTGTTCTTGACGGATTTGACGTCTCGAACTGCTCCTTTAGCACATCTCATGCCTGTCTGGGTGTAATAGCATCACAAATGTGGGTAATGATGTGATCCTTCACTGACAAGTTAATGAAGGTCAAAGCTTTCCTCATCTTTTTATTGAACACTTTGATGTCTGCTTCATTTGGCGGCCTTCTCTCATCACCTATGACGACTTCCCACACATCTTTCTCCATCAGTATGTTTTTTATTTTGAATTTCCACACTGCATAGTTGGAAATCCCATCCAATTTGCTACTTTCACTCAAAATGGACTCTCCCATGTTTGCCATCGCAAAACTGCTTAAAACTTATGCCTTAGGCTAAGAACAGTATGTCGAGGCCAACAGTGATGTCAGAAGTTGAAAATAATGACTTGCACTTTTTTTCTTACCAGGCCACTCGCCGCTTTTCCACCAATTTGAAAGCCAAATCGGCGTCGCCTTCTGAAATGCACTCAGTCGTCAATTCCCAACAACGTACCCAGTGGAATGGTGAAACTACTTATGGCATACTCCGAACACTTTCTCCGCTGCAACCGCTCTGTTTTGCTGTACCGTATTTGCAGGTACAGTCCGGGTGCCCTTCGTTTGGAGGTTATAGCCTTTCGTTTGGGCCAAAACGGACAAAGGACCCAAAAATAGGGACTTTTCTAGCTTTTGAACTGTTTCTTCACTTTGAAGAAACGTCACTCTTCACTTATGAAGGGACCCAGCTCAACTTTCAGTATGAAAAATTTTAATGAAGTTGAAGGCCAGAATGCACTTCAATTCTTCAGGACCCTGTTCAAAGCTCATCCAATGGCTGAACCAAATCTTGCGGTTCAAATTTCTCTCCCATCACAGATTCTGGACCGTTGATTCATTTGACACCTCATCTAAAGGTTCAAAGTACATCTGGGCATCGAACCAAACTCCTGCATATGCTATGAACTTCGGTACACTGAGTTCTTCATTGCGTTGGGCGCATGAACTGCCCGCGACTTCCCTGTCTGCGGCCTCGCCTCCCTTCTTTGAAAAACATCAGATCAAGCTCTCCTGTGGATCGTTTTGAGCACAATCTGAGGCCTGGAGCAGGGTCGCCCTACTGAATCCATGACTATAGAGTGTTCAGTCAGGAAATTCCATGGAGAAACGGTGATTTTAGCTCAACTTGACAAAGTGGTTTTTTTCACCTTTTTACCGCAAATCTGCTAGGTTAACTGTCTGGAGACAAATCTCTGACATAAACCTCAGAATCTCTCCATGGCTGATTGACAGTGTGATTAGCTTCCTCCCTGTCCTTACGGCATCCAAAACGGTGCAAAAACAGCGAAGAAATCACCAGTTATGTATAAAAACCGTAACCCCAAGTCCAGTTTCAATTTTCAACTGGCTTCGAAATTGTCAATTTTTCACCAAATTTTTCCCTGTCTGATGCTATGCACAGGCTAATAATCCCTCTGTTGAGCTTAGCAAGCCTCTATAAATTAGAAACCATGCACCAGTGCTTCTCTTTCCGTCTTCAACCCACCGTAAAACCCCGAACTCTTAGAAGACAGTTCTCCCGAAGCTCTCTTCAACGGCGACATTGTACTGTGTACACTCCTTGTACGGCTCTGATACCAACTTAGAATTTGCTTTGCACAGGAACACAGATCATGCTACACAGTAACACAGATAGAAAATCACTTTCCTCAGCAAGCTCACATAGCAACTATATTTCTCAAAATGAAATTACACTGTACATATAGTTTTTCACTTAGGCAACCCATGCATGACCCAGGTTGTCGTTGGCGGGACGCGTGCCCATTCGACTTGCCTCATGGCGAGGCCAACTGATCCTTATCCACTGATAGGACCCACAGTACAACAATACAATGATTCTAACTTTAATTCTAACTGGTGTGTCATCTCAAGAGGAGCTTGTATGGTTTGAAACAAGCTTCTAGAACTTGGAAGCGAAGGCATTGTACTTTTATTACTTTATGTTGATGATATCATACTTAGTGGAGATGATTTAGAAGGTGTTGAGAAAACTAAGCTAGATCTATCCAAAGAGTTCAAGATGGTAGATCTCGGGCTTTTGCACTTCATTTTGGGTATGGAAGCACTTAGATCTTTAGATTGTGTCTTCATTTGTCAGTCTAAGTATGCCATTTCATTACTCAATAGATTTAACATGCATGGATGCAAGCATGTAGAGACTCCTATGGAGCAAGACCTGATCTTTGCTATAGTGTTTGCAAGCTTAGTCAAAATATGCAAGATCCATTAGTTATCCATTGGAAATGTGCCAAAAAAATATTGAGATACATCTCGGGCACACTAGATTTTGGGATCTTTTATAGAGGTGAATCCAGTAACTTGCATGCTTTTAGTGATTCAGATTTTGTAGGGGACAAGAAGGATAGAAAGTCAACAAGTGCCTTTGCAACTTTCATTGGAGAGGTGTGGTTTCTTGGCTATCAAAGAAGCAAGAAACAATATCTCTTTCATCAACCGAGGCCGAGTACAAGGCTCTAACAACCACAGCCAAGGAAGTACTATGGATCAAGAGGTTACTTGAGGAGCTCAAAGTGATCAGATCAGGTGTCATTCCACTCACCTACAATGACAACATCTCAGCCCAACACCTAGCATCCAATCCAATCTACCATGCAAGGAGCAAACACATAGAGATTGCTCACCACTTTGTAAGAGAAAAGGTCCAAGCTAAGGAGGTCTCATTGGAGCATGTTTCAAGTGAAGAATGCATAGCTGATATATTGACAAAGCCTCTTCAAAAGAATGCTTTTTTTAAGCTTAGATCAGCCCTTGGCTTAATTAGTAAATCTATGTTATCATCTAGCTAGATTGTGAGGAGGAGTATTATTTCACAATTCTAGCTTGACTAATTTTAGTCACATGCATTGTAATTGGCAAGATGGCCATGTAAATAGATGCCACACATGCCAAATCACATAGGATGCTTTCCAATAAGTTCATTCCTCATATTACATTGTGATAGCATCTTTGGAATGAGGCAAAAATGTGTTTGGATAGGTTAGAGAAATTCTAGGATCTAAAAATAGCATGTTTTACATTGTTTTTTGGATCTCGAGATCTTGACCAAGTTAGGGTGGATCCAATGACCTATTAGGGTAGATGTTAGGTTTAGGTTATGATAAGTTCAGAGGTGCTCTAATATGCTCAGATCCGAGCTTGAAAAGTATAAATGTATGGATTTCCATCCAAATATTAAGAAAAATCAAGTTTTTCCACTTCTATCATCATTGTCTTTTGGTGGTGAGTTCTAGCTATTGGATGTGAGTGTTCTTATGCATTAATTGCTTGGTTTGGAAGGTACTAAACTTGTTTACAGGTCTGAGAAGCTTGCTGTACTTTACTTTGGTTCATTTGATCAAATCTATGTGCCTAATGTGGAGTTAAATGCCAAATTTGCTAGTTTTGGTAACTAGTCTTGATTCTAGCTCATAGTTTCGATCTAGATCTTTGATTTGTGCATCCTCCATCACTTTTAGGATTGATTGGGATTCATTTTTCTGTAAAATTTTGTCACTATTGTCCTTGCACCCTGCTTCACATCACTGAAATTCTATAGTTTGAAATCATTTTTTTGTTGGTATAAGTTAATTGCATGCTCAATGTCTTTCTCAAGTATTAAAGTATCATCTTTGCCAATGTCGCATTCTTGGGTTAGAATAAAAATGACTTAATGCACAAATTGGAAAAGCTAGATCCGATCGAATAATGTAAGGTACATGAGATTTTCTATTAAGTTCTGATAAGAAATGCTTGTCATTCTTTGCTTCTCATAATATGTGCTTGGGTAGTCCTCCTTTGTACGCCTTGCTCCTACTATCATAGGAGTTGTCTTCTCCTTACATTTGAGCATATTTTATTGCGCCAGAACTACCTTGGCATAGACTAATTGATTTACATGAAGGACTCTTTTTTCTTCTTCGCTTATGTTTCCCATCAGGGCCCTTTTTGGACTCAAAAAGGGCCTCTTCCTTGCCTAAACAAGTTTGTTAATCATAATTAGTTTAGTGCTAATCAATCCTACGTGGCACTTTTACTTTGGGTTACCACATAGGGTGAGCAAGAGTTAAGGGCTACATGTAGGTCCCATCATTCGTAGACTTTTGTAGGTACTTTGTGAGGCAATACTAGGGCAACAACTAGGTTCTAGATGAGATAGACTTGCAGGCCTCATTTAATGCCCATGTACATTCAAATTTGAAAATTGCTTATGAATTTTATCACATGGGGGGCCACTTCAAGCATTTCATAGTGAAATTTGTTAATAAAATTGAAGGCATTATGGGCTTCAAACCCCTTATAGACTTTTGAAATGAATCTAATTGGCACATTTGATCATCATATGGCTTGGATTAAAAAGATCATGACAATTGATCTATGGACGAGACACAATTAATGGGTGGGCACGATCCATGTGTTGACTCCTTCTAGTTATCTAGAGAAAGACCCTTGGACTCTATGCACAAGACAAGCTCCCATGTGCAAGGTTACTCGTGACTAGGATGTGCTTGTTTCTCTCTCCTACGTGGCTTTGGAGGTTTGTCACCTTCTTAATTTTTTATCAAGCTATTTCATAGTTGGTTCTTGAAATGAGAAACTCACTCACCTAAGGTCACCCTACTAGATATTTTCTTTTTGAGTCATCTTTCATAGCTTTTGACTCAGTATATGATTTTTGCAAGAGTTTTGATTTTTCACAAAAATCTTAGAACTTGTAAAGTTGCAAGACAATTATCTAACTCACTTGTAAAGAATTTTCAACAAAATTTGATGTCATTGTAGTAGCCACCCTACGTCTTAGAAGCATGCCAGACTTTATTTTGCCAAGTTTTGTCAAGAATGGTAAAATTTATTGGAACTTTTGTCTCTAAGCAATGCTTTTGCTAGAAATTTATGAAGTTTTAATCACTTCAAGCTCATTATTCATCCAGATTTGATGCCTTCAAATGTAGTAGACTAAAAGCACTTTGTAGAGTCTTCTCAAGACTAATTTGAAGCACCATTATCTTAATCAAAACTTCATTCTCATATCTTTTTTTTAAGTGCTTTTCTCAAATTGTCACAAGATCCACTCAAATTTTATTTAAAATGAATTTAACTCCTTGGCTTCTGATTGAAATCACTCAAGCCATGATACTAGGTCCATAGTTTCTAATCAAATCAATCATACACACAAATTCTAGACAAAAAAAAAGTGTTACACACACAAATTGCATCTCAGGCTCTCTTCTTATCAAAAGAGATACTACAAGTTAAATAGGACTTCTGGATCTAATAAGTACTAGTCTAGCCTAACAATCTAGAGAGAAAACTTGTTGCAAATTTAGTCTACACCTTTTATCAAAACTTTCCTTCACAAGGGTAAGGATTACTTTTCTTGAAAAATTTTACACTTTCAAAAATATTGTCTTCAATCATGATCAATCTCTTGGTCTTTATTACACTCTTAGCTAGGATGTTTTCATGTCTTTTTTATTGTATAACTATTTATAGTTTGTTTAATGATAAAAATATTATTATTCTCATTTTCAAATCTAGATTTGGGTAACTTAGTGTTCAAATGCTTTGTTGTTTAACTCAAAATTCTTTCTTAAATTTTTTCCTTATTATATATACTTTCATTTCTAATTTTGCATTTTTCATATGTATTTTTTTTATCTTGAATATTATAAAATCCATCCATCATTCCAATATAATGTGTCATTTTCATAAAATAAACTTCCTTCACGATCTCTCTTCCATTCCTTTTCTGTTTACTTTCTATTCGCTCTTTTTACACACACTCCCCATTTTCATCTCTTTCCAAAAAAACTTTCCACCAATTTCACCCACGTTTTCCACCTTCAACTCATTTCCTTCTCCAAATATTCTAGAATATGTGACTCGAATTGCTATTACTATTAACCAAACTTTCTTTGCACATTTCCCTTCTCGTCTCTCCAACGAGTCTTCATTGTACAAATATTATTCTTACTCACTAGACTTCACACTTGTCTTCACAGATAATTTCAATGCTCCCATGCATTGTTTTTTTCAGTATAGATCTCCTTGACATACTTTAATGACTTAAATTTCAAAATTTCTTTCATGTATTTTATTAAAAAACCATCAAAACAAGCAACAATACTAACTACCATTTCATCTCATTTGGACACTCATACATCATCCATCACACCTTTCTTTCTAAAGCAAAGCTTTCCTTCTTGATTTTTTTAACTATGCCACTAGCTATCCTATATTTTCATATCCTCTCTTTTAAAGCTTACATTACAACATGCTACACTACATTCTGAAAACTTTTGTGGTACTCTCCTAGCCCAATTGTTACTTCAGGCATAACTCACACCAATGCTCATAGCCTCCCATCTTGTTATAGATAATCATAGCAATGATAATAAAAAATACAAATATCTGTACCTGCAACTTCGAGATTGTTGAACGTTTTGATTAGTCTTAAATTTAGGTTATATGTATAGTTTGGTAGTTACTTTTTACAAATCAAGCTACTACATTTGAATTATTGTTGTGCATAATTCTAAATACTTTCAATTAACAATACAGTATGAAAATAGTACATATATTCATGTTCCATGAAAAAATTGATCATGAGAATCGTGCTCAAGCATACTCCTTTTTAATTTATAGGAGTATGTTATGCAACTTACTAGAAACGATTTGTAAAACAAGAGTAACAACTACCAAGCACATTCATGGATTAGATTAATATTGGCATCCCAAAATGTAATAACACACTATAAAGCAAACTTCTAATATTGCCTTCAAGAAAGATGAATCTATTCATCAATTTATTCATCCTTTGTAGACTCTTGTTATTTAGGCTCAATGTGATATGAAGAATATCAAAATTCACAAAGCTATTTCTAATTCATTTGTTAACATCTAAATTTTCCTTTTTGAAGACTAATAATTTTGAATTTAAGAATTGAATAAATCTGGTTGAGTATAATGTGTATTTGGCTTTGAATATGGCAATAGAATTTGTTCATCTATAAATTTAAAAAAAATTTCTCCTTGGTGTATGAGATAACTAGCTTAGGTCTTATTAAATTATGCCTTAAACAAATTAATGAACTAATCAACTCAACTACATATAATCCCACTTCAAATTACAAAATCAAAATTCATCAATGTTTTCCAAGGTAAATATTTATCCATCCCATTTTACCATTAACAAGCATTTGCATTAACGACCATTCAATATCGCTAGTATAAATTGAGTTTTTTAAACAACTATTAGCTAGGACGATGCAAAAAATGTAATGAAAGTCATACTTTAGGCATATATATGCTAAAAAATATAAGCCTCAAAGACCTTAAATATAAGCTTTTGATTTTTTATATACATACTTGATAAGCAACCCCTATTGAGAATAGAGTATACAAAGCATATAGAAACTACCATCTACACATTCAATATCATTATTATGTCTACAAGGCCAAGGGCATTCTTTCTATCATGACGGTGGCGGTTGGCATCCAGCACCATCAGTCAAGTTAGGGTGGTGAAAATTCCCTCTCATGCCTTAGAAGTGGGAGTGGGTGAGGAGTATAATGATCTATGTGGGGTCCAAATAATCTCTAATATTGTTGTCCATCAACGTGCATGCATTCCTACAACATTGTTTGGGTCACTTTTGTATTGCTTACTTGAGCATACAATGGACAAATATATATTTTTTAAGAGACAAATATATATTTTTAACAAGATTCTTGAACAAGTTGATTTTTACAACATCAAACACAAGCAACTATATATTAGAACAAGCTTATTGAACAATGTGGATTCCCAAAACATTGAACGCGACTTTCTAAAACCCTACAACAAGCTTCTTATATGATGATAATTTTAAAAATATCAACCTATTGCTATAAATTGAAATTGTCTCTTATGACATCATGTGAATGGACTTGTGATTCAAAATTCCAAATATGAATATTGTAATCATCAACTTTGAATGTAACCAATTTCTTTTGTATCAATTTGTAGTTTGCTCATTACTTTTTGTTCCTAAATTTTGAATGTTAACATAGTAGAATTTGATAGTTGTATGCATGAAACAACTTCATGATTTGAAGGTGACGGTCAAGAATGGGACTCCAAGGAAAGCTTAGTAGTTGAGTAGAGCAATAAGTTAAATATCGTATACATAAATGACCAAAATGCATTATGATATGGTAAGTGTAGGTTTGCATAGATTTCTATGACAAACTATTTAAGTATCTTGAGTTGGAAATAGATTACAAGTGTTCTTATGAACTTCCATTGCTAGCATAGGATGATCCCATACATCCCACTAGCTGTGATGTTTTTAAAATATCCTACTTTGGGCTATTTCACATGCCTACAATAATTGCTACTAGGGAGGCTCATAGTTTTCTTTTGATCGTATATTCACTTGACACTTTTGTGTTACAACTAAGACAAAGCTACAAAACATAATCAACAACAAATAAATTTATAATGATCTTGTTAACTCATTGACGTGACGGTGTGACATAGTTGTATGTTGAATCACAAATTAATTGCAAAACCTATGGATGTATCATCATGTGAGAATTTTTTTTAATGTTTTTGAGTTTTGTTTTATATGTGTTCTTAAAAGAATTTCTTAAGCGTGTTTTTTTTTTTTTTTTGAGGCGATTCAAGTGTCAAAATTTTCTAGTTCCCACTTAAAGATATGAGGCTTAGGTTATTAGGATAGGAGTTTTTTGTTATTGATCTCATTTTGTGACTATTGAAGACTTGCATACAAGGAGTGGACATAATTTTCATTCAAAGGTATTTTGTTTTGGGTGACTATTGAGGAGTGGGCTACTTTTATATTGTCAAAGTTTGTTTTTCTTTTTTAATTGCTAATTATTAGAGAGACAACACTTTGTTGTATAATCTTGACATGAGCTTTGAAGATGTATATTAGATGGAGATTTTGATATGTACTTGAAATATTTTGATGGTAATATGTGTTGCTCAACTCAAGCAAGTATCATGGAAGGAAATCAAACCAAAAACGAAAATCTAAGAAAAATCATATTTAGACATACCTTATGGCAATCTCCATATCATGTATTATATTTGCTTCATCTATAGGCTAAGTAAATTGAGATATGCCATTGTTTAACTTATATATTGTAAAGTATGAGAGCCAATGCTACAATAAAAAATTTGATGTGACTTCTTATAAAGTCAATTGAAAACAAATTTTCAAAGAAAATATATCATGTCCTAATAATGAAGATGATCTACAACACACAAAGTGTATGAAAGAATGAATTATCTTCTATGACAAAATCAAAATAGAAAATGAATTTCTAAGAGATTAGACAAGAGAGAGACTATTTCTAAGAGTAAATAAAAAGAGGTGGAGTGGAAAATAACAACAAATCCAATATCATAGAATAATTATGTAAAGTTGAGAAATAAATGAAAAAAGTAGTATTGAATATAGCAAACAAATTAAGAAGACATAATGGAAGTTAAATCGAAATAAGGGAAAAGCTATGGGTAAAGGATATTAATTTATCATCTCCATTCTATCTCAAAAACATCAATAAGAACATAACTAATAGAAAAAATCAATCCAATATTCTAGGAGTGGGTAATTCTATTGATAAATCATCCATTGAGAAAGATGGTATATAGAGTTATAACAAGCACACTTTTATGTGCATGATAAAAGAAAAGTATGTCAAAGCCATGCGTCTCATTTGCTATGGCATAAGTAAGGGTAGATTTGTCAAAATTCAATCATGTCAATTTTACATGAAGATATACTTGCTTATGCATCAAATTCTAAGACTGTTAAATAAAATTCTATATTAGTTGAAGAAAAGGGAGAAAAAAAACTTAGACGATACATTATTTTTCATAGCTTGGAGGGCTATTATATGTAGTAGAGAGCAATGATCGTAACTTTTGTGAACAAACATATTCATGCAATGAACCTAAGTCAATTTTTAGTTTTGTCATTCCTAAATAAGCACACACGTATTGAAAAGATGTAAGTTTTTACTACACAAGAGGATGTTTCATGATTTTTTAATTTACAAAATATGTGAAAAGTACAGTACTAAGGACTATAAATGGATCTTTGAATGATCCACAAGGTGATTGTATGCTTGTTAAACAATCTATCAGAAACTAGTCATCAGAAAACAAGATCTAGTTTAGCAGCTTGATAGGAAACAAGTAGAGACAATCAAAGCATTGATCAATTAGTATAATCCAACTCCACACGTGTGGAAATAAGGCTGTAGTACGACCTGTAGACAGTGTTTACAAAGTGCCAAAGCTAGGTTTCATTGGAAATCAAGAGTAACCACCATACAATGAGAGGAAACTCAAGTTTCTCCTTGAGGCTCCAAAAAGTTTTTTTATCTTCTCACTATGGAGAATGGGAATACATAGTAAAATGCACTTCCTTTGCAAAGTTAGGTGAAAATCCAGCATGTAATAAGGAAGTAGACTCCACTTTCTTGCCCTAATGTGAAAACCCTAGCCTAGACCCAAGAGTCATGCTTGGTAGGTGCATGGTAGGTACAAATCTCATCATAAATCATGGTCTAGATCCTACAAAGTAGGAATCACTACCAAATGGACACAACCACTCCTCTTGACTCGTGGTAACCTACTTCAGATGTGTATGTACAAGTGGCACTTTGGCCATTCAAGTAACCAACAAACAATATTGACAAAATGTACAATATTCTACATGGCTAGATTTGCCAATGTAGGCAATTTTTCACAAAATACATTTTAGCACTTGGAATATGTAACTTATAGTGCATCTTAGTATTCCTCCATAATTTCAAATTGGCTCCTTTTTGCATAGTGCTTTTTCCTATAGAATTTTCTACAGAAAAAAATTATTAAAAACTACGATAATAAACACTCAAATTTAAAATTGTTGAAGTTTGAGCAATATTCCTATGGGTTTTGACACAAGATATCTTGCTTGAAAATTTTTGTAAATCAGTGGCTCAGATATTTTATTGAATATAGTTGTATATACATAAAACATATGTGTGAAAAAACAATAGTTGCATTCCAAGATCTACTACAAGATCAAACACTCCTCTTGAGATCATACATTCGGATGTGCATAGCTTCTCTCAAGAATATAATGGTGGTGCAAAGTACTATGTGTCTTTTATTGATGATCATTCAAGATATGCTCAAGGATTTACCTTTTGTCTTGTAAAAGTTTGGTGTTTGATTCATTTGTAAGCTCAAAACTCTAGTAGATTCAGGAGCTTCAGCCACTCAGATTTACTGCTGAATGATATAACCTTTGCTAATATTAAAGTTAATGCTTTTTGGCAATGCATTAGAGTCATCACTTTATGGAACATTTGGTTAGATAGGAATAGTAGGGAATTTAGGAACGATGACTTTGTTCTCTCTCCCCTACTACTTTTTCAAGAGGCTGGTAAACTTATGCTTTTATAAGTTTTGATTCTCTTTTGTTTCACTGTAAAAAGTTCTTAATCCAAGGTTAATTTTCTTCGAGCGAAAAAAAAAAACTCTAGTAGAAAATTAACTTAATACCAAGATCAAGGTATTAAGATGTGTTAATGGAGGAGAGTACATCTCCAATAAGATGATAGAGTCTTGTGATTAATGGCATTAAGAGGGAGTTATCTTGCACTTATACCCTTCAACAAAATGGAGTGTCCAAGAGGAAAAATAGATCTTTTTGTGAGTGTGCTAAAGCCTTAAAGCTAGATGCTTCTCTACCAAAACCATTTTGGGGTGAGGCAATTACTTGTGCTAACTTTTTGTGCAATAGATTGCCCAACCAAGCCATTGGAGGAATCACACTATTTGAGGCTCTATTTGGAGAAAAGCCAAATCTCAAGGATCTAAGAATATTTGGATCCACGTGTTATGTAAACCAATCCTTGGATACAAGGAAGAAGGATGATGCCACTTCTATCAAAGGTATATTTGTGGGATATGGTGAGAATAGAAAAGCATATAGAGTCTTCAATCCCATCACTAAGAAAGTCATAGTGAGTAGGGATGTTATTTTTTATGAAGAACACTCTTGTAAAGTGGATGATAATGCTACTAATCATTTGGATATCAAGGATCATGCTTGCCAAGGCGCACTTATGTTGGCAAAGGTGATCAAAGGGAAGGCATTTCATCTTTTACTTCATACACTTTCCTTGTGAAAAATCCAGAATATTCACACATGTGGGAAACCACAAAAGAAGTGTGAATGATCTTTACCATGCTTTATGGTGGCACATAGATCACCTGTAGAGTGAGAGTACAATTACAAGCAAGATAGTGTGAGATCCAATTTTGACATTATGACACCAAGATAGCTTGATTTATCATTAGAAATGTGAGAGAACCATATGTACATATATAGGAGAGCCTTAGCTTGTGGTTCTACTAGCATGTAACCACAAAAAGTGATGTAAACTACCTAAGGAATGACACTTATCAGTTTGCATGTAAGTTTGGCTACCTACTTTCTCCATGTGGCAAATTTTGCACTATGAACCTACAATTCTACTTGCATGTGTCCATTAGAACATTTGCATGCTTCGCATGTCTCAATAAAAACTTAGGACATAATGCATTTATGATGGCTTGAGTTCCTACCAATATGTGCTATTCCAGTTGTGGATGTTCTTGTCAGCAATTCTTAGCTCAGTAAATTTAGATCTTAGGATCTTGCATAAATTGACTCAATTTGTGCACACAAAAACTTAGATCGGGCCTAGTAATGGTAAGCCAAATCAAGGAGCCTACAAGACTCCTAAAAAGTGTGATGTCCTCAAATGATCTTTCATCACCTTTATTAGGATCTTTTACAATTTGCTCCATTGGAGTATCTATGCTCTTAGACTTTTCCATATGGAATTTTTTCAACATAGAGTGAGCATATCTAGATTGGCATATAAAGACATGATTTTCATAAAAATCAATTTCTAGGCCTAGGATGTAATGTATCTCTCCTAGATCTTGCATTTTAAACTCACATCCAAGTGCTAGCTTAGTTTCATCAACTAGCTTGATACAACTTCCACAAAGAATAATGTCATCAACATAAATTAGAAGAATGACAATATTGCTATCAACAAACTTTAGATACATGGAAGGATCATAGTCACTAAGAGTAAATCCTAGTGAGATAAGAAAAGAATTAAGTCTTGAATACCATGATCTTGGTGCTTGCTTGAGTCCATAAAAACTTTTGAAGAGCAAGCACACTTTGAGCTCATCCTTGATGAATCCTTGAGGTTGTTCCATATAGATCTCCTCCTCAAGATAACCATTTAGAAAAGCATTGGATACATCTAATTGGAACACCTTCCACTTGAAGAAACAAGCAAGAGAAATAAGAATTCTTATTGTCACCATCTTTGCAACGGGTGCAAAGGTCTCCTCATAATCAAGACCGTGGATTTGAGCAAATCCTTTGGCACATAATCTTGCTTTATGCTTGTTGATGGTGCCATCATGATTGAACTTGATCCGAAATACCCACTTGCAACCAATCACATGCTTGTTGGATGGAGGATCCACAAGCTCCCAAGTATTGTTGGTGATCAATGCATCATACTCTTGCTTCATGGCATCATACCACTCCTTGGTATTGAGTGCCTCTTGTACATTCTTTGGCTCTTCATGAGAGACATAAAGAACATAATTAGTGGAATCAAGATCCACTTGTTTGCCTTTATCAACATATGAGAGCCTCTTAGGCTCGGATCTATCTCTCATGGATCTTCTTGGTGAGAAAATCCAAGGAGAGTCTTCTTCAAATCTCAACCCCATCACATCATGATTGTCTTCAAAATTAATAATTGGTGATGCATCCATAGATTTCTTGATCTCGGCCTCTTCAAAAGATGAGTGTTGATCTTCATGAAAGACAACATCTCTACTTTCATTAGCTTGAGAAGTAGAGAGTATAAAGACTCTATAGGCCTTCTTGGTGGATGAGTATCCAACCATGATCCCTTTGCATGCACTAGGATCTTCTTTCTTCCTTGTTTCCAAGGGAATATGGACAAAGCATAAGCATCCAAAAACTCTAAGGTGATCAACCTTAGGCTTCTTCAAATATAAGATTTCATATGGTGACTTTCCTCCAAGAGCTATATGTGGGAGCCTATTGCAAAGATAATTTGCACAATTAATGGCTTCTCCCCAAAAATCTTTGGGCAAAGATGCCTCAATTCTCATAGATTTTGCACATTCACATAGCGATCTATTCTTTCTCTCGGCCACTCCATTTTGAGATGGAGAGTAGGCACAAGAGAACTCTCTTTTAATGCCTTCAAGCTCACAAAAATCTTGAAATTTATTGGAGATATATTCACCACCTCCATCACTTTTAAGAGCTTTAATCTTGAATGAGAATTGCTTCTCTACATAAGCTTTGAAAATAAGGAAATGATCAAACACCATAGATTTAGAAGCAAGAAGATATATCCAAGTCAATCTTGTGAAATCATCAATGAAAGTAACAAAACAAGTGGCTCCTCCCTTGTTTGTAGTTGATGAGAAATGCACATCCAAGTAGATTAACTCCAAAGGATGCTTGCTTTTGATAGAAGATCTTGTAAATGGCTTTTTGTGAGATTTAGCAATAACACAAGCCTCACAAGGCTTGATCTTCTTGGATAATGACTTTGGCAAGCCAATAGCTTTGGCTTCTTTGATCATAGAGAGCATGGATTTGTAGTTGGGATGTCCCAACCTCCTATGCCATAATTCCTCCATAGAGAGCTTGTTCACAAGAGCAACATTACAAGCATTCACATACTCATTTGGATCTAGTTTATAGATGCCACCAAATCTAGATCCTAATGCAAGTATCTCATCATTCCTCTTGATAGTGCAAGTATCAACATTGAATTTTACATCAAGGCCATTATCAAGCAATTGGCCAACACTAATAAGATTCTTGGTAAGCTTAGGTACATAAAGAACTTTAGAGAGAGAAAGAACTTTAGAGGATGCAAGCTTCAAGGGAATGTTCCCTATGCCTTCAATAGGACATTCAAAATCATTTGCAGTGTATATTGATTTCTTGACTCCATCATAAGGTGCAATAGAAGAGAAAGAGTCCTTGGAGCTATACATATGTGAAGAGGCTCCACTATCAATATACCATAGGCCGTCCTTCTTGAAAGGAGTAGATGAAAAACTAGAGACCATAAGAGATCCCTCTCCATCACTTGCAATAGTGTCTTCCTTCTCATTGGTAATGTTGGCTTGCTTGAGTTGATTCCTCTCCTTGAAGCAATTGGTGGCATAATGACCTTTCTTGCCACAATAAAAGCACTTGATCTTCTTCTTCTTGAGCTTGGATGATGAAGCATTAGAGGAATCATCTTCCTCCTCATCTTTGTCTTTGGATTTGACTTTGTCCTTGCTTGAGGATTGTTGATGTTGGTTCTTGCTCCTCCCTTTGTGCTTATCCTTGGCAAAGAGAGCTTTGCCATCATTATGAGTGAGAGAAAGCTTGTCCATCCTCAAGAGCTTGTACTCTTGTCTTGATTCTTCCAAAATTAGCACACTTTGGAGAGCCTCCAAACTTGGGAGCTCCTCCTTAATGGCATAAGATTGGACAAGGTTATCAAATTCACTTCTCAAGCCATTGAGAATGACTTGAACTAGCTCATTTTGATTGATGGAATCACCAATACAAGCAAGTTCTCTATGAATATCTTTTACTCTCAAAACATAGCTAGATGCACTCTCATCACTCTTTTGGCTACTTTGAAAGATTTAATTCCTAAGAGTGAGAAGCCTAGAGGTATTCTTAGCCTCATAGATAGTCTTGAGACAATCCCAAGCTTCTTTGGCTGTTGTACAAGTACCTATCTCCCTCAATATCTCATTAGAGACATTCATCTTAATGTAGTGGAGAGCCATCCTAGCTCTCTTTTTGTATTTTTGAACCTCTTGAAGAACTTGTGGTTCTTCTTCAAGGCCAAGAACTATGTCCATCACGTCTTGAAGGATCAAGATGGACTCCATCCTCATTTTCCAAATTGAATAGTTTGAAGTGGACAATCTTTCACTTGGTTCCAACAAGGATGAACCCATTGAAGACATTTGAAGTGAAGAAAACTCAAATGATGAACAATAAATGTTGCTACACACTCTCAATAGGATCCAATAATAGTGTACTATCTCCTCCTATGAAAGATCTTGCAACTATTTGTGAATTGATTCTCACTAGCTACACAAATCTCTCTGAAACAAGATCTATTTCACATCAAATGATGGAGTATAGGCAAAGTTAGGATCAAACACTCTTATCACGTGTGAAGTACACTAAGAAACCAAATTTGACTCAAATACAATGATATTGCATGAAACAAAATGGCTAAGATCTCAAAACATTGCCTAGATCACAAATAGATGAGATTGGTAAGCATACAACTGTGATTTTGGATCAACCAAGCAATCTCTTGACCAAACCAAATGTGTCCACCCAGGTCTAGGTGCCCTACCTAACCCTCTTCAAAAGCTTATAACTTTTGATTGGCTCAACCAAATGGAATGAAACTGATTGCATCCAAAACTAGACAAAAATAGCTTCAAAACAAGCTATCAAGCAAGATAAATGGATCAAGCATGAGAGAGAACTTCCAAACTGAAATTGGATGTTAATCACACGTGTCTGAGCACCTGATTCCGTACAGTACTAGGTCAGACCCAATCAATGCCCTATTGATCTTTTTTGATCCAAAATTGGACAAGATTGCTAGGAAAATGGACCTTGACAATTTCTAGCTCAAGATTGATGAATACTTTTCACTCAAATGGATCAAAATGCATGGTAACCTTAGGTAGGCTCTGATACCATGTTGATTTCACACGTGTGGATTGTCCACAACATGTACTTGTGATCTCCTAAGGTGTGTAGATGCACCAAGATCAAGACTAGATTGAGATTCAAGATCAATCTTTGATTCTATGGCAAAAACACACTACTACATGCATTCAATCACTTCCAACTCTCACTCACACGTGTGGGAAGTCTTAAGAAATTATTCTAAGTAAAACCAAGTTGCTCTCCTCGGATAGAGAGAGAAAAACCATCATGAGCTCTCAAGTAGAGAGAGAAAGCTAGAAATCTAATAACACTCAAAATTCACACAATCACCAAATCAATTAGATCCAAAATGAGGAGTACAATGATACCAGTAGATCCACGAGCTACCACTATGCTTAACTATGATTGGACGACACTTTTTCACCTCTTAATCCTATTGGACCATTGATTCATGCACGTCTTAATTCTATTGGACTATATTCAAGCACACCTCAAATTCCTATTGGACCACACATGGTTCCACCTCTAAATCCTATTGGACCTCTTAGAATTCATCAAACAAAGGCATTACACTTGTCTACACTCTAATTGGCACGAGTTTAGCCTCTTACTCTAGTTTGGCTCAATAGTGGCATTACAAGTGGAAATGCATAATTTGCCATCTATGCCAAATTTGTTCCTATCAACATCCTACACCTAGATGCTTGATGTAACAAACATAAGACCCCTATATCTAACATAGATAATCTTTTTCAATTCTTCACACAAATCATCTTGCCCTTGTATATCAAGCAAGAGATCATCGCTTTATGGACTAATGGTTGCATCACAATTTTTACCACCACTTTGTCACTTCCATTGGAATCTCCTTATTTCAAGAAGTCCTCCTAGTCCAACAGGCCTTGGCCACATTCATCTCTCTCTCTCTCTCTCTCTCTCTCTCTCTCTCTCTCTCTCTCTCTCTCTCTCTCTCTCTCTCTCTCTCTCTCTCTCTCTCTCTCTCTCTCTCTCTCTCTCTCTCTCTCTCTCTCTCTCTCTCTCTCTCTCTCTCTCTCTCTCTCTCTCTCTCTCAACCAATAGTTAATCCAGATTCATTCATGTTGTTGCTTATTTACTCGCATTGTGGCACAATTTGTAGAAATACACGAGAATATGTAACAGGTTGCCAAACAAATCCATTGGAGGGATTGTAAGACAATCTGATGGAAATAATTCCTCGGTGCATGAATCTACGTCTATCAGTTCAAGCTATTGTGAATAAGTGGATAATAGCTCTACTTGATCCGAGCTTCAAAGTCGCAAGGATTAATGCAATTGATTCTATAGACACACACAAAGTCGTTAAATATGTAGAAACATGAATAGATCAAGCAAGTCAGAGCTAGAGCATTATAATTAACATTAATTGTCAGTCACAAGAACAATTTAACCTAGACATTATGTTATCTACATGTAATAAATCGGATCAAAATAGAAAATAAAGCAATCAACACAATACAGACATGAATCTGTATACTGAAAATGATTTGATTGAAATAAAAAATGTGTACAATCTGAGTGTATTCAGATGCATGATCTTTCTGAAACAATACTCTAGAAATAGAGAGGAATATCAAATAGTTGTGCTTTGATTGAATGTCTAATCGATTCATCATCTGATTCATGGATTCATTGATTCATAGATTTAACTTTACATTGATGTGCTATTGAATATTTATAAATGGTAACAATACAATTACAAGAATGGTTAATTGACAGATTCACAATTTGGATTAAGGCACTGTGGGCTGTTAGCAGGTGCTATTGGATAGAATCTATTATGTTGGAAATTCTGTGGAGATCACAAAAAGAAGATGGTTGAATTGACAATCAATAGTCAAATCGATAGTTGATAGTCGACTCAATAACAGCTTCAACAATAGGCTTGAAAATTGTCGATTCGAGTGTCTTCGATGGGTTCATTAGAGCAAATTTGACGATTGTCAATTCGAGGTTTGTCGAACTGATACTTGTTTGTGATTTCCATGTATACAAAAAAATACATGTATTTTTTCAGAGTATGCGACTGTACAAGTATGTACAGCAAATGCATGGATCTAGATAAATTGTGAGATTAGGGATGGCGAGGATAGGAATCCAACACCCCCCCTTAATATGGATCCTTGAATGCTTCAGTGATTTTAAAATTTAAGATAATGCAAAAATCTTGTGTGCTTCTTGACTTAATCCTTTTGTAAACATATCAGCTGCCATGCATTGGGTTCTGCAAAATTTTAGACATCTCTTTGTTGAGTATTTTGCTGTTGATGTATTGGTACTTAATCTCAATGTGTTTGCTTCTAGAGTGAAATCTAGGATTAATTGATTATGCAATAGCACTTTGACTGTCAGCTGAATAATTGTCGGAGGAGATTGTCTGAGTGAGACCAATGTTAGACAATAAGTTTCTCAACCAGACTGCCTCTTTTGTAGCCTCAAAAGCTACAATATGTGAAAAATTGTCAACTAGTTTGTTGGTTTATTGGCATTTTTGGAGGCCAAAAGGAAATCTCAACTCGGAGATAGTTTCATATTTGTCAATAAGGGCCTAACTAGTGTTTGTACTATTTTTGGCAAGTATGTAAGCGGATGAGGTCGAGTTTGGACCCATTCTAATTGGCTAAATTTGATGCATTGCATCTAGACTAGAATTTCTATGGAGAACATATCATTGTATTCTCATTTTATCTGGAGAATTCATCTCTTGAGTTTCTATGTCCATCTCATCTCTTGATATCTTGATTTTCTATATGTAGAATGTTGATTTTATGGCTGATAAAGGTTCCACACATGTGAAGTGTAAAGACCCTCAAGGATTGCCCCTAAGAGGAGGATAGGAGAACACAATAGGAGAGACTATGGAGCCAAATCGCCCAATTAATCCTAGATCAAACCTGGATCTAGCCCCCAAGCCATGCCATGTGAAGCAAGAGGAGAAGAGAAAACCTGGTAACCTAAACCCAATATGTCGACGGGAGAATCCCCACCTCATTATATAGAGAGTAGAGTTCTGTGCATGAAACCATGCAACCCCCATGCAGGTCAACTATAAATAGATCACACCTCTTCATGCAATCCTCCTGCCTATATTCGTCACATAGACATGCAATACTCCATATGTCTCAATTAGAGTGTCTGGGTCCTCTCAAGGTTAATTAGTCACGAACTGGCCTTGACATGGAAATAAATCATGGCGTGACCAATAATCTCGAATACAGGAGGGCCGGTCTACCATATTTGGACTATTCCAGGTCCTTAACCGAATATGGCCATAACATGAAGGATAGTATGATGTTGTTGTTGTATAGACAAGGACAACACCATACTGTATTTTTCTCTTCATGATCAGATATTAGTGATTTATGCAATTCTAGCATGGTAATCTTGGTGAATTCTATCTTGTAACTAAATCTAGATGTGCACTCCAAATTGGTCCAAGATCTAAGATCCATCAATTGTGTTTTGGATCTGTATTTTTCACATGGTATTAGAGCAGGTTTCAGGTCAAAGTTGGTGTTTATTCCAAATCTAGAGGTGGATTTGAGGGCGCCATAAATTCTATGTGGATTTGGAGGTGTTACTAGATCAAATCTTGTATTTTCAAGTGTAGAAAGTGGATCTTTGTGGTCCAATCATCATTTTAAGTCAAATCACTATTAGATGAGATATCTAGATTCTAGCTTTTGCATGTAGATTTTGCTTGATTGAGGCAAGTTGTGTTTGGTCTTCCCAATTCTTTAACAAGCTTGAATCATGTTTGTGAGCAATGTGCTTTATCAAAGTCACATAGGTTACCTTACAAGAGATCTACATCAAGGTCAAGTAAGCCTTTTCAACTTGTGCATTCGGATATTCATGGTGTTACTACAATTAGCAATGGAGGTGCTAAAATGTATGTAACTTCTAGTGATGATTTTAGTAGATTTTGTTGGGTCTATCTACTAAAAAACAAAGATGAGGTGTTTGATGTCTTTGTTAAGTTCAATATTGCAAGGGAGGTCCAATCTCTACCAAGATCAACGGCTTGAGGAGTGACAATAGTGGTGAGTACATTTCTACCAAGTTCAAGGCATTTTTTAATGCAAATGGGATCAAGAGGAAGTACACAAGCCCAAGGACACCACAACAAAATGGAGTGGCCGAGAGGAAGAATATAACCTTATGTGAAGGAGCCAAAGCCATGAGGTTAGATGCAAATTTTCCTAAATCATTTTGGGATAAGCTTTGTTGTGCACTAATTTTCTATGCAATAGATGGCCAAGTGTGGTATTGGATGGAAAAATCCCTTTTGAGATGTTGTTTGGTAGAAGGTCGAGGGTCAAGTGTTTTCAAAACTTTTGGATGCATTTGCTATATCAACATAACTCTTGATGATAGAACCAAGCAGGATCCATCTTCAAATAAAGGTGGTTTTATTGGTTATAGTGAGGTAAGCAAAGCTTACAAAGTTTTTCTTCCTTCAACTAGGAAAGTGGTCATTGGAAGAGATTTTATTTTTTTATGAGGGAAACTTTCCAAAAGTCTCTTCAAGTGGTGGTGTGGATGTTGGATCTAACATTCTTGATAATGACATTGTTGATGATACTTTGGATGTTGATGTTGAAGAGCCTACTTCAAATCAAAAGCCAAGAAGGACATCAAGGCAAAGGCAATATTCTTTGAGACTCACTTATGATGAGAAAGGTAAGCAAGTTGTTAATGGTACAAACTATGCTTTCCTAACCTCTTTTGATGAACCTACATGTGTAGATGAAGAAAGACAAAAACAGGAGTGGATCCAAGCAATGGATTTTGAGTATGAAGCTCTTATGAAGAATGACACATGGAGATTGGTAGAACTTCCAAAGGACAAGAAAGCTATTGGATGCAAGTGGATCTTCAGGGTGAAGACAAACCAAGATGGATCAATCAACAAGTACAAAGCAAGGTTGGTGGCAAAAGGATATGCACAAGAGTATGGAATTGACTATGATGAGACCTTTGCAATTGAGGCAAAGATGGTGAGCATGCGAGTCATTATTTCACTTGCTACAACTTTTTGGATGGCATCTATGGCAATTAGATATCACAAGTGCATTCTTGAATGGTGATCCTAAGGAGGAGGTGTTATGGAGCAATTCGAGGGCTACATTTCACATGGCAAGCCAAATCATGTTTGTTTTCTACAAAAGAGTTTGACCTTGGTCTTAAGCAAGCACCAAGGAGTTGGTATGCTAAGCTTTACACTTTTTTTCTTTCTCAAAATTTCAAGATGAGTGACTATGGTTATTCACTTTACTATAGATTTTTTGGAAATGATGTTACCATTCTTCTAATCTACATGGATGATATCATTTTGAGTGGAGGCAACAATCAAGATATTGATGATATCAAGATGGCACTAAAAAAGGAGTTTGATGTGCATGATTTTGGTGTTTTTGCATTATATCTTGGGAATAGAGGTATTCAAAACTTCTCAATCTACTTTCATCTTAAAGAGAAGTATGCCAATTCTATTCTAAAAAGATTTCATATGGTAGATGCTAAATCTTGTGATACACCATGGAGTCAAATGTAAAGCTCACTATAAGAGGTAATGAAAGATCCTTCGAGGACATTACTCTCTATAGGAAGCTAGTTGGTTCACTCATATATCTAACCATCACAAGACCTAATCTAAGTTATTGTGTTGCTAGATTAAGCCAATTCATGCATGATCCAAGTGTGGAGCATTTGAAACTAAGCAAGAGGGTATTGAGATACATCTTGGGAACTAGTGATTTTGGCATTGTTTATGGAGGATCATCACCTAACTTGTATGGATTTTTAGATTCGGACTTTTCTGGAGATAAAATGGATAGGCTTAAAGAGTTGACAAGATATGCAAGATCGGACCTGGTGGAGATCATTGGATACATGGGGGATTTGATAATTGACTGATATGAATATCCCTTCATTTTTTCCTTCTCCTCTTTAGATTGAGGACATTGCACTTTAGACAGTTTAATACCTGGATCCATTGGAGAACCTACAAGCTTGCAATTCATTACATTGAATTTAGAAAGAAAATTAAAGATGTACCTCTACTGAGTCAAGTAGAATAGCTTCTTTTTTTGACTCTATGGATATGAATTCCGAGACAGTAATGAGTTTCTTCTAAGTCTGTCATATTAAATTATTGAGAAAGCATCCTTTGGTGTCCTTTACCAATTTGATATTGTTGTTGGAAAGCAACGTATTATCCACATAGAGTGTGATGACGATAAATGATTGTCGAATGGCTTTGAAGTATACATTCAGTCTGCAGATCTTGGTTCAAATTCTTGTTGGATAAGAAAGGTGTTGATTCAATAAAACCAGGCTGTCAATGATTGCTTTAGGCCATACAATGCTTTATGGAGTCTATAGCTTGTTCTTCTTTACCATTGAGGACATAGTGTTGGAAGTAAAAGTAGTTTTGCGGATCTACTCACTGATGTAGTATAGTGTAGAAGGGTTTGTCCACTTCCTAAGTTCTACAAGCTTACAACTGCAAATAAAGAACAATAACAAAAAGGGAGCACCAAGGCTTCCCAACTGGTGCTCGGAATACTAACTAAGGTATGGCTAAGGCGTACCCAACTAGCCAAGAACCGTTAATGGGATTAGTTTCTAAACTTGTCATTCTAAGGCTTCTCAACTTCTAACTTAGAACTTAGACCTTAGAATCTCTAAACTTGAGTCTCTAACTTAAGATAACTTAGAATTTTTCTAAGCTTAAGTTTCTTAAGTTTAAATTTAAGTTTCTATTTATTTAAGCTTTTACCCATGGACTTACAAAACACATGCCATAGTAGAAGTTATTAACATTTACTCATACATGGAGTTACAATACACATGCCACGGAGTTTTATTTCTTTTTTTATTTTTCACTGTGTTGCCGACACATAGCCTTTTGGTTGGATCATATAGATGCCCATAGCATCCATCCAACTCTTAGATTTACAAGCATCTTCATAGCATGTTGGCTCATCTAACATTGAAGTAAGAAAAGTGTAAGATGTGAAAGATGATGAGCCTTCCCTTTGATCACCTTGACCATCATAGGTGAGCCTCAAAGGCTCGGCCCTTGTCCTTGTGGATCTCCTTGGAGTTCTTGGAGTTCTTGCATCTTGAGGTGGATCCTCAAGTTCTTCTTCACTTGGAAGCTCCTCCTCCATCCTAGCATGATCTTTGGCATCAAGATGATTAGTAGCATTATCATCCAAATCACAAGTACGTCCTTCAAAAAAATTACATCCCTGCTCATTATCACCTTGCTAGTGATGGGATTGAAGGCTCTATAACCTTTGCTATTCTCACCATATCCCACAAAGATTCCTTTGATGGAGGTTGCATCATCCTTCTTCCTTGTATTCATGGTGTGATTCCTCCAATGGATTGGTTGAGCAATCTATTGCACAAATAATTAGCACAAGTTATTTCTTCATCCCAAAATGGTTTGGGTAGAGAAGCTCCTAGCCTTAAGGCCTTGGCTCACTCACAAAGAGATCTATTTCTCCTCTCACTCACTCCATTTTGTTGAGGGGTGTATGGATATGACAACCCCCTCTTTATGCCATTAGACTTACAAAAGTCAATCAACTTATTGGAGATATATTCACATCCATTATAACTTCTTAATACCTTGATCTTGGTACTAAGTTGATTTTCTACCAAAGTTTTGAACTTTACAAAAGAATCAAACACCATAGATTTTCTAGACAAGAGGTACATCCAACAATATCTAGAATAGTCATCGATGAAGATGACATAGTACTTGGCACCACCATTAGACTCATGTGAAAAACTATGAACATACGAATGGATGATTTCAAGAGGAGTGCTTGATCTAGACGTAGATCTTGAGTATGTGAGCCTTTGAGAGGCTACATGCTTCACATATCTTCCCACACTTTGACAAATGCCAACATGGGAACACAGTATTGACAGAAGTTGGATTAGTGATGTATATACAGTTTTGGTAAAAGGTAATTAAAATTGATTTTTTTATTTTTGGTTAGGCTATTTAAAAAAAGGTTGATTTTTCTATAAATCAATGCATGTGGACTTTGAAGCATGCCAAGTGGATCAAAATCATTTTGTTTTGGATCGATAACAGTGAAATTGAAATTTCGATTATGAAAATCAATTTTCGCAAGTCTAGTCCATATTAAACAAAATTCGAAAATTCCAATATCATAAATTTCTAAAGAATCAAAATTGTTTCAAATTTTTCAAAATATGTCATCTATTGATTAAAGCAAAATTGGTCTGATAAGTGATGGGCCTTACTGAGATGTAATCAGTCGGGTTATGAGGACCAACCAAACATGTCATGTTATTTAAATAAACGTCCAGTGTATGTTTTCATTTCTTTATGAGAAGCTATTTGACTTCAAAGTTTATCTGGTCCAATCTATACTTCAAAAAATATTCAAGATTTATCATGTGTTCAATAAGATTGTTGAAGCTATAACCTTATATTTCTCTACTTGTAGGTGTTCTTTGATTAGCATATGATATTTTGGCATTTACAATCTCATAGCAATTAAAAAAAAAAATCGCTTGGATGTCCTCTTCTAGTGGAATGAACACTATGTGAGAATAATTTTTATATGTAAAGCTTGTCTTAGAAGTGGGTAACTCTAGGATACAATGTGCTTAATTGCAGACCTGGTTCCATCATAAAATCCAAATAAATTGTAGTTCAGTTTTCTACCAATGAATAACTACAATGTCTGATTGGCTGTCACAATAGATGATAGGGATCTCCTCCTCCATGACATGAAGCTCCACCAATAGCCTTTTGAGCCACAAGACCTCCTTGCATGTTGATGTCAAGACCTTGTATTCGGATTCTGTGGAAGATAAGGAGATGGTATCTTGCTTTTTGGAAAGCCATGATACTGCTCCATCACATAGAAAGGCGGCAAAAGCACTTGTTGATCTTCTATCCACTTTGTCACCTGCAAAATCCAAGTCACTATAGGTTCTTAAGCCAAGATTAGTCCCTCTATACAAAATGCCAAAATTCTTAGTAGATGAAATGTATCTAAGAACTCTTTTGGCCATCTTCCAACGTGAAACTAGAGGACTTTGCATGAATTGGCTTAACTTTCCAACACTATAACTAAGATCAGGTCTAGTTATAGTTAAATAGATCAAGGAGCCAATAATACTTCTATATAATGTGATGTCCTCAAAGGACGCTTCATCACAACCAATAGATGCTTTTACATGTTGCTCCATTGGTGTCTCAATGCCTTTACAATTCTTCATTCCAAATCTATCTAGGATGGATGTAGCATATTTAGATTGACAAATGAAGCTAAAATCACATCCTCTAATAACTTCTATTCCAAGAATGAAGCTTAATAGGCCGAGATCTACCATCTTAAACTCTTTTGCTAAAGCAATTTTTACATCTCTAATTCCATCTAGATCATTACCACTCAAGATAATGTCCTCTACATACAAAACAAGAATAATGATCATGCCATCATGAATTCTTATGTACAATGATGGATCAAAGGCACTCATTACAAAATTGATGAAAATGAGAAAAGAGTTTAGACTAGAGTACCATGCTCTAGGTGCTTGCTTGAGCCCATAAAGGCTCTTCTTCAAAAAACACACCTTTCCTTTATGCTTTGCCTTGATGAAGCCCTCGGGTTGCCTCATGTAGATATCTTCCTTCAAATAACCATTGAGGAATGCATTTGTGAAATCAAGGTGGAATAGCTCCCAATTGAAGGTTGTAGCAAGACTAATGATCAACCTGATAGTAACAAGCTTAGCCTCAGGAGCAAAAATCTCATCATAATCAATGCCTTTGGTTTGTAAAAAACCTTTGGCTACAAGCCTAGATTTATGCTTGCTTATTGATCCATCTTGATTATACTTCAATCTAAATACCCACTTGCAATCAAGAGGTTTCTTCCCTTGAGGAAGATCCAGAAGATCCCAAGTATGATTCTCAATGAGAGCATCATAGTCTACTTGCATAGCATCCATCCAACTTTTAGATTTACAAGCATCTTCATAGCATGTTGGCTCATCTAACATTGAAGTAAGAAAGGTGTAAGATGTGAAAGATGATGAGCCTTCACTTTGATCGCCTTGACCATCATAGGCAAGCCTCAATGGCTCAGACCATGCCCTTGTAGATCTTCTTGGAGTTCTTGGAGTTCTTGCATCTTGTTAAAATGGTTTGGATAGAGAAGCATCTAGCCTTAAGGCCTTAGCACACTCACAAAGAGATCTATTTCTTCTCTCACTCACTCCATTTTGTTGAGGGCTGTATGGACATGACAACTCCCTCTTTATGCCATTAGAACTACAAAAGTCAATCAACTTATTGGAGACATATTCACCTCCATTATCACTTCTTAATACCTTAATCTTGGTACTAAGTTGATTTTCTACCAAAGTCTTGAACTTTACAAAAGAATCAAACACCATAGATTTGCTAGACAAGAGATACATCCAACAATATCCAGAATAGTCATCAATGAAGATTACATAATACTTGGCACCACCATTAGACTCATGTGAAAAGCTATGAACATCCGAATGGATGAGTTCAATAGGAGAGCTTGATCTTGATGTAGATCTTGAGAAGGGTAGTTTGTGAGCCTTTGAGAGGCTGCATGCTTCACATCTCTTTCCACACTTTGACAAATGCTTGGGGAGTCCAACTGCAAGCTCCTTTGCAACCATAGATTCCATGGCTTTGAAGTTGGGGTGGCCCAACCTTTTGTGCCACAGTTCCACCTTTGATAAGTCCACCTTTGCCAAGTTAACACTCTCCACTGCAACATTAGCATCAAGCTTAAACAATCTACCTTGCTTAAAGCCAAAGCCTTTGGCTATACATTCATCATTTCTAAGAATGGAACAAACTCCATGCTTAAATTGTACATCAAGGCCATTATTCATTAACTGGCCAACACTAAGCAAATTCTTGGTTAACTTAGGAACATAAAGAACATTCTCTAGATTCATCCTTTTGGATGATCCAACATACAATGGAATGGTTCCTATTCCACTTATCTTACATTCTTGACTACTTGCAGTATAGATTGATCTATGTAGATCATTGTAAGAAAGTAAAGTGGAGAAAATGTCCTTTTGATATGTCATGTGGGAACTAGCCCCACTATCAATCCACCAAGAATCATTGGTGTTGCTCTTGGATGATGGTGGTTTGTTGGAAACCATCAAGGATGACTCTTCATCCTCCTCCTCCTCCTGATGTGCAATGTTGTTTTGTTTGCTCTCTTGTGTCTTCTTCTTCTTGAGACATTCTGCTGCAAAATGTCCTTTCTTTTCACAAAAAAACATTTGTACTTGGACTTGTCTTTGATCTTGCCCTTTGAGCTTGAAGCCTCATCCTCCTCCTTGGTCTCCTTGAAGTGCTTCTTCTTGCCATTGGTCTTCTTCTTGCCTTTGAATGAGAAATTAGCATTCTCATCACCATCTTGCAAAGAACTAGCATTCATTCTTGCATTGGTATGCATCATCCTACATTCTTTAGCCACTAATACACTGTGAAGCTTTTCTATAGTGGGCAAAGTGTCTTGGATTGCAAAGCTTTGGACCAAATTTGAAAAGTCACTCCTAGACCATTGAGGACAATCTGAACAAGCTCACTATAAAAATTACAGCAAATAAGGATTCTAAAACACTTGAAATGATGAGGGAAACAATAGATTATGATTTCATAAGATTAGCACAAGTAGAACCATCAAAATCCATCAAAAATCTATGCTTGAACCTCACTAAATGGCCCAAATCCTTGAAGAAGGCTTCACATGTGTGAAAGTACGGACTCCCACAGTCTGAGTACTGTACACCAGACCTACATTCAATCCTATAATCATTAGTAATCACAAGTACTCAAACAATTATGAACATAGAGAGCAATTGCACCATTATGAGAGAAAAAAACATGAAATTGCTTGATTGATTTTGGTGAGATATCATCACCTATATATACATGATCCATCACGGTTTTGGGCAGGTATGAGTAGCCCTAAACCTATCCCTAATGCTAATTTTGGTGGATCTTTCATCCCTACCAAGTTAGGGTTGGAATCTTGGAGATCCCTCAACAATGCAAAAATTACCAAAAATAGCTCCTATTTTTTCTCCCTTGTATTTAAGCATAATTTGGACTCAGTCCAAAGGTTCTAACACTTAGGTCTACTTGAGAACATCCTTATGAATGGAATCCTATGCTATTTGGCACGTGTGACAAGCCACATCATGACCATCTAACTATTTACAAGTCATATGACCAAAACTAGTCAAGCTAGAATTGTGAATTTTTAACACTCCTCCTCACTATCTAGCTTGGTTCAATCATTGCTTTACTAATCACTCCAAGTGATGATCTGAACTTCATAAAAGGTGTCTTTTGAAGTGGTTTAGTAAGTAGATCAGCTACACATTCATTGCTTGGAACATGCTCCAAAGCAATCTCCTTGGCTTGCACCATTTCTCTCACAAAGTGATGGCATATCTCGATGTGCTTAGATCTTGCATGGAAGATTGGGTTAGATGCAAGGTGTTGGGATGATATATTGTCATTGTAGATGACTAATGCCTCCTCTGAATCCATGATCTTTAGCTCCACCAATAATCTCTTGATCCAAAGTACCTCCTTTGTAGTGGTTGTCAAAGCTTTGTACTTGGCCTCGGTTGAAGATAGAGATATAGTTTCTTGCTTTTTTGAAAGCCATGAAACCACACCTTCTCCTATGAAAGTTGAATAGGCACTTGTTGATTTCCTATCCCTCTTGTCCCCTGCAAAATCTGAATCACTAAATGCATGAAGGTTAATCACATCTCCTCTATATAGAATCCCAAAATCCAATGTACCCGAGATGTATCTTAGAATCCTCTTAGCCTTTTTCCAATGGATATTCAATGGCTTTTGCATGGATTGGCTCAACCTACATACACTAAAGCTAAGATCTGGTCTAGCTATAGTGATCCACATTGAGGAACCTATAAGTTGCCTAAACAAAGTGATGTCCATGAAGTATCTTTCATCATCTTCATTTGGCACTTTTACATCTTGCTCCATTGGTGTGTCAACACTTTTGCATACTTCCATCTTAAACTTCTTCAAAAGACTTTGAGCATAGTTTACTTGACTTATAAAGATAAAATCAGACTCTCTAAGTACTTCTATGCCTAAGATGAAGTGAAGACACCCTAGATCTACCATCTTGAACTCTAAGGATAGATCTATCTTGATTTTTTCAATACCATCAACACTATTTCCACTAATGATGATGTCATCTACATAAATGAGTAAAAGTACAATACCAACATCATCAAACTTAATGTAAAGAGTGGGATCATATTCACTTTGAACAAAAAAAAGTGAAATAAGATAGCAATGTAGTCTTGAATTCCAAGATCTCGAGGCTTGCTTCAAGCCATAGATGCTTCTTTGGAGATGGCATACTTTGTTCTCCATTCCATGCTTGATGAACCCTTGTGGCTGTTCCATAAAGATATCCTCTTCCAAAAAACCATTCAAGAAAGCATTAGATACATCCATTTGACATAGAATCCATCCAAAATGTGATGCAAGTGCAATGAGTAGCCTTATTGTGACCATCTTGGCCACGGGTGCAAAAGTTTCCTCATAGTCTATCCCTCTCTCTTGAGCATAACCTTTTGCAACTAATCTTGCTTTATGTTTGTTAACACTCCCATTTGCATTCAGTTTAAGCTTGAAGCCCCACTTGCATCCTATTACATTCCTTTGAGGTCTCTCAACAAGCAACCAAGTTTCATTCTCAATCAAGGCATCGTACTCATCCAACATAGCTTTATACCATTCTTTGGAGTTCAATGCATCTTCAACATTAGATGGTTCTTCAAAACTAGATAAAGCATAAGAAGTGGATGAGATACCCTCAACTTGCTACCCTTTGCCTTGATATGTGAGCCTTGATGGCTCCACTTTTTCCCTTGAAGATCTCCTTGGTGTGATAGGTGGGTTTGGTGCTTGCTCCTACATGAGCTCCTCCTCAAAACCAAGATCTTGCTCCTCGGCCATCTTCTTCTTGATTGTTGGAGAACTTGAGACTTCTTCAAGCATATGCATATGATCTTCATCAAAGATGACATCCCTTGAAACAACAAATTTGTTCAAGGATGGGAGATAGACTTTGTAGCCCTTGCTTGAGCTTGCATATCCAAGCATGATCCCTCTTGTGGAAGATGGATCCTCCTTGTTTCTTGTTTCCAATGGCACATGCACATAGCATATACACCCAGAAACTTTCAAGTGATTAAGATTGGGTTTCTTTCCATACAACATCTCATAAGGAGTTTTGCCTTCAATTGCTTTGCAAGACACCCTATTCATCAAGTAGTTTGCACATACAAGAGACTCACCCCAAAAGGATTTGGGCAAACAAGCATCTAATCTTAAAGCATTAGAACATTCACATAATGTTCTATTCCTTCTTTCAGCAACTCCATTTTGTTGAGGAGTGTAAGGACAAGAAGTCTCTTTCTTGATCCCTTCCTCCTCACAAAATGCCTTGAACTCATTGGAGATGAATTCTCCACCATTGTCACTTCTAAGAATCTTGATGCTATGATTATGATGCTTTTCCACAAACAACTTGAACTATACAAAAGTATCAAATACTTGAGACTTGAAGGAAAGTAAGAACACCCAACAATATCTTGAGTAGTCATCAATGAAGGTTAAAAACATGGATGAACCTCCATTAGATTTGGTGCTAGCAATGTGCACATCCGAGTGTATGAGTTCAAGAGGATGAGATGACTTTGTGATGGAGTTAGGAAACACCTTCTTATGTGCCTTGGATAAAGCACAAGCTTCACAAACCTTGTCTTCCTTCCCAATAGACCTTGGTAGGCCTAAAGCATACTCCTCCTTGATCATAGCTTCCATGGAACCCGAGTTGACATGTCCAAGTCTTTTGTGCCATAAAGTAATGGTAGATATCTTGCTCTTCTCGGCCAACATGACAACATTACTATCCACAAATGCATCCAACTTATAAAGTTTGCCAAGTCTAGTGCCCTTAGCCACTATATTACCCTTCTTCTTGATGAAACATTCATTTGAAGCAAAGTCAACATTGAAACCATGTCTACCATTTGGCCAACACTTAGTAGATTCTTTGTTATTGTAGGAATGTAAAAAACACCTTCTATGTTGATCTTTTTGGAAGATCCTAAGCAAAGGAGAATGCTACCAACTCCTTCAATCTTACAAGCTTCATCATTTGCTGTATAGGTAGACTTTATAGGTCCATCATAAGGTAAGAGAGAAGAGAAAAACTCCCTTTTACTAGTCATGTGTGAACTAGCACCCGAGTCAATCCACCAAGGATCTTCTCCTTTGAAGCTTGTTGAAGAAAATATGGACATCATGAGAGAGTCCTCATGTGAACTCTCCTGCTCCTCCTCTTTGCTCATGTTGGCTTGGCTTTGATCTTGCTTTCTCTTGAAGCATTCTGAGGCATAATGCCCCATCTTGCTACAATAGTAGCACTTCACCTTTGATTTGTCCTTCTTGACTTTGGTGGTTGATGGAGATGCCTTTGAGGGTCCTTCTTGATCCTCAAGCTTTGTAGACTTTTTGAATGTTGATCCTTTGCCTTTGGACATGCCTTTGCCTTTGGTGAAGAGAGCTTGGTCATCTCCACCTTGGATGGAAAGCCTATCCATCCTCTCTTGCATTTGGCTCCTTGATTCCTCGGCCATGAGTGTGCCTTGGAGTTCTTCAAGTATGGGTAGCTTACCCATAATTGCATATCCCTGAACCAAATTGTCAAATTAAAAGCTTAGTCCATTCAATATGAGTTGAACAAGCTCTTCATCCTTGATAGGATCACCTATAAAGGCTAGCTCTTTGTTCAATTCCTTTACTCTTAGGACAAAAGTATGTGCACTCTCTCCTTTCTTTTGATAGCTTCTATAGATTTGATTCGTCAAAGCTAACATTCTAGTTTGGTTCTTGGATTCATAGACCTTTTGCAAAGTCTCCCAAGAATCTTGAGCTAAAGTGCAATCTCCTACCTCTCTTAAGAGTTCATTTGCAACATTCATTTTTATGCAATGTAGTGCAACATTGCACCTCTTGATGTATTTGGCTTTTTCTTGAGGATGAACAGGTTCACCCTCCTTACCATTTACAATTTCCATCAGATCTTGCATGATCATGATGGATTCCATTCTAACTTTCCATATGGAATAGTTAGTTTTGTTGAGCCTTTCATTAGTATCCAAAAGATATGCATTTATAGATGCCATCTAGTCTCCTAATCAAGGACTTGACACAAATGAAGGTTACTTCTATTGATTTGATTGAAGGTCTACCTTATCCCACTTCTTAGGGACCTGAAAAGATCAGTAATAGACTTCTTATAAAGATCTAAGAATGATCTCTAACAAAATCAAATCATAGAATACTAGAAACAATGCACTTGCTTGATTGAAGTAGACAATACTAGTAGAATTGCCCCTCTTTCTATAAAGAACATTAAAGCTTCCAAATGATCTGATCGAGAGTGAATTTCAGCAACCTAATATACTTCCAAAATCACTTGTAAAATATCTAAATGGAACTTAATGAGGATGCAACACAATCTACTATCCAATCACAAGCAAAAAATTGATCTAATTTGGTGCATAAGTCAAGCAATGGTTGGACTGAACCTAAATCACTTTAGGAGGTGCCTACTACACCTTAGAACAGCCTTGAAGAGTTCCCAAAACTCTGATCTTCCCTCCCCTTGAATGCTAGAAAGCCTCCTCTATGAAATCACCTCCAAAACTCGCTTAGAAATCAATGCTTGGAGCAAGCAAAACTTGCTATCTTGGTAATGTGAATTGAATTCAACTTTGCCTCTGGTTTTAGACACCTAAACACCTACAAATAAAGTCACACAACACCAATCTCCAATGTATTTGACTCGCTTTGAGTTCTAGAATCAATACTAGATGCTAAGATCCAATCTACACAAGATTTAGATCAAAAATTGTGATCAAATTGAATGAAAACCAAGGATTTAGCTCATTTCAGCCTTTAGGCTCTGATACCATGTAAAAATTACAGCAAATAAGGATCCTAAAACACTTGAAATGATGAGGGAAACACTAGATTATGATTTCATAAGATTAGCACAAGTTGAACCATCAAAATCCATCAAAAATCTATGCTTGAACCTCACTAAATGGCCCAAATCCTTGAAGAAGGCTTCACACGTGTGAAAGTACGGACTCCCACAGTCTGAGTACTGTACACCAGACCTACATTCAATCCTATAATCATTAGTAATCACAAGTACTCAAACAATTATGAACATAGAGAGCAATTGCACCATTATGAGAGAAAAAAACATGAAATTGCTTGATTGATTTTGGTGAGATATCATCACCTATATATACATGATCCATCACGGTTTTGGGAAGGTATGAGTAGCCCTAAACCTATCCCTAATGCTAATTTTGGTGGATCTTTCATCCCTACCAAGTGGGGGTTGGAATCTTGGAGATCCCTCAATAATGCAAAAACTACCAAAAATAGCTCCTATTTTTTCTCCCTTGTATCTAAGCATAATTTGGACTCATTCCAAAGGTTCTAACACTTAGGTCTACTTGAGAACATCCTTATGAATGGAATCCTATGCTATTTGGCACGTGTGACAAGCCACATCATGACCATCTAACTATTTACAAGTCATATGACCAAAACTAGTCAAGCTAGAATTGTGAATTTTTAACACTCACTATCTTGAATCTTCTCTCTAATGGAAGCTAACTCCCTATTGAATGACTTGATTGAGCACATAAACTTGTGCACTCTCATCACTTCTCTTCATGCTTTGCAAAATCTAATTCCTAGGCATGAGAACCCTTGAAGTGTTACTAGACTCATAGATTGATCTTAAAGCTTCCCAAGCCTCTTTAGCATTGGTACAAGTTGATACTTCTCTCAATAAATCATTGCTTACATTCGTCTTCACACGGTGAAGTGCAAGCCTAGATCTTCTTTTGTATTTAGCTAACTCCTGTGCACCTAGAGGTTCATCTTCATCATCAATCAGAAACTCATAGAGATCCTGGAGCACCATGAGTGACTCCATCCTCGATTTCCAAATAGCATAATTAGTAGAATTTAACCTCTCACTAGCTTCTAGAAGGTATGCTCCAGCATATCTCATCCTACTAGTGAAATTCTACACACAAGATATAGATTTGTTTGAACCTGAAACTCACAAAATTTCTAACTTGTAGTGTTTCACTCAAATGTTGACTTCTAATCCAACAGATGGAATCACACTTCTATCACTCCATCAAAAAGTTGGAATGAAGATAAGATGAAGTGAAAACTACTCTCAAGCAAATCTTGCCAATCTTGGCTATTTTTGGACAATAACTAACTCTATCTCTCTCTTTCACTTTGATGTACTTTCAAGACCTGGTTTCCACTTTAAGAAGGTTTGAAATCAGCCTAGATTAATTAGTTCTCATGAAACAATTTCAAAACTAATTAATGGCAAGTGATCTTGGTAGCTTATTCTAGAATTTGCACCAAAAATTCATCAAATTGACACCAGATGAAATTACAGTGATCATAATGAATATGGGGTTTTAAATGCTGGTTCAGAGTTGCCCACAAGTGTGAACAGTATGGATTTTGATCTTGAAAAAGTTTGGGATCAAATTCCCTCACCAAATCCTGGATAGTAGCTCGCCCTTCCAATACTAGCTTTTTGCACCAAAAACCTGCTAAAACTGGATTAGTTTCAAACACTGATCAATAGCCTTGTACTTGGCTCTGATACCATGATAAAAGTACCGTACTAAGGACCATAAATGGATCTTTGAATGATCCACAAGGTTGATTTTATGCTTGTTAAATAATCTATCAGATACTAGTCATCAGAAAACAAGATCTAGTTTAGCAGCTTGATAGAAAACAAGTAGAGACAATCTGAGCATTGATCAAAAACTATAATCCGACTTCACACGTGTGAAAATAAGGCTGTAGTACGGCCTATAGATAGTGTTTAGAGTGTTCCAAAGCTGGGATTTATTGGAATCAAAAGCAATCACCATACATAGAGAGAAAACTCGAGTTTCTCCTTGAGGCTCCAAAAAGTTTCTATCTCCTCACTATGGAGAATGAGAATACATATTAAAAGACACTTCCTTTGCCAAGTTAGGTGAAAATTCAGCATGTAATAAGGAAGTAGACTCAACTTTCTTGCCCTAATGTGAAAACCCTAGCCTAGATCCAAGAGTCATACTTGGTAGGTGCATGGTAGGTACAAATCTCATCATAAATGATGGTCTAGATCCTACAAAGTAGGAATCACTACCAAATGGACACAAACACCCCTCTTGACTCGTGGTAACCTACTTTAGGTGTGAAATTACAAGTGGCACTTTGGCCATTCAATTAACTAACAAATAATGTTGACAAAATGTACAATATTCTACATGGCTAGATTTGCCAATGTAGGCAATTTTTCACAAGACTTAGAGATAAACTTTATGAAAGTTATTTTAGTCAAATTTCATTTGAATTACCACTTTTGGAAATTGTGGGAAAGTTAGGAGGTCGAGATTGGACACATTCAAATTTGAATGTTAGATGCATTGAATCTAGTAATATTGTTGATAGGGTTTTGTTATGGAGGAAAACCAAAGATTCATTAATCATTAGATGAGTTCTCAAACTTAGAAGGGCAGTTTGTTACGAGTTTTTTTTTCCTCGCTTTTTATGTCCATGTAGCCCAAATAGTATGTAACATAACTCGCCTGACCCGGAAAACACAATTCATGTTTGGGCAAATTTGAATTTCCGGTCCGGTAGATTGAAAGCATACTATTGGCTGGCGTGCACGGCCACTGGTTGACTAACTTGCTTGGGTTAACTTCAAGTTTAAGTTATCTTGGGACTCACAAATAGGTTTGGCGCCTATTATGTTCTGGACTTTCATATTGACAAGTTCAAACGTGAGACTCTACAAGCTATAGTGATGAGAAGGAGACCGAGATCCTTGATATGCTCTACAATTTTTTATAATGAGAGAGAAGACGATTGCACATGGATTGCCCATGAATATCATAAGGCTTCTTCGGTACAGATGCATCCATCGGCGAGAGGGGCTTTTCGCCAAAAGAAAAAGGCCAAGTATACATATTGGAAAGGGCGGATTATTGATTTCAAAGTCTCTCCAAGAAGACAAACCATTTCAGAGGTGCTTATTTAACATGCTTATATGCATTCAGAACTTAATGTGGAGGCTATAAATCCACATGATTTTCAAAAATGTAATTGTAAGTATCTTAATTTTCTGGGTTGCTTGTCATTTTTAAAATGTAATCATATTTATGAATGGGACCTTATTATGATTTTGTATTGTAGATCTATATGCTTCAAATATACATGAATGAGAACCTGTGGCATCTCTTTCAGGTATTATACATGTCATTCATTCATAAACTGGCAAATTGCAATATAGAGGACAAATGGCAAAAGAACTTGCAGATTCTAGAATATTTTTTTATGATGCAATGTATATTCCAGACATAAATGGAGGAATGGAAAACTAGAGTGCATACCTCTACCTAATTTTCAAGATAACGTGTGGTGGATTGCAGTCAACGACAATATAATAAAGTGTTTTTGTTCCAAGCTATATAATGATGTACAAGAGTCACTAAAACTTAGTACTAGATCAAGAAATGTGCACTTAAGCTGGTTTGTTACAATGTCAATGTTTGTCAGCTCTTTTTCAAACACAGAGGTGCGTTGGACTCCCACATTGTTTGTTTGCAAAAAACTATCAGATGATTTTTTATTCAACTTCATGGACAAAGGTTGGGATATTAAATCCACTACAGATATAGAATGTAGAATCAAACATTCATCCATAAATATAGAAAAGCAAATGCTTAGTATGGTGTTTCATTATCAGAGATGGAAAAAACACAATAGTACTTGGGCCCCATTAGATCAAGATCTAGATAGCATTGAACACACTAAAATGTTACTTGAATATATTCTATGTAATCACTTACTTTTGGCAGTATCGAATAATGAAGACTTTGGTTTCTGAAGTTGTATGGAGAAGATACTTCGTCGCCTGAGTTGGACTATGAAGGATGTGTGCAAAAAAGGACAACACAGCCCCAATGTCCTTACTATTATCACATTTAAATCTATTTACAAAGTACATCAAACCAGCCTCCACAACTGGATCTGATATATCTACTGTCTTCTCTTTTAGGACATCACAAAAGTCTTTATTTATGTGATTTACATAATAAATTGAACTTAGACAAAAAGAAAATTGACCTCGTAACTTATCTATCTCTTTGGCAACATACTCATCAAAAACTATATATCTCTCAGAATCCAAAAATAAATCTTTTGGATCAACAAGGACAGTATGGAGGGCTTCTAGGGTTGTTATGTTCGAGCAAATATCATGTGAGAGTGATCTTGTCACTAACCTCATAGACCTGTAGAAAGGAGCACGGGAAATCAGGAGATTAGTTGTCCTCTATAGTCTCCTGATATCCCTTAGCCATTGTCTTCTCAAACGACCTACTCTCCCACCAATGCCCATTGCCCTTCCTATAGGAGGACGAGGAGGTGAGGCAAATGTAGCAAGACCTAATGTCTGCCTGGTACGGGCCATTTCAAGCTATGGTATCGTTATGACGCGCCCAACGGACTGAACAATGGGTATCGGTGACAGGAGGCACGTGATGGCGATATAGGAGATGGCGTATCATTGTGACGAGCGGAGAGAAAAGTGCTATGGGAATCTGAGTGAATGGGCACGTGGTAGCTATATGCGGATAGCGACAGCGAATGTTAAAAATCAATGATAAACTTCATTGTTACTGTTTACAAGGTACATTAATGTCAACAGCTTAGCCGTAGGCTAGTCTATTAGTCTACTTGTAGGTTTCCTCTCTCTATCAAGGATTCATGGTTTATTTGTACATTTCACATTTTGTATGAGTTAGTGTGATAGAGTGATAGTGCGTGTTCTTCTTTCGCCTTCTTGTGGTGATTGCTTATGGTGAATGCTTGATGTTGCATATCTAATTATTGACATGGTATCAGAGCAACGATAGTCCTGCGTACCTGATCAGTGGATACAGCTTGTCACAAGCTCCGCAATGAAGTGAGAAAGTTCTTCACAGGAGGTGAAAGCTTGGAGAGACAAAAACGGCTGGAAGAAATCCTCCTTTGGTGTATTTTGTAGGTTTGGAGCTCAGAATCATTAGTGGGGAACAAAGACACAGTCCTGAAGACATCAGAAAGGCCAGGGCTGTATCAGACAGATTGAAAATCTGTTGAGTGGAGAGATTTTTACAGCACTTCTTAGTTGTTATGAAAAGCACAATCCCGGAGGCATCAGAAAGGCCAGGGCAATATCAGACAGATCGAAAATCTATTGAGTGGGGGAGATTTTTACAATACTTCCGAGTTGTTGTGGAAAGTGCTATTTGTGTGAGAGGTTTGCCAAGAAATCTCTCATTTGTCTGTTTGGAGTACCGCAATTCACACTAGACAGTGTCTAGTACTGCCATTCAGAGTTAGGAGGCTTTATACTTTTCACATTACTGATCTCTGTCTTTTGCAGGATCACACATTTCAAAATCTTTGCAAAGAGGAGGCGGCGTAGCCGCCGCGCTGAAGTGGGAAATCTAGAATATTCCCTCTGAAAGTTCTTGTATTCCCTCTACTTTTCATCTTTTTTGTACCAATATCGGATCGACGCGTCAGAGGTAAGAAAAATCCTGGACAGCTGTACATCCGCACATCGTACAAATATAGCATATCCGTACCAGTATCAAATCCACGTGCCAAAGGTAAAAAAGATACTGAGCAGTCATACATCCGTATGTCATACTGATATCGCATACTCGTATCAATATCGGATCCACGCACGTGAGCTAAAGAGAATCTCGATCAGTCGTGCACCCGCGCGTTGTACCGATATCAGGTGTACAACCAAAAATTTACAGTTCTGTGGTGTGATAAATTTTGTGATCCAAACTCATCTATCCAGTAATGGCAACTCTAAGCGAGAGTGTCCTTAATGAGTCAAGCAAATTGGAAGGTGTCGACAACTATGCAATTTGGAAATTCAAACTGAAAAACATTTTGATGGAAAATGAGCTATGGGAGATCGTGATAGGTGAGGAGACAAGGCCAATGATTGAAGAAGATCAGCGGACATTTGATAGGAGAAAATGGAAAGCCCAGAATGTCATCAACTTATTAGTTAGAGATGCAATTATTCCCTATATTTCAGATTCAGAAGGACCAAAAGAAACGTGGGATACATTGAAGGCATTGTTTGAAACGACAAATACATCTCAAATACTATTTTTGAAGACGAAGGTGCATACATTGCGGATGGATGATGGTGCAACTATTGTCGATCACATACTGAAGATCAAAGAGATCAGTGATCAATTAGCAGCAGTTGGAGAGCGAGTACAAGATCGTGAGATCGTGCAATTGACATTAAATAGTCTGAGTGAGTCACATCAGATGTTTGTGATGAGTATAGCCACAAGAGAAAATCTTCCAACCTATGAAGAACTAGGTGGATTGCTTTTGCAAGAAGAGCAACGTCAAGAGAACTTGAATCATCGTAATAGGAGCTATGATCAAGCTCTTGCAGTTAGAGGACGAGGTGGAAGATTTGGTCGTGGAAGGTATCAATCGAGAGGAGAAAACTCAAGCCAGGGATCATTTCAACAATTTTATGAGCAAGTCAATGATAGTCCCAATTGAGGTAATTGGAATCAAGGCCGAGGTCAAGGACGTGGCTATTCAAGACAAAATAAACCTAGAAATTGTAGGTACTGCAACAAACCTAGTCACTGGGAGCGTGAATGCTTCCAAAAACAGAATGAGATGGAACAAAGAAAAGACAAATGGCAAGCGGGAAATTATGTTGATCAACATCAATTTGATGACTATTATTATGAAGACAATTATACTGATCAACATCAATACAATGATGATCAATATGAAGATGATACAGGTGAGAGTTCAAAATTGTTCATTACAGCATTAATGACAAGTGATGAAGCCAAGGATACCTGGTACATTGATAGTGGTGCATCCAAGCACATGACTTCAAGGAAAGAGTGCTTTTCAGAACTCAAGGAAACTAACAATGGTGATGAAGTTGGACAATCTGATGGCAAATTGCTATCTGTTAAAGGAGTTGGAGTGGTACCAGTGAAGTTAGCCAGCGTGAAGATAAAGAAGATAAGCAATGTGCAATATGTATCTGGCTTAGCTAACAATCTACTATCTGTTGTAAAAATTACAGCAAATAAGGATCCTAAAACACTTGAAATGATGAGGGAAACAATAGATTATGATTTCATAAGATTAGCACAAGTTGAACCATCAAAATCCATCAAAAATCTATGCTTGAACCTCACTAAATGGCCCAAATCCTTGAAGAAGGCTTCACACGTGTGAAAGTACGGCCTCCCACAGTCTGAGTATTGTACACCAGACCTACATTCAATCCTATAATCATTAGTAATCACAAGTACTCAAACAATTATGAACATAGAGAGCAATTGCACCATTATGAGAGAAAAATCATGAAATTGCTTGATTGATTTTGGTGAGATATCATCACCTATATATACATGATCCATCACGGTTTTGGGAAGGTATGAGTAGCCCTAAACCTATCCCTAATGCTAATTTTGGTGGATCTTTCATCCCTACCAAGTTAGGGTTGGAATCTTGGAGATCCCGCAACAATGCAAAAACTACCAAAAATAGCTCCTATTTTTTCTCCCTTGTATCTAAGCATAATTTGGACTCATTCCAAAGGTTCTAACACTTAGGTCTACTTGAGAACATCCTTATGAATGGAATCCTATGCTATTTGGCACGTGTGACAAGCCACATCATGACCATCTAACTATTTACAAGTCATATGACCAAAACTAGTCAAGCTAGAATTGTGAATTTTTAACACTCCTCCTCACTATCTAGCTTGGTTCAATCATTGCTTTACTAATCACTCCAAGTGATGATCTGAACTTCATAAAAGGTGTCTTTTGAAGTGGTTTAGTAAGTAGATCAGCTACACATTCATTGCTTGGAACATGCTCCAAAGCAATCTCCTTGGCTTGCACCATTTCTCTCACAAAGTGATGGCATATCTCAATGTGCTTAGATCTTGCATGGAAGATTGGGTTAGATGCAAGGTGTTGGGCTGATATATTGTCATTGTAGATGATTGGTGCCTCCTCTGAATCCATGATCTTTAGTTCCACCAATAATCTCTTGATCCAAAGTACCTCCTTTGTAGTGGTTGTCAAAGCTTTGTACTCGGCCTCGGTTGAAGATAGAGATATAGTTTCTTGCTTTTTTGAAAGCCATGAAACCACACCTTCTCCTATGAAAGTTGAATAGGCACTTGTTGATTTCCTATCCCTCTTGTCCCCTGCAAAATCTGAATCACTAAATGCATGAAGGTTAATCACATCTCCTCTATATAGAATCCCAAAATCCAATGTACCCGAGATGTATCTTAGAATCCTCTTAGCCTTTTTCCAATGGATATTCAATGGATTTTGCATGGATTGGCTCAACCTACATACACTAAAGCTAAGATCTGGTCTAGTTATAGTGATCCACATTAAGGAACCTATAAGTTGCCTAAACAAAGTGATGTCCATGAAGGATCTTTCATCATCTTCATTTGGCACTTTTACATCTTGCTCCATTGGTGTGTCAACACTTTTGCATACTTCCATCTTAAACTTCTTCAAAAGACTTTGAGCATAGTTTACTTGACTTATAAAGATAAAATCAGACCCTCTAAGTACTTCTATGCCTAAGATGAAGTGAAGACACCCTAGATCTACCATCTTGAACTCTAAGGATAGATCTATCTTGATTTTTTCAATACCATCAACACTATTTCCACTAATGATGATGTCATCTACATAAATGAGTAAAAGTACAATACCAACATCATCAAACTTAATGTAAAGAGTGGGATCATATTCACTTTGAACAAAAAAAAGTGAAATAAGATAGCAATGTAGTCTTGAATTCCAAGATCTCGAGGCTTGCTTCAAGCCATAGATGCTTCTTTGGAGATGGCATACTTTGTTCTCCATTCCATGCTTGATGAACCCTTGTGGCTGCTCCATATAGATATCCTCTTCCAAAAAACCATTCAAGAAAGCATTAGAGACATCCATTTGACATAGAATCCATCCAAAATGTGATGCAAGTGCAATGATTAGTCTTATTGTGACCATCTTGGCCACGGGTGCAAAAGTTTCCTCATAGTCTATCCCTCTCTCTTGAGCATAACCTTTTGCAACTAGTCTTGCTTTATGTTTGTTAACACTCCCATTTGCATTCAACTTAAGCTTGAAGACCCACTTGCATCCTATTACATTCCTTTGAGGTCTCTCAACAAGCAACCAAGTTTCATTCTCAATCAAGGCATCATACTCATCCAACATAGCTTTATACCATTCTTTGGAGTTCAATGCATCTTCAACATTAGACGGTTCTTCAAAACTAGATAAAGCATAAGAAGTGGATGAGATACCCTCAACTTGCTGTCCTTTGCCTTGATATGTGAGCCTTGATGGCTCCACTTTTGCCCTTGAAGATCTCCTTGGTGTGATAGGTGGGTTTGGTGCTTGCTCCTCCATGAGCTCCTCCTCAAAACCAAGATCTTGCTCCTCGGCCATCTTCTTCTTGATTGTTGGAGCACTTGAGCCTTCTTCAAGCATATGCATATGATGTTCATCAAAGATGACATCCCTTGAAACAACAAATTTGTTCAAGGATGGGAGATAGACTTTGTAGCCCTTGCTTGAGCTTGCATATCCAAGCATGATCCCTCTTGTGGAAGATGGATCCTCCTTGGTTCTTGTTTCCAATGGCACATGCACATAACATATACACCCAAAAACTTTCAAGTGATTAAGATTGGGTTTCTTTCCATACAACATCTCATAAGGAGTTTTGCCTTCAATTGCTTTGCAAGACACCCTATTCATCAAGTAGTTTGCACATACAAGAGACTCACCCCAAAAGGATTTGGGCAAACAAGCATCTAATCTTAAAGCCTTAGAACATTCACATAATGTTCTATTCCTTCTTTCAGCAACTCCATTTTGTTGAGGAGTGTAAGGACAAGAAGTCTCTTTCTTGATCCCTTCCTCCTCACAAAAGGCCTTGAACTCATTGGAGATGAATTCTCCACCATTGTCACTTCTAAGAATCTTGATGCTATGATTATGATGCTTTTCCACAAACAACTTGAACTTTACAAAAGTATCAAATACTTGAGACTTGAAGGAAAGTAAGAACACCCAACAATATCTTGAGTAGTCATCAATGAAGGTTAAAAACATGGATGAACCTCCATTAGATTTGGTGCTAGCAATGTGCACATCCGAGTGTATGAGTTCAAGAGGATGAGATGACTTTGTGATGGAGTTAGGAAACACCTTCTTATGTGCCTTGGATAAGGCACAAGCTTCACAAACCTTGTCTTCCTTCCCAATAGACCTTGGTAGGCCTAAAGCATACTCCTCCTTGATCATAGCCTCTATGGAACCCGAGTTGACATGTCCAAGTCTTTTGTGCCATAAAGTAAAGGTAGATATCTTGCTCTTCTCGGCCAACATGACAACATTAGTATCCACAAATGCATCCAGCTTATAAAGTTTGCCAAGTCTAGTGCCCTTAGCCACTATCTTACCCTTCTTCTTGATGAAACATTCATTTGAAGCAAAGTCAACATTGAAACCATTGTCTACCATTTGGCCAACACTTAGTAGATTCTTTGTTATTGTAGGAATGTACAAAACACCTTCTATGTTGATCTTTTTTGAAGATCCTAAGCAAAGGGGAATGCTACCAACTCCTTCAATCTTACAAGCTTCATCATTTGCTGTATAGATAGACTTTATAGGTCCATCATAAGATAAGAGAGAAGAGAAAAACTCCCTTTTACTAGTCATGTGTGAACTAGCACCCGAGTCAATCCACCAAGGATCTTCTCCTTTGAAGCTTGTTGAAGAAAATATGGACATCATGAGAGAGTCCTCATGTGAACTCTCCTCCTCCTCCTCTTTGCTCATGTTGGCTTGGCTTTGATCTTGCTTCCTCTTGAAGCATTCTGAGGCATAATGCCCCATCTTGCTACAATAGTAGCACTTCACCTTTGATTTGTCCTTCTTGACTTTGGTGGTTGATGGAGATACCTTTGGGGGTCCTTCTTGATCCTCAAGCTTTGTAGACTTCTTGAATGTTGATCCTTTGCCTTTGGACTTGCCTTTGCCTTTGGTGAAGAGAGCTTGGTCATCTCCACCTTGGATGGAAAGCCTATCCATCCTCTCTTGCATTTGGCTCCTTCTTGATTCCTCGGCCATGAGTGTGCCTTGGAGTTCTTCAAGTATGGGTAGCTTACCCATAATTGCATATCCCTGAACCAAATTGTCAAATTCAAAGCTTAGTCCATTCAATATGAGTTGAACAAGCTCTTCATCCTTGATAGGGTCACCTATAAAGGCTAGCTCTTTGTTCAATTCCTTTACTCTTAGGACAAAAGTATGTGCACTCTCTCCTTTCTTTTGATAGCTTCTATAGATTTGATTCTTCAAAGCTAACATTCTAGTTTGGTTCTTGGATTCATAGACCTTTTTCAAAGTCTCCCAAGCATCTTGAGCTGAAGTGCAATCTCCTACCTCTCTTAAGAGTTCATTTGCAACATTCATTTTTATGCAATGTAGTGCAACATTGCACCTCTTGATGTATTTGGCTTTTTCTTGAGGATGAATAGGTTCACCCTCCTTACCATTTACAATTTCCATCAGATCTTGCATGATCATGATAGATTCCATTCTAACTTTCCATATGGAATAGTTAGTTTTGTTGAGCCTTTCATTAGTATCCAAAAGATATGCATTTATAGATGCCATCTAGTCTCCTAATCAAGGACTTGACACAAATGAAGGTTACTTCTATTGATTTGATTGAAGGTCTACCTTATCCCACTTCTTAGGGACCTGAAAAGATCAGTAATAGACTTCCTATAAAGATCTAAGAATGATCTCTAACAAAATCAAATCATAGAATACTAGAAACAATGCACTTGCTTGATTGAAGTAGACAATACTAGTAGAATTGCCCCTCTTTCTATAAAGAACATTAAAGCTTCCAAATGATCTGATCAAGAGTGAATTTCAGCAACCTAATATACTTCCAAAATCACTTGTAAAAGATCTAAATGGAACTTAATGAGGATGCAACACAATCTACTATCCAATCACAAGCAAAAAATGATCAAAATTGATGAAAAATTGATCTAATTTGTTGCATAAGTCAAGCAATGGTTGGACTGAACCTAAATCACTTTAGGAGGTGCCTACTACACCTTAGAACAGCCTTGAAGAGTCCCCAAAACTCTGATCTTCCCTCTCCTTGAATGCTAGAAAGCCTCCTCTATGAAATCACCTCCAAAACTCGCTTAGAAATCAATGCTTGGAGCAAGCAAAACTTGCTATCTTGGTAATGTGAATTGAATTCAACTTTGCCTCTGGTTTTAGACACCTAAACACCTGCAAATGAAGTCACACAACACCAATCTCCAATGTATTTGACTCACTTTGAGTTCTAGAATCAATACTAGATGCTAAGATCCAATCTACACAAGATTTAGATCAAAAATTGTGATCAAATTGAATGAAAACCAAGGATTTAGCTCATTTCAGCCTTTAGGCTCTGATACCATGTAAAAATTACAGCAAATAAGGATCCTAAAACACTTGAAATGATGAGGGAAACAATAGATTATGATTTCATAAGATTAGCACAAGTTGAACCATCAAAATCCATCAAAAATCTATGCTTGAACCTCACTAAATGGCCCAAATCCTTGAAGAAGGCTTCACACGTGTGAAAGTACGGCCTCCCACAGTCTGAGTACTGTACACCAGACCTACATTCAATCCTATAATCATTAGTAATCACAAGTACTCAAACAATTATGAACATAGAGAGCAATTGCACCATTATGAGAGAAAAATCATGAAATTGCTTGATTGATTTTGGTGAGATATCATCACCTATATATACATGATCCATCACGGTTTTGGGAAGGTATGAGTAGCCCTAAACCTATCCCTAATGCTAATTTTGGTGGATCTTTCATCCCTACCAAGTTAGGGTTGGAATCTTGGAGATCCCTCAACAATGCAGAAACTACCAAAAATAGCTCCTATTTTTTCTCCCTTGTATCTAAGCATAATTTGGACTCATTCCAAAGGTTCTAACACTTAGGTCTACTTGAAAACATCCTTATGAATGGAATCCTATGCTATTTGGCATGTGTGACAAGCCACATCATGACCATCTAACTATTTACAAGTCATATGACCAAAACTAGTCAAGCTAGAATTGTGAATTTTTAACATCTGTTGGGACGATGGCTGATCAACAACTCAAGGTTGAGTTTGACAGTGACAAATGTCTTGTCAAAGACATCAAGAATCACTACAAAGTGATTGCTACAGGAACTAGAGTCAACGAGAATCGACTCTACAAATTGAATGCGAGATCTTTTAATCAAGCTATGGTAAGCCTTGTTGATAGTTGAAGTGATCTTTGGCATCAAAGGTTTGGTCATATGAGTGCTCAAAGCTTTCAAATCCTTATAAGAGGTAATATAGTTGTTGGATTGCCTGATATCACTTTTGAAAGAAAAATTTGTGAGGGTTGTATTTTGGGAAAACAGCATAGAGAGAGATTTCTCAAAGATGGAGCAAAAAGAGCCAATGGCATTCTTGATCTTGTTCATAGTGATCTGTGTGGAGCAATACAAACTAGGTCCATTAGTGGTTGTTACTATTTCATCACATTCATTGATGACTATTGTAGACATATCTGGATTTACTTCATAAGCAAGAAATCTGATGCTTTTGCCAAGTTTAGAGAGTTCAAGGCTCTAGTTGAAAAACAAACAGGTTGTTATATTAAGACCCTCAGATCAGATGGTGGAGGTGAGTATTTTTCAACAGAATTTATAAATTCTTGCAAGAATTAGGGGATCAAGAGACAAACCACTACACCCTATTCACCAGAACAGAACGAAGTTGTAGAACGGAAAAACAGATCCATTGTGAAGAGGGCTAGGGCAATGCTTAAGAGCAAGGTTTGCCAAATACTTTTTGGACAGAAGCGTGCAACACAGCTACTCATATCTTGAATCGGTGTCCTACAAAGTCCGTGGAGGGTAAGACACCTTACGAAGCTTTTACTGGAAAGAAACCTAATGTTTCTCATTTACGAGTATTTGGTTTTGATGCTTACGCTCATGTACCTGATGAAAAACGAAACAAGCTGGATGCAGAAGCTATTAAGTGTATTTTCCTTGGATATGATGAAAGAGCCAAGGCATACAGGATGTATGACACAGATGCACAAAAGATCGTGATTTCCAGAGATGCTACTTTTGATGAGATGGGTCAAAATGACCAAATAAAATTGACAATTGATCCCTTTGATGATAAAGCTAAAGTGCAAGTGAAGGAAGAAGTTGGTGTCGATATGGAAGAGCCAGACAGGGTCAATAATGAGATTCCTAGGAGAGTGCCTAAGTGGTACTTGTCAGTAACAAGTGATGCTAATAAGGGAGATACTCCCGAATCAAGTGAGCAGGGAGAGCCTAGAAGATCAAGTAGAAATCAAAAACCTCCTGCAAGATTAGAGATGAATCTAGCCCTAATGGGTGCTGTGCTCAAGGCTCAAGAACCAAAAACTTTTGATAAAGCAAATGAGCACAAGGAGTGGCTTGAAGTTATGACAGAACTGGAGGTTATATCAAAAAATAGGACGTGGAACTTGGTTGAGCTACCTAATGGTAAGACGCCTATCACTTGCAAATGGATATACAAGATCAAATATGGAGCTAATGGGCAACTCAACAAGTACAAAGCACGGTTGGTTGTGAGAGGATTTGAGCAGCAGGAAGGTATTAATCTTGAGGAAACCTTCGCACCCGTAGCTAAGATGGTAACTATACATTCTATCATTGCTATTTCTGCTTTCTATGGTTGGAAGATCCAGCAAATGGATGTTCAATCTGCTTTTCTTAATGGAGTGCTGAATGAAGAGGTGTACTTAGTACAACCTCAAGGATTTGTTGAGCCAGGAGAGAGCATCTCGTTTGTAAGCTCAACAAAGCCATTTATGGATTGAAGCAAGCACCGCGGGCATGGTACTCTTGCATTGATGAACACTTCAAGCGAAAAGGAATGGTAAAGAGTAATCTTTACATTCTAAGGCAAGACTCAGATATAGTGTTCATTGTGTTGTATGTGGATGATTTGATTATTACAGAAAGTAATGAGAGCTTAATTGATGAAATAAATCAAATCTTTCCAATGCTTTTGACATGAGTGATCTAGGATTGATGCACTATTGCCTTGGCATTGAAGTATGGCAAAAGGAAGACATGGTCTTTCTTACACAAAGCAAATATGCATGAAATTTGTTTTATAAGGTCAATATGCAGGATTGTAAGCCTTTGAGTACACCTATGAATGTCAACATGAAGCTTACTGCATATGATGAATCTGAGAAAGTGGATGCTTATTTGTATGGACAGCTGGTGGTAGTTTGATTCATTTGACACACACACGACCTGATATTTCTTATGTTGTTGGTGTTGTTAGTAAATTTATGCAAGATCCTAGTCAAGCGCACTGGAAGTTAGCTAAATGTATTCTTAGATACATTCGAGGAACGTTGAATTTTGGTTTGAAGTATGATCAGCCTGAAGCGCCAATGTTGGTAGGTTATATAGATGCCGATTGGGCAGGTAATATTGATGACAGAAGATCTACCAGTGGTCATACATTCAGTTATGGTATAGCTGCAATTTCATGGAGCAGCAAAAAGCAACCTACAGTAGCCTTATCATTGACGGAAGTTGAATATCAAGCACTCAGCAATGCTACACAAGAAGCGGTATGGTTACGAAAATTGCTTGTGAATTTAGGTCAACCACAAGCGGATGCAACTACTACATCTTGCGATAATCAAAGTTGCATTCACCTTGAAAAAAATCCAATTTTACATGCTCAAACCAAGCACATCAAAATACACTACCATTTTGTTCGAGAGAAAATTCTAGATGGAGCCATTGATCTTGTTTTTTGTAAATCTGAAGATCAGATGGCAGATATTTTTACTAAGTCATTAGGTTGATGTAAATTTGAGAGGTTTTGTACTCTATTAGGAATAGAAGAATGTAATTTTGTCATTGAGGGAGAGTGTTAGAAATCAATGATAAACTTCATTGTTACTGTTTACGAGATACATTAATGTCAACAACTGTGACCAGTTGTCATTGGTTGTAGGCTAGTCTATTAGTCTACTCGTAGGTTTCCTCTCTCTATCAGGGGTTCAGGGTTTATTTGTACATGCATTTCACAGATTTGACTCATGCTCAGCCTAGTGCCAAGCAAAGGCATGATCGTAAGTTTACCAAACTTATTGATTTGTTTAAATGTGTCATACCCGTAAGGAATACAATCATGTATGTCGCTTCATTTAGGAGGGTATAGCCTTTGTGTTTTTTATATCTGCTCTTATCCCTGACGAGGTAGAATCTTCTGAGTCGTCCATGATTGGTTTGTCTGCCCCTACCACTCTTGTAGCTTCGGAGGTTTCTACTACTGATGAGGTTTTAGGAGATGTAGAGGAGGCCAGGCAAGCATTGCAGTATAATCTTGCCAAGGCCCATTCTTTGTCTATCTCTCCTTATCTAATGTAAGCAAGATTGTCTAGAGCAGAACCCTGATAAACATCCCTGTGTACCATATGGACAATATTCCATTCTTGTCCGTTAGCGATATTGGAGATGTAATGGATCTCAGAGAAGATGAGATATTATCTCTTATGTCAAGAATGATTTTTGAATTTAATGAGTTTATTGACTTTGATGATGATGGCTCATAGATGGCATCGACTATGAGGACCAAGAAGAATAGGCAAGTGGCACAGATGCCCTTCAAAGGATGCTATCTGAGAGCAGGGCACATGAGGCTAATATGCCGAGTGAGAAAGAGTTTTTGGATTTTCAGAAAAAAGTATCCGCCAGCTCCCATATATACTATTCCAGCTGACCAGCAATCGACCATTATTGCTGGTCACAATTTGGAAGCTACTGGTTTGATCCAAGCTGACGAGGAGGATTTGGTAAGTACATAGTCTCACATAAATCATCTAATATTTAACGTGTAACTGATGATTGATCTGCTAGTTTGACTAACACTTGATTATGTGTTGTAGAAAATCATTGAAATTGATGCCTTTGCTAGCAGGCATGGAGGATTGAGAGAGAGACAAGGCCGGAGACAGAAGGATGTCTCATTGGCTCATTACCTGAAATATTTTGTAAATAACAAAATTTCTATTCTTCATGAAAGGTTTTTTGTGAATGTGGAAACCTTAATCATGGCCATTAAGGCCCTATCTTTTTTTGCCCAGGGGCATAAATAAAAATACATATAAAATCATTTGTTCAATTACGTGCTAGAAAATGTTCCTATGAGATCATCTGCTTTGGCAATTCTATCAGGATATATAGATCTGAACAAAAGGAGATCCACTCGATTTTTGGATCCGTATGATAGGAGAAAGTTCTTTCATGACCACCTAGCAAAAATTGTCCTTAGAGACAATGCAAAAAAATGATTGTACTCTTTTTCATTTAATGTATGTAAAATTTGAAAAAAATTTATCACACGCATTTGATTGAATGCCATCAATCTAGTTTTGGCTTAGAAATTTATATCTTTTTTTAATTTTTGATATTTAGTTGATCTTGTTGTGTATCGAACTTGGGCTTGTCTATAAAACCATTGGAATAGCTGAATGATGTAACTATATTTTGAGGATGTTCCACCATGTTGTGTATTTCGATGAAATGCTGCTCTTGCCTACCAATGTGATTTCCCCATTCCTTGTGAGGACCATATACTCAAACTGCCATACTTTTTGGCAAAAAATGATGCATGATGCCTTAGTATGTGTGCTGCAATATCAAAGATTTATGCATTGGTTAGAAAAATATGCATTTTGAATCTATCAAGCAAGTTATACTAAAATTATTAAATTGTAAGACATTGTTCAAATGTATCCTACCATGTGGTGGGTGATGTGACCTGAGCCCCAAGCCACCCGAACTGCATTTACAAACTCTATTGTTGTTTTTGGCAGCTGTATATTTTGATTCTATTGAGGACAATGCTACTGAGATCTGTTTTCGGTTGTTCCATGCAATTGGGCCTTGATTGAACAAGAATACAAAACTAGAGGTCAATTTTCTGCTATCGACATCTCTTGCCCAATCTACATCCATGTAGCCTTAGAGAATGTTGGTGGATTGGCTACCTCCATAATAGATACTGAGATGTTTTGTAGCTTGGACATACTTCATGACCTTCGTGAGAGCCTTCCAATGGACTAGACCCAAATTTAATAGGAATTGGTTGAGTGAGCTGATTGAGTAAGCAAGGTCAGGTTGAGTGTAGAGCATAGCATACATAAGTGACCCAATGATGGAGTGAAATGGATATTGCTTCATTTCCTCCTTCTCTGACTCGGATTTTGGACATTGCTCCTTTGACAGCTTCAGTCCAAGGTCGAAAAGTAGCTCGGTTTGCAATTAGCCATTCCATAATTTTCCAACACATTAGTGAGATATCTCTGTTGATTGATAAAGATTTGTCTGCTGGATCAAATTCGAAAAATTTGAATTCCGAGACAAGTGTGCTGGACCCATATCAGTCATCATGTATTTCTATGCTAACATGCATTTGGTATCCTTCAACGAATTGTTACTAAACAGTAAAGTATCATCTACATAAAGAGTAATGATAATGTAGGAATCCGATACAGACTTGAAATAGACATTCGAGTCTGCCGAGTTTGGAATAAAACCATTCTCAATTAAAAATGTATTAATTTTTTGAAACTAGGCTCTTGGAGACTATTTCAAACTATACAAAGCTTTGTGTACTTTGCACACTAAGTGCTCCTTACCTTCATCTCATTTCCCTCTGACTAAGACATATAAATTTCCTCTTCAATGGTGCCATTGAGGAAAGCAGTTTGGACATCCATTTGGTGAACTTCGAGATTTGTTGTAGCTACATAGAAAAGTAATAATCGGATTAAAGCATGCTTGACAATTGGGCTGCAGGTCTCGGAATAATCTAGATTTAGAATTTGTGAGAAGCCTTTGGCAACCAATCTGGCCTTGTATTGATTCAACCTTCCTTTAACATCATACTTCACTTTGAATATCCACTTGCATGGAATAATCTATTGACCTTTTGGCAGCTCAGATATAGTCCATGTTTGATTCTCGATCAGAGAATTGAATTCTGTGTCCATTGTAGTTTTCCACTGGTCAACATCAGGTGTTGACATTGTCTCACAATGTTTGGTTCCAGCACAAAGTAACAGGCTGGATCATCCATAAATCAAGATGGAGACTGTCTAGGTCGATTTGATCTTTTGGGTTGAATTTTGACCCTTTGATATTGTTCGACCAGTTGAGATTCTAACTCACTGTCCGAGTTAGTATCCATTTTCTGTTGTTCAACCCTTGGGTCGAAATTCTGTTATTCAACCCTGGGGTCAGATTTTTCTGGAGCTTTTTCCTTGTGGTCAAAAGATCTTCCACATAAATGACATCTCTACTTGTGAAGACCTTTTGAGTGTCTAGATTGTAGAGCTTGTATGCCTTGTGATCTGGGAAGCAGCCAATCAAAATCGATTTTTCTGCTTTTGTCATCCAGCTTTTTTCTTAGATCTTCAGGGATCTGAGCATAGGCAATGTTTCCATATGTTTGAGTCATGGCTTCGATCTAGTCCACAACTCATAAGGTGTCTTGCCATTCAGGGCCTTAGTGACGGATCGATTTTGTAGATAGGCAGCTGTTGTTGGATTATTCTCCTTCTTACTGACCAAATAATCGGTTATAATCTTCATCTGTTGTTTATCCAGTTCTGTGGATTTTCTTTTTTTTGCTTGTCAGGAATCCCATTGAAAAATGCAGTGTCGCATTTTTTGCCTGACAGAAATCTCGTGTAAAATCACAGTGTCACTTTTTTGCTTTTTCAGAAGAGCCTCAAATGTTAAGGATATGACTCTAGCAAAGTGTGGGGCAACCCTAAATGAGATTTAAGGGCACCTTCTCCTTTTTCGTCTTTTTCGCAAAAAAACCTGACAGCGTCGCCTATGGCTGTTTTAGTTCATTTCTATAGAGCTACAGTTTTGGTAAATCACCACAACTTGGCATGATTTTTTTTAATATTGAAATCAAAAGGTATTTCCATCTCAATAAGGCTAACTACTTGCTTATGGATATAAGTGTCCACCTTGGATGCTTCACTTATTCTCATAAGAAGTTTACAACTTGCCTTTAAGATTGAAAACTTACAATTTTCATCTTTATGAATGAAGACATCATTCATAATCTTATTGAAACCAAAAAATCCTACACTATGAACACATTTCCATTTCCTTGACTTCATATCTAATGTAAGTTTACAAGGAAAACATACTTTGCTATCTTTTAAGGCATCACACTCAACTAATATTGCCTTAATCCACCTTTGAGATACAAAAATCCCTTCAAAGCAAAATAGATCTTCATAAGTTGACATGATAGTATAAATGAGACGATTTTCATTTTGTGATTGCTCCTCCTTATTCTTGATCGATTTATCTTGGATAATAATAATAAGTTTGAACTTATCCAAAGTTCCAAGCAAACTACTCTCCAAGGACATGAAATAAATCCAAGTTACTTTTATGAAAGTGACATCTATCTTTGCATCTTGAACCAAACAATGCACTTCCAAATAAGAAATTTTAAAAGGTTTGACATATGTTGTGATGGACTCTGGAAGACAATTCTTGCAAGTCCTTGTGAGACTCCAAGCCTCATTCACCTTTCCACAAAGGAAACACCTTTCCATGGATTTGTCCTTTTTGTATTTGCATTCCAAACTTGAAGCTCCATCCTTCACCTCGGCCCCCTTGCTTTGGTTCTTCTTGGATGGATTGGTCTTCTTTTTGTAGCATCTTGAGGAAAAATATCCTCCCTTGCCACAAAGGTTGCACTTATTAGGATCCTTACTTTTCTTCAAAGGATGCCACCTATTGATGCCATATGAAACAAAACTTGTGATATGATTCTACAAATGTAATTTGTGACTCTCAAGAGACTAGATATGAACATATTCAATAATCTAGAAGGATTTACAAAAGATCAAGCTCACAAACCTAAGAATCAATCTTCACACTAATGTCTAGTCACTTGGAAACTTTGCTTTGATCACTAAGACAAAAGCACACAATCTTTGAATCAAATCACAAAAGAAATCAGATCCAAACACTCCTATTGGACTCAAAAAATTCCAATGACTCTTTCTTTTGAGAGTTGAAATGGATATGAAAAGATTTGACACCTGGATTTTCCTTTTCACTTGACTAGTTCTCTTAGCACTTGACTAGTTCTATCAACACTTGAGATTCTTGAACAAAAGATGGGTTTTGTTTCAAACACATGAAAATAAAACTTAATCACTTCTTTTGGACTCACTCTTGACCCAAATAATCTCAGTCTCGAGATTTAGAATGAATTTGATTTGATTTGACAACAAACTATACCACCAATTTTCACAAAACATAGGATCTACTCTACATCACTCAAACTTGACATGTACATTTGATTCAAACACATAAAATTAAGATCCAATCACCCCTTTTGGAATCCCCAAATAATCTCACTCTTGAGATTTGGAATGGATTTGTAATAGTTTGATAACAACTTATGTCAAGAATTTTCACCAAGCTTTAAAAATCAGACACATAGAGATTCACAAAGATCCCAACCATGCATGAACACTCAAATATGGACCTCTCCTTGTTCTAGACATCCAATGGGATCACAACTTGACCCTCACACTCTCACAAAGAAAGTTGAATAGAACTAATTTGAGTTTCATACATACTATGTCGATTTTTGCTCAATAAATTGAATTCATTCACCCCTATTGGATTCCACCAATGACTCTACCTCTGAAGAGTTGGAATGAAATTCAAAATCAAAAGTTGTGATTCTTCTCACTAAGATATTGTGCTTCAAAGAGCTAATGACACTTAGAAAGATTTGATCACCTAGGAGAAGACAAATTCTCCACCAATACCAACACAAAATGAGCTTCTACATCTTGCCCTCTACAAAGGAAGGAACTCTTAGAAAATTGGATCTCTCTCTATACATTTTCCATACACACCTCAATGACTTTTTTTCAAGCCTAAAAATCAATCAAAAAAATTGAGTAGGGTTGAACAATGTGACTTGGATCTCAATCTCTTTTCTAGAACTCTCAATTGAAGCCAATCTATGTCAAATTTTACAAAAAATTTGCATAGATGCTATATATGCACTAGAAACTCTCAAAGGTTTCATTTGGAGGATAGATCCAAAGATTTTTTTCTAGCAAATTGATGCTTCTAAACTTGACCCTATCACTCTTGAACAAATCTAGAGTGATGGTACAATAGATTTCAACCTCTCACCTTGCATATCACTCCTTAATCTATGATTTTTGGCAATATCTCTCTCAACTTTGACATGTTACTCAAAAAAATAGAGAAACACATTTAATGCACCTGAATCAAGCTTCAAATTAAATTATTTGGATGATCTAATCCAAGAACAAATCATAGGAATAGAATCTCTATAGAAAAAGCTTGAATTTGCACTAAAAATCTCTAAATTTGGGTGTATGAGCCAAATTATGCATCAATTTGATTTTTCTCAACCAAAACAGGTTCAGTACGGTCCCAAACGTGTGGAAGGTACACCTACAGCCTACAACAAGTTTTGGTACAAAAAAATTGAATCTAGCTATCAATTCAAACTCTCTACCTCAAAATTAGCTAGTTTCCACAAACTTGCTAATTTGAGAGATTTAGCATCAAACTAAAACATAAGGCTCCAAAACTGATACTGTACATTCTAGCATGTGTGAAAAGTACCCCTGCAGCCCACAACAAGTTTTTGTCCATAAATTTTGAGTATACCTATCCTATCCAACTCGCCACATCAAAATTAGCTAGTTTCCAAAAAAATGCTGATTTGGGCTTAGTTTTGGATCAACCCCATCAAATATTCATAAATCCTCTTGTACTTGGCTTTGATACGATATGGAAATCTGCAAAATTGGACCAAGAATGGATCCTAAAATGATCCACAAGAGTGATTGGATGTTAGATACAATTGATCTATCAATCTACACAAGATTTAGATCAATCTAGATCAAATTTAGATGAGAAAATCTAACAAGAACAATCATAAATGAAAGGGAATTGTACTTGCTGTTTTCACACGTGTGAAAAACTGTCAGAGTACGGACTCCAGTCTAAAATCGAAGTACAATATTGTTAGCCGATATTTCTGCACAGAAAATCAGGCTAATATTGAAGTTTAAGTTCGCAATAATTCAAAAAACCAGCTTGTAAAGCCCGGTTATTAGAGAAAAATCCGCACAAATTTGTCTTAGGTCTGGTCCCAACCCGTCCCTAAAGTGGCTTGACATAGTTTGAAAGTAAGAAATTGACTTTTCAAAAAAACCGTCAAAAATATTTTGTGGTCAAGTTTTGTAAAAACGAGCCAAGAGTGCCGATCCACCTAGAATTGGGTCCCAGCCCGTCCTATATGAGGCTAGAGCAACTTTTGCGGCCTTAGAAATGGTCGGTAAATATTTTACGGCTTTTACAAAAAAATGACCAATTGTAAAAAAATAGCCGGTATGACCGTGGCTAATTGTTGTGAATGTTAGTTGCTCAATGTTAGTCACTTGCAATGTGGGTTAGTAGTTTGTGGGAGGTTAATGGTTGCTTTGTGCCCTCATGCTTGTTTGTTGCTTGTGTGGTGTTAACTCCATAGTTAGTAAGGTGTATTCTAAACTTTGGCTTGATTGATTGCTTGAGGTGAATTCAATGTTGGTGGGTTGGTTAGAAGGATTGTGAGGTGCTTGAAATAGCTCAATGATAGTTGGATAATAATGAGATGATGTGAAGAGTTAGTACTTTTAAATGTTAGTACTTTTGTGAGTGAGGATTTTAGGAGTGGATATGTTTGAGAGTTGAGAGTTGTAGTTGTCTTGGGGGTTGGGAGTGATGTTACTTACTATGCTGGCTTGCTCATATTGAGGAGTTGAGAGATTGTGGTTGTTTGTGTTGATTGCTTGGACCTCATTACTAGTGTGAGTTCATAGTTGAGTGCTTCAAATAACTTGGAGAGGATGTTTGCTTGCTTTTGTTGAGAGGATTGATAGGTGAAATTGATAATTGGTAGCTACAACCTCACTCCCTCTGTATTAACACATAGAAGCCAGAAGGCCCACACCTCCAACGGATGCATGAAGGCTTCAAGCGCATGCTAACAAGGCTCCAATTCCTGATTGTAATGGAACACGACTACTCAGATTGCCCACACACACACACCCAAGATGTTTCTTAGACAGCTTATTGTCACTCCATTTCCCTAATTCAGCAACGACTCTCCTTTACCCAACTCTCATACTCTTGACAGTAGCAATTCACTCCTTCATCAGTTTCAGCAATAAGCTCCCAAACAGTATCACGCCCTCCTTTTACTCACACTCAGAAGGACAACATTTTGAGTTGCAGCTCTCTCTCTGTATCTCCTACAGCAGCATCACTAGACTCATAAAATTTTCACTCTTCATTGTCTTCTCACGTCTTCTCTTCTACCTTTCAAAACTCACTTTTCAAAACTCACTCTTCATCCTCATATCTCCTCATAAAAAACCCCTCCCCTCTTATATGTGAAGGATATATTTTCCTGTTTTTCAAAACTTCCCTTCAAAGTATTATTTGGCCTTCCTTTTGGAGTTTCACTTTTTCTTAATAATTTCGGGTTTTGATCCTCATTTCTAAAGTTGCCCAATATGACTTTGCAGAATGAGTTTTGGGTATTCCACAAAATAAAGGTGAGTCTGACGTTTGCCGGCAGATTTTGTCATAAAAACTTCATACAACTTTCCAGGTAGCACTTTGACACTCAAACTGAAGAATTGCATTGTAAGATTCAGATGAGCGAAGTTTTCTCTGTCGAACTTCATCTGCAGAAATTCTTATGTGAAGTTTGGTCCGGCTTTCCTCTTGAAGTTTTCAATAGCTCCTACCCTTCAAGTTTATTTTTAAGACTTGGACCATTATCTGTTTGAAGTCAAGTCAAAAGTGAAGTGCTAATCTTTTTCTTCATTTGTTAGGAACCTTTTTCCACATGTGTCTGAAGTTTGTTAGGAATTACTTACTGTTGGAATATTTTGCACCATTTTTTACACGTGTAGTATCCAAAAGTGAATAAAGGCACCTTTGACCTAGGAATATGTCTTCATGGGATTCTTTTAAGAGTATCTTTCCCAACAACATTTGTCTCTATTATCCCTAGTGCTTAATGACGTTCTCATCTTCCGGTCTATTTTTTTTTCCATGGGTCTTGTTCTTATCTTGTTTGTGGAATATGTGTGACATCATCATGATACTTGTGAAGTTCCCTGTGTCTTTTCATTTTCAATGCACTTCACAGGCTTGTGAAGGGTGGTAGCCGTTTTTGACACACCTAGTAACTCCTCAACATTTCCATAGATTTATTACATAGATCGGTTCCTCTTCAAACTAGTCCTTTTTCCCATAATTATCGAGCATATTTTTTAACCCAATAAAACTCAGTATTTTTGGCTTTGAGAACTGGGATTTTGCTTGATGTCTAGGTAGAACCTCGAATCCCAGTGTTACTGATGGAGATGAAATTTTTGACGGTCACTGTCCAAATTTCCTATGTGTCTATTGTGTCGGTGACCGATTTTGGTATAAAATAATCTGCCTGAAACACCTTGTTGATGGTTCTACTCATATTGTCGGTTTTATTTCCATTTTCAATGTATTTGAACTGTTCGATAGTGGTGTTGTTGTTGATGCTATGCTCTGTGACTGAGATTTTCCTATTGGCAGGTTGGATCAAAACGCACTATGGTCTTTTATTAACTGAATGTCATAAGTACATTGAAAGCGTTGTTTACATGCTTCTAATCTATTGGAAAAATATTCACAGCAATTTAAAATTCTACTTTGGCCATTATTGGATAGGCCAGATGCCCAAACTATAAATACAGTACATACAATAATGTACAATAATCGGCCATTTTAGCCTGATTTTATTATGAAAATTTTAAAAATTGTCATAATTTGTGTACTTGCAATAAGTTTTACTTACATACAATCTCCAAGTGACTTTTTCAGCCTCTGTTCCATGATCCTTCAATTTTTGGATTTGATCTGCTCTTTGAATTCCCTGCAATCCAACCCACCAGTGATCCTAATTGGCTTTATGCACCCACTCCCAATAGCGTTAGAAAAAATGCCCATTGTCAAGCCCATGCATAAGGTGGCATGCATATGCAATTCAGGAGTGTATGTTGTAAAAGCATGGATGCATTCTCTTAGAATTGTGTCTAAAGTGCTGATTGTCATGAATGCATTTGGTAGACCCCATCTAGAGTGTTTGAAGTTGCTCTTCTAGTAACTTTGACTTCCTAACTTCTTATTTATACAAGACAACTCTCTGGAAGTTGTTTGATCAGAAAATTTCCATATTTTTTTTTCTTCTCAAAAGATTATAGAACTAATCAAAGACACCTATTCCAAGCTTTGAACTTCGCAAATATGTGATATACCCAAAAGTAACTCTAACTAATGAATTCAGAACAATTTTTTTTTCTTTCTTTTTTTTCAAAATGTCTAAGAAAATGATATGATACAAGTGACGATCTATCCATAATACGACTATGAAACTCTCCTTGTGTCCAATGGATTCTTACCCAGCTCTCACTCTCTCTTTTTTTATTACAATATATGCATTCTCAAGTGTCCATTGCTATTCGTAAGCCTGCCTGCAAGCTTGTGTCCGAGCCAGGGTTTTTTCGATCCTTCCATAGACTAGTGCTTTGTTGTCATCGATAAACATAAGGTCATCTCCTTCCAAGAATTGATGTTGGAACATCTCATTCAATGTTTTACACTCCTTGGCTAATATGTCCCTGACCTTGAGATAGAGCACTAAATCAAATTCTTCTTCTAGAGGCTCATTGGGGTTACACCATCTTTGTCTTATCTGCAAGTTGGTAGGTCTATTTGATGTCCCCCATAGTAACTTAGTCTGATAATATCTTCTTTATGATTTCGTGTAGTAATGGCAAACTTTTGAAGGGTGTCACAAGTCATCTGATATGTGTCAAAGGATCCTAGTATTATTGGCCATTGTGTTCTTTGTCGATGGCTAGTAGAAGGTCATAGTTCATAGTCCTGATAACTGAGAGGGAACTCCATGGCTGGTATATAGAGGAAGTAAGAGTCCAGATCTTCAAAGTATGCTTCCTCTGCAATTAGTTCTCTCATTTTTTAGGGCAATGTGGAATATGCCCTCTAGCTATCCTCGATTATTCTTGCTCTCGGTGGCTCTGTTGTGAGTGGTACTCATCTAGCTGCCTAGCCAATAAGTGTATTATACTCTGCTGAAGTGGCTTCTGCAGTTAGGCGAGCTATGGTTTTCTCCTGGCTTTTGATATGCGTGAGCTGTCGTGTTTGCTGTATTTCATTTTCTTCTCTGAAGCTTTGGCATCTCTTTTTCCATCCGTCCGCCGCTTTTTCTAAGCTGTAGATCTCATTACTTTGATGGATATTGAGGTTTTTCCCATTTTAGAGTTCTTGCTTCAAGTTGTGGATTTCTTGGGCGTGTCGTTCTCGTTCTTTGGAAAGTATTACAGCCATTGCCTCACTTGATTTCTTAGGTTCTTAATTAACCGACGTCTCATCTCCTCTTGTAGTCATGTCTCGGTGAACAAGATTCCTCGTGTTGCTTTAGAAGTTGGTTGGGACAATGCAGTTGTGTTAACAACATGTAGTATATTTTTCCAATCTATTTTTTTTTTTAAATATGTGACCCACGGTACCTTAGCCGAGCTGAAACTTAAAAAGTGAAAAAACTCGAAAAATTGAAAATTTGTGAAAACTCGAAAAATTGAAAAATTGTAAAAACTCGAAAAAATTTCGGAAAAACTTGAAAAATTTAGAGCGACTCAAAAAATCTCAAAACGACTCGAAAATTCATAGAGACTCAGAAATTTCGGAGAGACTCGAAAAATTTGGAGCGACTCAAAAAATCTCAAAACGACTCGAAAAAGTTAAAGAACTCAAAAAATTTCTAAATAACTCGAAAAATTTCCAAGAGACTCGAAAAAGCGAAAAAAACTCAAAAAATTCGAAAAACTAAAGAGCCTGTGAATAGACTCGAAAAAGTCCGATAGACTCGAAAATATCGAAAAACTCTGAAAAACTCGAAAAATTTCGAGAGACTCAAAAATCTCGAAAAACTTTGAATAACTCAAAAAATTCCACAAGACTAAGAATCTCGAAAAACTCTGAATAACTGTGATTTCAGTGGGTGCAATTTTTAGGATTTTTTTGTTGAATTTTTCTTTTCAATAAAGAAATGTCAGAACACTAAACCATAAAATCTACAACCACAACCAAAAAAATCAACAAAAACAAACTCACAATTACCCTATTGACCCTCACCCCCTAAGGACAAAGGTGGATTTTCATGACCTTATAAATCATCCAACATCAACCTTATTATCCGGACATTCACCATGCATTTCAGTCCTACTCTGTGATTCAGTAACTTTTTTTCTATTTCTTTTTAGCACATCTGGTCGTATAACATCTAGCAATCCTCTAGCAACATGTTGATGGCTTGATTTAAATGGTTTCCTAGTCTGTTTACCAACTAGACAGTCTTGACAGACATGTAACTCGACTTTTTTGCGAGGATAGTCGAGATCAAGAACAATAGATTGTCTAGACATTCGTTGTACAACAACATGATTTAAATGACCAAGTCTATAATGCCAAAGTAAACCTTTATTTGACTGAATTAAAGTACTGAGAGCCTGATTAGAGGCAGAAAAATTATGACTCAATTTGTATAAGTATCCATGTCTCTTTTCGAGTGCTAAGATCTTGCCTGTCCTATCAACTACTTTAGACTGATCACATTCAAATTCTACTCTATGTCCTAGATCTGTGATTCTGTTTACAGAGAACAGATTCGTAGATAAATTTGGTACATAAAGGACTTTAGAGAGCAGCTTAGACTGATCATTAGCAAAGCTTAATCTTATTGTGCCTTCACCTTTAATAGCTTGTGTGCTATTGTCACCAAGGTGTACATATTTCTAGGTACTGTAAGGTGTATAGGACTCGAAACAGCCAATGAGGCTAGTCATATGCTGAGTGGCTCCAGAATCCAGGAACCAAGAACTGTCACCAAATGCTCCTTCATGGCTGGTCATGAAGGCATCATGATCTGCTTCTTGAATAGGCTGTGGAGCTTCTGCAACTACATTTGCCACTTGATTCGACTGCCCCTTGTTGTTGTTCTTCGCTTGAAGTATTCGGCAGTCTTGTATTTCATGGTTGTTTCGTTTGTAGTATCTGCAGAACAGCTTCTTCTTTGTCTGCGGATTCGACTGTTCCTTGTGCTGAGCTGGTTTTTGTTCTGGCTTTGATTACTTTGGGCCTTTCTTCTTCTTCTACTTTGTCATGCTCTTGTTGGTGTACAAGGCGTGAGAATCAGCTAAGGAACCTGAGGTTTCGTTCCTCCGCGTGTCTTCTTGCAACAACATAGTAATGACTCTCGAAAGAGTCAATTCTGGATGAGTCGTGATGATCATCACCCAGTTGTTGTAAAAGCTTGGCAGGCTTGTAAGCAGTTGCATCACTATGTCTTGATTGTCTATGACAGATCCAACAGCGGCCATTTGTCTTAGCAGGTTCTTGAATTGATTAATGTGATTCTATAGAGAATCATTGTTCGTCATCTTGAGGGAGTAGAATTTCTTCTTGAGATGTAGCTTGGAAGCTATATCTCGCACTTCGTATAGTGTGCTCAAGATGTCCCAGACTTCTTTCAATGTTTGAGCCTAGGATACATGGCCGATCTGGGTATCCGTGATGTTGAGGATGATCAGTGCGAAAGCCTTTCTATCATTCAGCTTCCATCTGGCGATTGTTGCGTCGTCTGCTTCGTGTTTCCCTTCTGCACCTGTAACAACATCATACAATTCTTTAGCCATTAGTACAGTTTTCATCTTGAATTTCCACAGATGGTAATTGGCTCCATCAAGCTTGTCCATGATAGGACTAGCTTTCCCTTGGGAATCCATGTGGAAGAATTAGTTTAAGTGATAGGAGAAACTATCATTAACTTAAGTATGAAAATCTGATACTGAAAATACAGAAATCGGCTAGCAGAGTCTTGTACTGTGGAAGCTTATCAAGCTATGAAAATAGCTCTGATACCATGTTGGACAGAAGGAGATGAACGAGAGTTGAGCAAGGTGTCGTATGTTAGAAACGAAAAATTAGCTCAAAGGGGTAAGATGAACACGAACGAGAAACGAAACACGAACGAGAAACGAACTCGAACTGAGATTGTTCGTGCGCAGCGGAATGAGGTATACGACTCTCTCCGTAAGAATGACTACGCCTATCAGAATGAACAGAACATTATCGGATGGAAATCTCAGTCATTCTTGATTACACAGCCAAACATTAATAAATGAAGCGCCTGAAGAACAATCTGTCGCAAATAGCAAGAAAAATTATGTGTCGCGAATAATTCGCGAAGAGCTAGACTGTGCTCGATTGATAATTAGTCACGAAAGATTTGCAAAAGACAAGACTAAATGTTAGTCGTCTATTACCAGAAAGAGCAACTAGAAAGATCAAACAGAATGAATAATAAGCATAGCAATATTAACACAAATCTGAACACAGAACAAAAAACTGTATCAGATTAAGTATATCAAATATACATGTCAATAATGCAGTAGAGCACAAGAGAGTAGCGGATGAAACCGTGTGCTCTACGAAGCTTATTCAATCTATAAAGGAATGAAACTTTTTTGCTGACAATGAAGAATCAATGCACAAGGCATCTACTTCATCTATCTTTCTAATAAGCTTCTGACGCTAATTTACATATACTCTCTTCTTCTCATCTTTCTCGTCGGGACTCAATCGTCCAGCATTCAACCTGATACACAAATGGTATTCAGTATCTATATACATAATGCTACAGGTGTGCAGATGAAGAAAGTACAGGGTGGATGTGTTGTTTGTAAGAGATCGTGGGTGGCTGCAATCGTTGTCCAGTCTGTTAGCGCAGTTGTATGGGATGAGCATGAAGAGGGTGTGACGTCAGCCTTTGCTTTTCGTCCTTTCATCGCCTGTGAGAATTTGCATGTTAATATGCAGACTGCACGGCAACGCGAGTATATATGCAGCATGAATGGAGGCAGATTAAAATGGGATTAGGAGAGTAGAGGAAACAAATCCAACATAAAGCACCAAGAAGACTTCTTGCGGTTTCCTTGTGGTCCAGCCACTAAAGCAACCAAGAAGACTTCTTGCGATTTCCTTGTGGTTCAGCAAGTAAAGCACGCAAGAAGGTTTCTTGGGTTTCCTTCTGGTCCAGCCAGTAAAGCACACAAGAAGACTTCTAGCGGTTTCCTTGCGGTCCAGCCACTAAAGCACACAAGAAGACATTTTGCGGTTTCCCTTCGGTCTAGCCACTAAAGCACGCAAGAAGACTTTTCTTGCAGTTTTTTGTGGTCCAGCCATTATGGTACAGCTATGCAAGTACCTAAGAAAATTTCTTACGAAACTTATGCCCAATAAAGGACCGCAAAGGGTTTGTTTGAAAGGTTGGTGTCTATGGAGAGTTTCTTGTATGTATCGGTCCAAAGTACATCCCACATGAATAAGAATGTGCAATAACAATATACATGATTTATGTGACCATCAAAATCTAGACACAAATGAGTTAGGGCTAAAAGATAACTGCAATTCTAGCTTCAAGATGCCAGATTAAAAGAAACATCACCATAGACATGAATCAATCCACAGAGAAAATTGAAACATTTTGCATTTTGGACATCTTTTCGCTCTAAAAAAACACCAATAAGTGGAGAATGAGTGTCTTTCTAGAGGTTTATATGACGTAGTTTAACAACAAAACTAGGGGGTCGACATTGACCACTGCTCAAAGTTTTTGGCTCGACAAATGGTAACAAACGATAAACCCCTCGTGACTAGTGATTGAAATTTCCCTAGCTGGCCGGTGAATTCAAAACACATTGTGGGTTTTTTGTTTATTAACAGAATTATGATAAGTACATTGAAAGTGTCTTCATGAGTACCTAATTGAACCAGAAAAATATTTACAGAATTTTAAATTCCTACTTTAGCCATTATTGGGCACGCTGGATGTTAGAGCTGGCCAGCAATGGACCACTCAATAAGTTTTATACTCATTTACTTTGTAGTAGCCCGCTGGCCAGCGCTGCTCTACTTTATGCTTCTTAGTTCAGTTCAGAAAAGTGTATGCTCACGCTACAACAAAATAGAGCACTTGAAAATTATGTAGGATTTGTCTATGATCTGTTCATCAACAATCCATAACATATATATTTTGTTGATAGCTTATTTAAACTACAATAATGCATAAGCACTACTGCTATCTAGCGATGGACTACCCATCTACTTTTCTGATTATTAATTTATGAAAGGTTGCCTTCCTGGACATACCATCTACATTTCTGTTAATGATTTATGAAAGGTTGTCTTCCTATCCATCAATGGAATTAAGGAAGTATGCATTCTTTTTTACGTAAAGATGGCTTAGAATGATGCATAATATGCTACAAATGAATACACAACAAGTATACATTCTTTTTGTAACAAATAGTATCTCTTATGCTACCTTACAATGTATTCTTAGATGTTAGTTTCCACTACAAAGGATTTACTGGCATTCGAATACTAACAGATAAAACTTCTACGTCTTGTGATCGTGTAGCATCAATTGTTACTACGACCTTTTTCTTCATTCGTTTAGGTTCGGTTTTGAACCACATATCAATAAACTCATGCATAGGTATATATATCTCTTGCTTTAACATGTTAGTTAGATGGTTGCTATCTCAAGATTTTATATTTTGGAAAACAATTTAACTGCAACAAATCTAATTCTAGACAAAGAAGAATAGACTTTGTGTGACAATAACTCTTTGAATGGCTTTGGTCTAAAGAAAACAAGTCACTCGAAGGAATAATATGGCATTTTCTCAAGAAAACATGTCTGCGATCATCCAGGTATGACTTCTCCTAACGAATATCAGGTTGTGTATAAACCAAATACGTCTTTTTTGGCTTTGTCAAGGGAGTGATACCTTCGATTCTATGGATGTAAGCAAGTTGTTATGACCAATGTGGATAAATAAAGACGTCTAAGGTCTAAACCTAAACACCATACTTCTAATTTTTGACTGTCTACCATTTACAAACTTGTTTAACAATCCGATAATGATGACTTAAAAATTGTCCATTGTTAAGGATTTCTACATAACGATCTTAGACAACATGGATATGTGTATGCGTAAGAGACGTGGTTCTTACATAAGGATTAGAACGGCACGGATCTGCCCTAATACCTTGTAAAAACCGAGAAAACCTCTTCTATGAATTGTGACCTATCTATAAAGGGGGTAAAAAGGATGAGTAGGAGTAAGATTGAACTCCAACAAGACTAGCTTTGCAAATACCGGGGATTCAGCTTACCAAACAAATACCAAACCCACAACAAACAGCTTTGTTTCCAAGCTTTAAACAATTATGTTGGCAAAGATTCCTTCCTAACTAATGATGATCATGGTCTGAAAATGATCAATAGGTAGCATTAACAATAGTGAGTCTTTCCTTCGGGTGATACCCCTTCTTGAGCAGCAATGAACAGGGGCCTATGAAAACACCAATGTCAGTATTGGCTCACGGAAGGGGCAAAAGGCTCCGTGATTTTGGTGCAACCTCTGAACCAAAAAAGGTTAAGTTGTATATGTTAAAGGCCCACTGAATTCCTACAGTCTTAATATTTAAGGAGTTTGAGACATACCAAAGTTTGGCATTAATGCTTTTTAATACACTCAAACATTGATATTCGATTTAACATACAAGTGCAAATATTCAATATAATGATTCAATCATTTTGCTACATTATGAGCAAGACACAATGGTAAGCTTGACAAATGATAGGTAGCAAAAAAAATAGAAGAGACCATTGTGGAATGTATAGTGTAATATACATAACTATTTGCACCATAATAGAAAAACAAAGAGAATAACATAATTACTTGCAACATAATAGAGTCAACAAAAGAGAATTGTCTATAATTGATCATTTGCAATAGATTAAAGATTCAAAATAGTTACATACATTTAATCATAGGAACTATGATAAGACATGTCTGGAATGATCTTCATATTGCACAATTTTTTATATCATAAACATAATTCACAACGGCTGCCAAGACAAGGTCTTTATAGCATTAAGTTTATGATGGGGTAGAATAGACAACTTCGATAATTTTTTATATCATAAACATAATTCACAACAACTGCCAAGACAAGGGGTCTTTATAGCATTAAGTTTATGATGGGGTAGAATAGACAACTTATTTGATAAAGTGTTGATCATGAAAAAGTAGCGTTGAAATTTGTGCCTTGTGGACCATGGTGCATAAACTCTTTTTTGTAGATTGACATATTATCATAGATAACTAGAAGCCTTATTGTCTCTAATTTGCTGATATTGTGTGTAAACAATGGAAATTCCACCCACCTTACATGGATAAGAGTGGGTCATTTGATAGTGAAGACCTACATGCACAAGGAACATCTAAGGGACCCAAATATGCCTATGAAATGATGGTGCAATGCACTTAGTAGCAAAATAAAGTGGAAAATAATGAGGGGTAGCAATAAGCATGTGATCAAAGTAACTCCTGTAGATCACAATATAAATATAGAGCGAAATAAGTAGAACTAGGCATGTTTGGGTAATTTGGAAATAAGACACTTTTGTTGAATAATTAATGATCATAGTTCATGTGATTATTCTCATAGTTTTAGTGGTCTTTTGTATTTTTATACATTTTTTAGATCCTAATAGTATGATCTTGCTTTTGTGCAAAAAAAACCAATCACAAGGTACATATAATATTTTTTTTAAATGTCAATTTCAAAAAAAAAAACCCCCTCATTATCAATAATCAGTTACACCTTAAGCCTCTTGTTTTTTCTTACTTGTGGTGATGGAGACATTGGCTCTAACCCATGTGTGTGCATGGAAAAGGGACATCTACGATTCCGTGGGCTCCAAAATGTGCTCGATCTACAATGCATATTTATAGAGTAAATACTATACATAATGCTGGTAGAGCAAATATCATTGTAATGCGAAACAAAAATTGTTTAATCATTCATGAGATTTCAACCTTGATATATGAGCAGTGACATTCTTGCAATTTAAAAATGTTGTATACAGCAAGAAAATACTTAATGAAAGATATTTTCACTAAAATAGAACTCAAATATTATCTCAATGTGACTACGCTCACCATGCAAAAGGTGTTTTGAAGCTACCCATTACAGACCCCACAAGGTATGAATATTTTGCAATGAAAAAATGATTCAATGGAACCAAAATCATATTAAGATCTATGATTAGCAAATAGTGATACACTCATATAACAAAAAATCCTAAGAAGACTAAAAAGGCCTAAAGACGAGCAACGACTATTTTCGGGGCCTTGACCTTTTTCTACTTTCTCTTTTTTTATCTTTTCCTTAAAGGCCTTCTTACCCTTCTTGCACAGCATTGCCTTGGTCATGCGATGCATCTTATGAGACCAATTAAATGCCAATAATTTTTACAACTTTTATTATAGTTGCCATTGCAACCGAAAAAAGGCGGCGGATCTTCACGCTTCAAAGTACAAAGGAGATCAGGAAAGTACAAGGAGGATGTCACCCTCCACGGACAATTTGGATACCGTTAGGACGTGCTTAATCAACCGTTCTTGTAATCTCAGATCACATTAAACCTTCTTCTCTCTATCTATATAAACAAATCAAACATGAGAGAATGGAATGAACATCACATAGATGTCCAAGAAGTCCGCTAGTAAGCGAGATAGTTTTTGATTCGTGAGAGACACAGATTCTCTCATGCCGATGTGCTGTGTGGGTTTGTCACAACAACGCTTAAAAAATTCACTGATGATGCAGTAGATGTTATGCAAATGTTTTTTTTTTCTCATCTTAGATGTTATTTGAATGCCTTATTGTCAGATTGATATATGTTCGTTATCAGCTATTTACCATTCCTTCCACACACTAGTTTCATCTTGTTGAATGCTAAAACAAATTATAACATAGGTTAGCAGTCTTTGTCCATGCTTGTAGCTAGATTCTACACTCTAGAATCTGTTAACTAGTTCTTTACTTCGATTACTTCTTGTTTACAACATAAACAGCTTGGTATTCTGCCTGTCAACAGAGACTGTGGGCATGTCTTAGTGTTTATCTTGGTTATTACCATGCCCAGATCAGGCAGAAAGATTCTCGGGATTGTAGCATATTTCCTAGCCTGTCAGTGGGATACTTAGCTTTTTAAAACACGGTTGGGCATTACTATGGCACATACAAACGGAATGCTACACAGATCATTGCAAAAAAACTAAACTAAACTACTTGCAAGACCAAAAAACTTAGAGTAGCATGTCACATTCCACATAAAAAACAAGAAAACTAATTTCTACAAGCATTCAAGAACCAAGAAGCTCCATCTTCTTGATTCTTGAAGTTTCTAAGAAACTCAAGAAACCAAAACGTAAATGAATTTGCAAGATCTATACCACACTATTGGCTACAAATCTCTTGGATGCTTGCAACCTACACTAATTCACCAAAACAAAGGAAATCTAATCTACAACTAGGAAAGCAAGAAAACTAATCCACTCTAAGTCCACAACCACACACAATATGAATGGAAGGGCATGATCATAGGGGCATCACTCAAGAAAACCATCATGATCAAGGAGCTTAGTGTAACATCAAACTCATGGAAAATCTTCTTATTAGGCATGGAGTAGATACAATGCAAAAAGCTCCTCTTCTTAAAGAGGGAGTCTCTTAAATAAGCAAGAGAGCTCCTTAGGTGGCATCCTAGTGAAATTTTCACATTTCACAAATTACAAGTGGAATTATGCTCTCCACTAGGTGTCACCATCAAAAGGTGGCTCACTCTACTTTTCTAAGAGGGGCCTACTTGCATTTATTACTTTGCCTAGAAATACTAGTTCCTAGATGGTCATTCCATCTTTCGGGATTCACCATGAGGCTTACACAGTTTCTACTTGACAATATTAACTAGTATTCCTCGGCTCTCAGTGTTCGTTCATCTCGTCTTCTCAGAGACCTCCTCGGTCTAAGGTGAGAGGTGCTCGTGGGTAGCTCTGGCCGAGTATCTTGGGGATTCATCAGAATCAACCAACATCATCCCACCCCTAATGTGTTGCAGGACCCATTGCAACTCATATTGAATGATATTGCTCCACTTTGCGTTGGCGTCTATGATCACCAGCACTTGGAAAAGTGTAGATCCTCATTCGCTTGCGTAAAACCAAGTGCTTATTTTTGCCAGTGTTCATAAAAAACTGATATTCGCAATTTGCCACAATTTAACCAAAATGTCCTATTACCGCAGATGGTTAACATCTTCAAAATTGGAGAGCTCCCAATAGCTTCATAGCTCATGCTTGAGTGTCTCCCTCATGTCTCTTTTTCTTCTTTTGGTCACTTGCATCCGCCATGGACAGTTTCGCTTTTGGTTTCCTGGCAAGTATTAGTGCTCCAGGAGGTCATGCCAGATATTCATCAATTGTCTCGGAACTCCTTGTGTCCTCCATTCTATTTCTGGGTGTTTCCGCAGTTCTTCGCTCTGTCGAAGTCTCAGTCTTGCCAACACTCTTTTTCTTGACGAGAAGAGAAGAATCTTCGATTGATAGGTTGCACAAACCTTGGGTTATTAGTCTTCAAGGGGACGGACTTATTAACAAATTGCTGGTAGGAACGGATTTGGGTGAACGGTTTGGTAATGGTAAGGAAACATGAAGGCTTGGTGGGAGAGTGAAGGAACTGATAGTTCTACAGTTGCAGCCTTGGACCCTTGCAATGCCGAGCTTTGACCACCACTTGTTGGGTGAGGAGCTCGCTTTATTTTGCAAGTCACGGTTATCTTCATCTTTCTTTTTCTGCAGCTCTTCTTTTTTTATACATTACTTTTGGATCTCTTTGGGCCTCAAATCTATTTGTCTTTCCACATGCTGATAAGATTTCCAATGTGCCAATACACAAAAAATCTAGGAATCGGAAATCCAGATAGAGATTCGATTCTAAATCTCTTGCTTAGAGAGGTACTCTAGGACATAGTACCTCAACCATACCTGCATCTCAAGCTATATCTTACAACATCTCCTATCAAAGATGACAGATTTAGTGTTACCAACCCCGTCTTGTTTTTTATAAGGGCATGTCACAGTAAGTCTCATTACTCTACAAAAAATGGAATATTGCATTTGTCAAGGTAAATGATCAATGTTGATGAATGCAAGTTTTGTTCGACAAATGCTATACAATTATTAACTCTATGTACCGTTTGTTTATTTTCTTGTTTCTCTTCACCTATTTTGTGTGATTGATTTTTGCATGAGAAATACCTACTGCACGGACGTCTTCCGTAGAGCATCTCAAGAACACATCTTCATTCATCTGTCCATCTTCATTTCACCTTGCACAGAGTTTCGGATTTTTGAGCATATTCCAAATATGCGAAATCCATGTCAAGTCAAAGTTGATTCCTGTATCTCATTGTCATCTTCATCTTCGAGTCAATTACAGCAAGATCGAAACAAATTTAGTTAAAATTTGTTCAATCTTTAGTCTAGTCGCATGTTCAACGTATTTTAACTACGTGTTCCACACGCCGATCCAATCTTGAGTATGAACAGTTCCCATAACAACATCCCCAACAACAGGTTTTTTTGGGGGGGAGAGTGGATCTACTTGGATCCACTAGAGCAGTTACGCTGCCAACAACAACATCAGCAAGATCGACAGCCAAAGTCACAAACCCAAAGTCGACAACGATAAGGCTAAGAAGGTAGATGGGCAATCCGAAGCAACTCAATCAGAAGAAGTACCTCAGTCACGATGAAGATCCTTTAGAAAAAGGGAAACACAAGCATTGGGAAATCAGTCTCTTTCTTCAACCGGCCTCTTGCCATACTTCTGCAGCCATTCCCATGCCTATCGTCCACACCATCTACCGATGTCGCCACCTCCACTCTACCTTCCATCTGTTTGTTTATCATCAGTTCACTGTTCTTCTGAGAAATCCCTATTTTTTGATAAGTTTTACTGAAGCGGCTAAAAGATCATTGCAAATGTCTTGCGGAGACCAACTACCACCTACATTGGTTGATCAGCTGAAAAAGATCTAAGAAGCAGACAAAGCAACTAGAAGAAATAAAGAGAAAGATCCAAGAAGCTGAGGAAAGGACAAACTTAAGCAACAGTTAAGTCAGATCGATCTTGATCAAAAGAAACTCTCTGGAGCAATGAGAAGGGGAGAAAAACTGTCAATTCTTTGTGGAGGTTACTCTTGGTTGGACATTGTAGCAGATGATAGAATATCGATTTTGCTTTCCTCCTATAAGGACTCATGTCATATTAGTGTCTTTTTGCATTATGGAGCTGGTGAATTGCATGGTAATGTAGAAGTTTGCAAGAAACTTTTTGAGTGAGCAACAGCTTAAGCGGTTGGGTGCTATGGTGCCCGTGTTGTGTTGTCGTGAGAATCCTATCCGGAGTCATAACTGATGTGTCGGGCATGTAGGATCTTGTTGGGTTGTTTTGGACAGTCTTTGAAACTGTGTTTTCTGACACAGTCAGGACACTTGGCGTGGTACTTGGTCTTGACTGGGCAATCAACCATGAAATGGCCAATTTCACCACAAATGAAACATCTGTTGTTCAATGGCCCTTCTATAATGGCATAGCCATCTTGTATGGCTAATGGTTCTGGACTTTCAGGTGGATATTCATGATAAGTCAAGGAATGTCCAAATGGTGATGGTTGTTCTTCATATCGTTGGATGGTATGTGCTTGGATAGGTTGATATGAAGAACAAGCATCAACAGGATACGTAGCCCGGCAGTGTGGGCACCATATTTTTTTTCGTCTATAAGGTACCTATGCAAGGTTTGGTTGACCAGGCATGCTGCTTTGGATAGACTTCAGGGTAGTTTGAAACCCATTTGCAGTTGATGTTGAGGATTAAGCAACTCCAACTGTGATTTCCAAAGCTGATCTTGGGTATCCTCGATCGGCTTCGACTCATGGGTAAGAGCACGTGGTGCTCTTCTTTCTCTAGATTCGTCAACATCTGATCCCTCGTCTTCTTCTTTGATGGCATCAGACATAGCTAACTTTAGGCTCATATATATATATCATTGGATTTAAGCTCGCGTCTAATCCATCTTGGAAGGCTGACTAAGAACCAGATGATGAGCATCTGTTCGGAGGGTTGTTCTTGTACTTGACTTTTGAGGCGTTTGAAACGCTCGATATAGTCTCGTACATGTTCATCTTTTGTCATCTTGATGTTACTCAATTTGACAAAAGGACTCTCGATCAAGCGAAGGGACTTAAAACACTTGATAAAGGACTCTTTCAAAATTGACCAGTCTGTCTTATCTTCACGATCTAGGTTAAAAAACCAATCACGTGCTTTAGCGATCATGGTCATCGAAAACAGTTGGACCATAGCAACGGGAGATGTTTCGCCATACACATCACATGCATTCTCAAATATTTGCAAAAATCTTTGAGGGTCCAAACTACCGTCAAACTTTGGTAGATCTAGCTTGGGTGTACGTCTCTCAAGATGAGCACCATGGGTAGTAGAAGCACCATTAAGGTTGGTTTTGGCCTGGGAGGGTTCAGCACCATAAGAATGGGCTCGGGCTCGTGCTCGTGAAGACTCGACTCTATCAGGTTCTTGTTCCTCGAATGGGTTTGCGGATGATCCATGTATTTGGGCCCACATTCGGTAGAACCTATGACGTCTGATTTGTTCAGCTGTAGGGGAACTCACCTCATCGTATGGATAATCTCCTGGGATTTCAGGATCTGTATGCTGGTCCATTGGGTACTGTTGTATCTTTTTTGTGTTGGATATGTGTTTTTGGTGTTTTTGGATTTTTTAGGATTTTGGTGTTTTTGGATTTTTTGGATTTTTTAGGGTGTTTAAGGAAGTTAAGGGGGATACTCAGTATAAAAAGGGCTTTCTATTGGTATGGGTGTTATTTTTTTATTTTTTTTGGTGTTCATGCCTTCTTCTTTTTTTTCCAGACTCTAAGGCTTTGGGAAGATGGTGGTTCGGTCGAAATGGCAATCAGAGGTCTCGTTTGAAAATTATGAGGTTTGTTCTTGATCCAATCCGGTCGAGATGGGAGTGAATCGATCCGATCGAGAATTGACCTAATTGCCTCGATCGAGATCTGATCGAATCCTTCGGTCGAGATCTGAACCAGAACCTTCGGTCGAGATGCTAACAGAAGCCGTCGATCGAGAATAAAAGCTCCGGTTGAGATTTGAAAAAAAGGCTTTGATTAAGATTTGAAAAAAAAAAAAAGGCTCCGGTTGAGATTTGAAAAAAAGGCTTTGATTAAGATTTGAAAAAAAAAAAGGCTCCGGTTTAGATTTCTTATGGAGGCCTCTGTCGAGAGCTGAAGGGAATGGAGCGTGAAGGTCGTTGTGGCAGGAGCGGTTAGGGAGATTAGTGTGAGGTAGTAGGGGGTGTGCAAATGGTGATGGAGACTGCGTGATGTAGGAAGGGGATGCGATGTGAAGGATTGCTTGGGTGAGTGTAGGGACTTTCGTGGGGGAGAAGGCCTTGCCTGAGGGCCTTCCTTGTTGGGAGGGCCCTTGCCCGAGGGCGGGAGCCCGAGGGCTGGCCTCGACCAGCAAGAAAGGCCCTCGGGCCTTCCCCTACGTAATGTGCGAAGGTTTTTTTTTTTTCTTCGTTTTTTGGCCGTACGGTACGGCCGTAAGGCCGTACGCGTGGACCAATTTTCTTTTTTTTTGCCGTTTTTTTTTTCACAAAATTTTTTTACGTTTGTGGTGGAATGTGGATGTGGACAGCCAATGACGGGCTGCCACATAGCACATGCACATTCCACCGGAGAGAGGAGAGAGACCGTGCATTCCACCGGAGAGAGAAGAGAGAACCTGCATTCCACCGAAGAGAGAATGTGCATTCCACGGGAGAGAGGAGAGAGAAACTGCATTCCACCGGAGAGAGAACGTGCATTCCACGGGAGAGAGGAGAGAGAACGTGCATTCCACAGAGAGAAGAGAGAACGTGCATTCTTCGGAGAGAGAACGTGCATTCCACGGGAGAGAGAAGAGAGAAAGTGAATTCCCCCGCGAGAGGAAAGAGAATGACAGATTCCTAGGAGAGACAAAATTGGATGCACATTATGGTGTGGAGGTGGTGCCAAAATACAAAGGACACCTGAGCACAATGTCCCAAAATACAAAGGACACCTGAGCACAATGCATTACAGTTATGGAAGGAGCGAATGAGCAGGAGGATAAGGCAGGTGCGACTCTGTCAGGTTTATGAGCGAAGGATATGTGTGTGGATTCGGGCAGGGAGGATGGTGTGCAAGGTTTTTGGTTTGTTTGCAGGTCTGAAGGATGTGTGGCATAGAAAATCACAAATCAGTGTCGCAAAATTAGAGGGAGTTCGTCCCCTGCCATCGCTATGTGGAGCCGTGGCAGGCAAATTTTGTTTTGCCTGCCACAGCTTTGACAGGCAAAGAACAGATGGATGGGTTTAGTAGTTTTGCTTTTTTGTCATGTGAATGCGACCAACGGTGACAACTTTCTGGGTGGTGAAGATTTTGATAATGCTCTTGAGTAGTACCTTTTGTCTGAATTCATGAAGGAATAGGGTATTGATCTTTCTTCGGACAGGTTATCTTTGCAAAGATTACGAGATGTGGATGAGAAAGCCAAGGTAGAGCTTTATTCCACCACTCAGACGAATATCAACCTTCCATTCACTCTAACTCGTTCAAGATTTGAAGCACTTGCTAGTACTTTGATTGAGCTAACCAAACAGCCGCTCGATATGTGGAGCTGTGGCAGGTAAAAAATTTGTGCCTGCCACGCCTTTGACAGGCAAAGAACGGGTAATGCCCTTGTGTAGCCCCTTTTGTCTGAATTCAAGAAGGAACAGGGTATTGATCTTTCTTCGGACAGGTTATCTTTACAAAGATTACGAGAGGTAGCCGAGAAAGGCAAGGTAGAGCTGACTCGTCCAAGATTTGAAGCACAAGTTAGTAATTTGATTGAGCAAACCAAATAGCTGCCTGATATGTGGAGCCGTGGCAGCCAAAATTTTTTTGCCTGCCACAACTTTGATAGGCAAAGGACAAATGGATGGGCTTGGTAGTTCTGTTTTTTCTATCATGTAAATGCGACACCTTTCTGGGCGGTGAAGATTTCGATAATGCTCTTGTGTAGCCCCTTTTGTCTGAATTCAAGAAGGAACAGGGTATTGATCTTTCTTCGAGCAGGTTATCTTTGCAAAGATTACGAGATGGAGTTGAGAAAGCCAAGGTAGAGCTTTACTCCACCACTATAACTGACATCAACCTTCCAGTCACTCTGACTCGTTCAAGATTTGAAGCACTTGTTTGTAATTTGGTTGAGCGAACCAAACAGCCACTCAATATGTGGAGCCGTGGCAGGCAGAAAAAATTTGCCTGCCACGGCTTTTGACATGCAAAGAACGGATGGATGGGTTTAGTAGTTATGCTTTTGATAATGCTCTTGTGTAGCACCTTTTGTCTGAATCTAAAAGAACGGATAATGTTCTTGTGTAACACCTTTTGTCTGAATTAAGAAGGAACATGGTATTGATCTTTCTTCAGCTGAGAAAACCAAGGTAGAGCAGCTGAGAAAGCCAAGGTAGAGCTTTATTCCACCACTCAGGCTTGATAGTGTTAGCACTGAAATTTCCATTCACAAATGTTTCAAATGGCAGTGGTAAAACCCCAACATGTAAAGGTAACATGAATCACTTCACTGACAAGCCTAGATGATAAAAAGAGCATGCACATTCACAGTTACAGAAAGAGGAAAAAGCTAGCTCCAATGATCTTTTGCCTTGAACTAGCTACATTGCAAAAACATACATCCTCTTGATTGTGCTTTTTCGCGTGCCATCCTTCAAAACCACCAAATGCAACCAATATTTTCCTCCAACACTTCTCTCTCTCTGTCCTCTGTAAATCAGTTTTTAAGCATAAATGTGAGTTATCCAAATTCTATGATCAATTAGGTAATTAGAGACGTAAGGCATACCAAAAATGTACTAATAATTTTCTCTATCTACAAAAACTTCAAATACTATCTAGAATTAAACTATAAGTAACAACAAAAGACGATGTCTCTCTCATGGCGATTTTATGGGCGATATGATAGATGTTGATATGCATATGTAACAAAGGTTGATGATTGGCATTAAGGGACTAATCCATTCTTGTAATTATGTCTTATAAGTAAGCTATTGTCCATAAAAGGAGACATTTCGAATGTACATAATGAGTCTTGAATAAGTCTTACCCAAGATATATAGCGCCACTTGCCAGTACTCTGACACATAGGCAAGTGAGTAGGTTGACGTGTCACTCATACATTGGACCAAGTGTCCCAGTGAGCATGTGACACGTGTCATGTTTGACCTGTCAACCTTGACATGTGTCACTCATTCACTGGACTAAGTGTCCCAATGAGCATATGACATGTGTCCTGTTGACTAGTCAACGCTCCTACTTTAGGAAGTCAGTCCAACCACTCCTAATAAATGACCCAGTACCCCATGCCAAAGCTAAGCACAATTCTTTAAGGTCCAATGCCAACTGGTCACAGTTTATTTAAAATTTACTTACAAAGATCACCACAAGCTGGTGACTTAGCCATTTCAGTAATTACAATAATTACAAAGCATAGTACACGTGTCTCTAAAAACTGTAAATAATCGGGACATGGAGTAAAGGCTCTAACAACAGCTCATTCTACAGAGCCTTACATGATGGTTATGATATGTTTCAGATTGTTCTTCACATCTTGTCTCGTCAACATGCGAAGGATGCAATTTTATTTGATACCAACATGGTATCAGAGCACTAAGATTATTTGATCCCAACATCTGATACCAACATAATATCGGAGAAGATCTACTCATTATATCAGAACTTTAAACATTCACTTATTATTTTTATTTATAAAATTTTGATCTATTATTTGCATAGATCTGTATTAAATTTCTAAATGGATCCTCAATCAAAAGTTGGTCTAGTTATAAAGGCCAAATTATCATCTATGAAAGTCATGTTGATGGCCAAAGAGCTATGGAAACTTGTCATAAGCCTTGAAAAGATTCTCGATGTTGGTGAGCAAGCCGTTTCCAAATGGAAACTCAAGAATGGTAAGGCATTTGCCTCATCATTCTAAATATATCAAACATGCAGATTGGCCATGTCAGTCAAGCTCAATCTTTCAAAGAAGCTTCGAACATACTGAGCATGCTTTTTACGATGTGAGGGACGTCACTTCCAAACTACATCTGAGGAGAAATTTTTTTTCTCTCAGAATGTTAGAAAATGATTAAAACTATGTTGGAGCATATGGTAGCTAAAGGTTCAGTCATCCAAAAACGTTACGTTCCTTGAAGATCGGTGTATTGAACAAAGAACAAAATCACTAATGATATTTTTCTGCTACAACTGAATATCGAAATCCAATGCCAATTCCTTTAAGCAATCACTTTATAAAATGTGATTAAGAAGAAGAAGAACCTGTAACTGAGGAGCACCCAACACACATTCAAGATTTACGGCCAATAGCATCTCCCATAAGGTCAACAAGAATGTGATCTCAGTGCGTAAGATTTATTGATTAATACACTCACTATCTTTCACAAGAACCAATGACTATTGATGAAGCGCTTACACAGGCTAATTTTGACCTTTGGAAGAAAGCTATGGATAGAGAATATAATTTTCTAATCAAAAACAACACCTGGACTATCACTACATTGTCTGCAGATAAAAAGGTAATTGATTGTAAATGGATTTTCAATATCAAGTACAAGGTGGATGGGGGTATTGACAAGTGTAAATCCTGACTGGTTGTAAGAAAATTTTTACAACTTTCTAACATTGATTATCTTGAGAGTCTCAGCTTAGTCATAAAACAGTCTTCAATCATATTGTTGCTCTCATTTGCTGCTATAGCTAGCCTTGAGGTACATTAGTTAGATGTACAAACAACTTTTCTCAATGGAGTTATTGAAGAGGATATTTAATCCAGCCAGAAGGTTACATAATCAATGGCAAGGAGAATCAACTATGCAAACTTCATAAGGCATTGTATGGCTTGAAGCAATCTTTAAGAGTGTGGTTCAAAGGATTTCATATAGTTCAGTTGTTTGATCTCGGCAATTTTTTAGGCCAAATTTAGATCTCAACTTAGAGATTGATTTTTTTTTTATGTCAATAAAGGCCTAAATAGTGTTTGTACTATTTTTTGCAAGTAGATGAGTGGATGAGGTCGAGTTTGGACCCATTATAATTGGCTAATTTTCACTACATTGCATCTAGACTAGGTCATTTGGTGAGATACCAAAACATTACCATTTAGGGCAATGGGGCCAAATGACATTTGAGAAACTATAAATAGCAGTAGTAGCATGGAGAACATATCACTGTATTCTCTTTTGATGTGGAGAATTCATCTCTTATGATTCTTTGTCCATCTCATGTGTATTTCTCTTGATATCTTAGTTTTCTATGTGTAGAATGTTGATTCTATGATTGATCTTGCTTTCACATGTGTGAAGGACAATAGGCTATTGTTGTTGTATGGACATGGATAGTAACTTAATGTATTTAAGTGTTTATGATCAAATCTTTGTGCATTTCTAAGTTCTAGCATGCATAAAGTAGTGATTTCTATCTTCTAGCTATTTCTAGATGTGCAACCAAATTTGGCTAAGATCTTGTTGATCCATTAAGTATGTTTTGGATATGATTTTTTCACATGGTATCAGAGCAGGTTGCAGGCCAAAGCTGGTGGATTTGCCAAATCTAGAGGTTGATTTGAGAGCACCATAAATTCTATGTGGATTTGGAGGTGTTTCTAGCTCAATCTTGTAGTTTGAAGTATAGAGATTGGATCTTTGTGATCTTAAAATCATTTCAGGCCAAAATACCTGTAGACGACTAATTTTTTAAACCACTTACTATATTGTGGAGACCAAAATTTCTCATGGTTGTGGATGCTACATTTTATTAGATGAGATATCTAGATTCTAGCTTTTGCATGTAGATTTTGCTTGATTCAATATTTTGCATTTTTTGAAAAACCCTAAATTTGTAGGATCTCTTGATTTTAAGTTTCTGGAATTTCTCAAGAGTGTGTTTCAATCTTAGGTGTTGGCAAATGTTCATCATATTGAGTTTAGATGTATTGTGATCAAGAAATCAACATTCTATCTGCTAGGATTTGCTTGAAAAGAGAAAAAGGAGAGGCTAGATTGTTTCCATATCTTTGTGATTTTTTCTTGAGTTTTATTTGTTGATTTTCAAGGGAGTGCTAAGTGCATTGGAAAAGGTTCAAAGAGAAGATCAGATCATTGCAACATGACAACCTCAAGTGGCTTCATGTTGGAAGGCAATTAATGGCTTACCTCAACAAATTAGTCTACTTGGAAGGTGAGGATGGAATCTTTGCTTGAGATGAATAACTTGATGGATATTGTTGTAGGTGTGGAGGAGAGACCTTTGCACCTCAAGAACAACTGAGGTATGACAAGAGAGCAAAGAAAGCTCTACACATTATCAAGATAAATATGAGTAATGAACTTCTCAAGGAAGTTGGTAAGTGCACAACATCAAGTGAGGATTGGGAATCTTTGAAGAAGATGAAGAAACGAAATATTTCTAACTACAAAGCCTTGCTAACTTTCAACCCTCAGCCTAACGAAGATGTTCCAACATGAAAGTCAAGAGACACAAAGCACGCAACCTCAAAAGTCAAAGGGACGCGAACTCGAAAGTCGAAGGAACGAAGACGAATGGTTCGCGAACTCGAAAGTCGAACAGACGAAGACGAACGGTTCGCAAACTCGAAAGATTCATGAACGAGAATCTTTTGCGGTCCAGTACGAGAGAAGGCAAATGACCAAAACGAGACCTTCTCCTGCCCTCCACGCACCAGAGAGTACCAACGAGATCATGCAAGTACCCAAAAGTACAGACATCTGATCTGATGGCATGACGTCAGCATAGATTTTTTAGGTCGTGGCTAATCTGCCACTCTTGTATTTCCCTGATTAGTTGTAGATGCTTAATCACTCTGATCCTAGATTTACATTGAGCAACTATACTTACTGGATGTTACTTGAGATATAGATCAATAGAGCACACATACAGTGTAATATAGTAGTCTGATGCTAGTAAGCAATCAAGATGAAAATACAGAATACATGTCCGCCTACGTGCGAAGACAATTCTGTCTAGGATCTGTAGATCCAACTGTCCGCTAGTAAAGCGAGACAATTGCTCGTGAGAGAACCGTGTTTCTCCCACGCCAGCGCACTGTGTGGATTTCAATGCAGTGCTTGAAAAAATCAGAGAGAGATCCATATAGATGATTTCCTTGTTGTGTCTGATCTCGAAACTAATGCGTTCGCTGTTTATTTGTGTGTCTAACTAAGTTTCCTTGTTCATCTGAATTCCGCAACTTGGTTGAAACTATGTTGAATGTTGCATTAATTTTATAAACGTAGATCAACAGTGCCTGACTACACTCTGGAGGTCTGTAGTAGTTATTCAGTTGGCAGTGTCCAGTAATCGCATCTGAACTCCATCCAAGGGCAAAGAGAGAGTCGTGGTTCCTTCGCGAAAGCTTCGCGACTGCGATCCTCCTCATACTCTCAACAGTGGTATCAGAGCAGGTCATCCTATCATATTTTGACATAGCCAAGAAGCTAGCAGATCTAGGAGGCCAAGCATTCAAACAAACACCCATCAACAAGGGAACAGACTCCAAGAAAAAATGGCTTCAATCAGCAGTATGCAGAGCAAGGTCTACACAATACTTGATTCTTCAGGATCTAACTTTCTAGCCTGGAAATTTAAGACATCACTGATACTCAAGGGCGAAGGACTATTCCCTTGGGTGGATGGCACAAAAGAAATGCCTACGACAACAGGCAAGGAGCTATGCGAATGGAGGGAGAAAAACGACAAGTCAGTAGCCTTGCTATCATCTTCCATCGAAGATAGTCTCACACTTGACCTGGCTACACTCTCCAAAGCTAAGGAGATGTGGGATGCATTACTCACCAGATTTCAGATGAAATCAAGAAGTCAAATCATGATGCTAGAAGATCAGCTGACCAATTTGCAGTGCGATGGGAAAGACCTCACTTCTTTTGTAAGAAAGATGAAGGATCTGTTTCTGTCACTACATAACTCTAGAGCAGAGAACGTTGTGTCAGCTGAGAAGCAGTTCACGTACATGTTGAGAGCCTTACCCAGATCATTCCAGATGACAAGAACCCTGCTCGCGAAAGATTTCGCCATGAACCTCGAAAAGGCGATTGTCGAGATTCGAGAAGAAGTCGAGGCCAGACAACATCTTGATCACAAAGATAGTTCTGACTAGGCCCTCTGCGGCAACAAAGAAAAATCCAAGAAGCAGTTTAAGCCTAAGAGGGAGTCGAATCAGAGGCAGGATCGTGACCAGCAAGCAGAGGAGACTAGCAAGGGCAACTGGAAGAGCAAAGGGAGGTCGAAACAACAAGGTGCAGACAAGAAGACTTGCGTGAGATGCAGAAGAGACGGGCATACAGTAGATACATGCTGGCTCAATCCCAGAATTGAGTGTATCCATTGCCATAAGAAGGGTCACGCAGCCATGGATTACCACCAGAACCCGAGAAACAAATCAGCACAGAATAGGCAGGAGAACAGCAATAATTCATCCTATGTCGAGGAGCCCAAGAGCTCAAAAATGGGCGAAGAAAGAATGAACAAAAGCTGTTCGACCGCCTATATCTGTGAAGACGTGTGTGCAGCATCAACATCTGACACACATGAGGTGATTCTAGACTTAGGAGCCACCTAACACTTCGTGACATCAAGATGTATAATGTCTGATTTCAGAAGTGCAGATCCCTCAAGATTCATAGTTCTTGGAGATGGATCTAGACATCAAGTGAATGGTACTGGTTCACTATGGCTCAACTCTGCAACAAGACTTGGTCTCTGTAGCCAAAATAGCAGATGCAGGGATGCGTGTGACATTTTCTGATGAAGCATGCAACGTGATTGATTCCAATACCAGTACTTTGATCGCTCAAGGCAGAAGAAAATGAAATCTATATCATCTGAAGGTACGCCTACCTGCAGATCAAGTGCATCAGACTCATGATGACCAGCCAAACACTCTATGGCACAGAAGACTCTGCCACATGAACTCAATGGCACTTTACCAAGCAAGCCATCATGGAGCAATAACAGGGGTCAACATCTCGAATGCAACCAGTTTGACCACTTGTGATGCATGCTTGAAGGGCAAGATGCCACGCACACCATTCGTCAAAGACTCCTACAGAACGACTAAGATTCTGGAGCTAGTGCATTCTGACATCTGTGGACCATTCAACGTGATCTCAGTAGGAGGTTCAAAATATTATATAACCTTCATTGATGATTATAGCAAATTTGCTATATTGTATTTTATTCAGAATAAATCTGAAGCGCTTGATAAATTCACAGAATATGTGAATTGGACTGAGAGATGTACAGGCAGCAAAGTGAAGCAGATCAGAACAGATCGAGGTGGCGAATATATTTTGAATCGCTTCACTGACTTCTGCAATGATCGTGGCATCATTCACACACGACACCACATGAGCTATGGTGGGGTAGAAAGCCCAATCTGTCTCACGTCAGAATCTTTGGTTATGCAGCTTATGCACATATTCCTGATAAGCTTCGAAAGAAGCTTGATGAGAAAGCCGAGCAGAGATTTCTAGTAGGTTATGACAACAATTCGTCATACTACAGAGTCTACATGCCAGACACGAACACTGTGAAAACAGTGAGAGACGTCATATTCGATGAGAGCAGGACAATGGCCAATGACGATCCTGTTAGCTACAAAGTTCTGGAGAGACAGTACTATGACCTGCTGCCAATGACAGAGGGAGTAGAGGACAAACACGAAAACGAAAATTTTTGAGTCGTCTCCCATTCAAGTGACGAATCTGATGAAGAAAGATTCGAGAGGCAACCTGCCGTCGCAGTTCCTATAAACCAAGATGGTGCCGGACTGAGTAGAGTAGACAAAGGAAAATACATCGTTGTCCCAGAGGAATCTCCCAGAAGGTCGACAAGACCACAAAGAGTGCCAGGCAACTCAGCTTCCACATCAAAAGAGTTCTGCAGATTCAATGGCGAAAACTTTCGAGGAAGCGATTGAAAGTCCACAAATGGATCCAAGCCATGAACGAAGAGATGGAGTCCATGAGGAAGAACCAGGTATGGACGTTGGAGCCATTATCACATAAGCGCAAGACTGTCAAATGCAAATGGGTTTTGAAGCTCAAATAAGGACAGATGGGAACATCATGAAATACAAGGCAAGACTGGTAGCGAAAGGTTTCTCTCAGAGATATGGTATTGACTACTCTGAAACCTTCTCTCCTGTAGTCAAACATTCATCCCTACGTCTGCTATTTGCATTTGCAACAGCTTATGACCTCAGGATTCACATTGTGGACGAGAAGACAACCTTCTTGCATGGCGAATTAGACGAAGAGGTCTACATGGATCAACCCCCAGGATACGTCTCAGATTTACTTCCTGACTATGCATGCAGAATGCATAGAAGCATCTACGGTCTGAAACAATCAGCCCGACAATGGTACAAGAAGAAAGACCAAGCCCTGAAATCATTAGGATTCAAGCCTCTATTGGCTGATTCTAATGTATATGTCAGAGTTACAGATGGGCAGATCATCATAGTGGCTGTACATGTGGACGACACCCTGATACTTTGCAGGAGTGAGCAGCTAAATGTTAAAGTAAGGCAGACATCTCGAAACATTTCAAGATAGTGGATCTGGGAGAAGCCAGGTGTTACCTAGGCTTACAAATTGAAAGGGACTACGAGGGAGGTAAGTTATACCTTCACCAGTCCAGATACACCCAGAAGATCCTAGAGGACTTTGGGATGCTGAACTACAAAGGAGCGAACACTCCAATGCTCGCAGGGACGGTGCTGACAAGCAACGACTGTCCAAGGACTCAAAAAGAGAGATAACAAATGCAGCTCACACCTTACAGAAAGCTGATAGGATTACTGATATACCTTGCAGACAACACACATCCTGATATTGCTTATGCAGTGTTCAGGGTGAGCCAATTCTGCACAAATCCAGGCTCGACACACTGGAAGATTGCAAAACTTATTTTGCAATATCTTCAATTAACAAGGGATCATGGCTTGTGTTATTGTCGTGATGCAGATTTCAGGATATTTTCCTACAGCGATGCTAGCTGGGCATCTCTCAAGGACGACTGTAAAAGTGTCTCAGGAGCATGCACCATCGCATCAGGAGCAACAATTCTCTAGGTCAACAAGAAGCAAACCGTTGTAGCCCAGTCATCCTGCAAAGCAGAATATGTTGCAGCAGCAAAGATGGCCAATGAAATAATCTGGCTAAGCCAGTTCCTAGACGAATTAGGCGAAACAAGGAACGAGCCCCTGGACTTGCAGATGGACAACACCTCTGCAATACACATGACGAAGGATCATGTGTTCCATTCCAGAACGGAACACATTGCGATCAAGTACCACTTGATCAGGGATCTAATTGAGAAGAAGATATTGCAGACCACCTTCATCGGAACGAAAGACAAAAAAGCATGTCAAATTGGAACGCGTCGACTACGACAAGGCGAGAACTGGCAGGTTGTGCTTCTCATGCATGGAGAAGGGGCATCTTTCAAAAGATTGCCCAAAGAAAAAGCAAAAGAAATCTGGTGGGCAACCTAAATCTTTTAAAGCGCCAGGTAATTCTAGTATTTCTTTTGTTGATTTATCCTTTAAGGATGGCACTAGTTGCAAGAATTGTTGTTTTAATACAGCTGTTTTTGGCCCCCATGATCTCATTCGTATGAATGGAATTGTAGGACGCCAAGCTGTGACTGTTCTGTTTGATGATGGTTCCACACATAACTTCATAAATGCTAAACTGGTGCAAAAGCTCAGGGCGGCTACCGCGCCAAGTAATCAATTGTATGTGGTGAAAATGGCGTCGGGGGAAGATCGACAAGCTTGGGATCAACTTTCCTCAGCCGTCGCTACAAATTCTTTTCATATTATGAACTTGGATAGCATAGACATAATCTTAGGAAAGGAATGGTGTTATCCAAACGAGTCTTTAAGAAAAGATTATGTTACTCATAGTATTTCTTTTTTGCATAAAGGCTCGTTGGTTGAGCTAAAAGGCGATGAAAATAGGCCTTTTGATCCTTTGGTATCTGCTTTAGAAGTTGTAGAATATTTGAAAGATTCTAGTAATAAAGTTTATCTTTGTTTTTTGAAAGATGAAATTTATGTGGATGACCATACAGTCCAGAGTCTAAATATTCATTTATCGCATTTGCCTTTGAATGTGTCTGTAATTAATCCCTTAAGTGTTAACTTACTTGAAGGAATAATATTTAACAAACTTAGGCAAGAATATAGCGATGTTTTTCCTGATAAACCCCTTGATGACCTACCTCCCCAAAGGAGTGTTGACCATCAGATAGAGTTGCTTCCTGGAAGCCAACCTGTATCTCTTTTTCCATACAGGGTTAGCATCAAGGAAGAGGATGAAATTTCTAAGCAGTTACAAGAACTCCTTAGGATGGGCCACATACGGCCTAGTAAGTCCCCTTGGGGAGCACCAATCCTTTTAGTTAGTAAAAAGGATGGTGGCACACGTTTGTGACTTTAAAAAGTTAAATGATTTAACCATCAAGAACATATATCCCTTACCTAGGATGGATGATCTTATGGATCGTCTGAATGGGGCTAAGTATTTTTTCGAGATTGATCTTAGATCAGGATACCATCAGGTAAGGATTAGGAACGAAGATGTTCCTAAGACTGGATTTCGATCCAGATATGGCCATTATGAGTTTTTAGTGTTACCCTTTGGACTCACGAATGCGCCTGCCACTTTCCAATAGATGATGAACGATATTCTTCGTCCATATCTAGGAAAGTTTGTGGTGGTGTATTTGGATGACATATTAATTTATAGTCGGACCCTTGAGGAGCATGAAGAGCATCTTCGTATTGTCTTAGGTCTTCTAAGGCAAGAAAAGCTCTATGCTAAGGAGTCGAAGTGTGAGTTCTTTCAAACTAAACTCAAATACCTGGGCCATGTCATATCGGATAAAGGTCTTGAAATCGATTATGACAAAGTCCGCAAGGTGCGAGAATGGTTGAGACCTTTGACAATTCGTGATGTGAAATCCTTTTTGGGCTTCACAGGATACTTTCACAGGTTCATTTTGGACTATGCCTTAATAGCATTGCCCTTGACGAACGTTCTTAAGGGGGTGAAGAAAAAATGTAGCCGCAGAAAAAGTCCATTGATAACGTGGATGGATGAAATGAATGAGAGTTTTGAGACTCTCAAGCATTGTGTTTCTATGGCTCCAATTTTGCATATTGTCAATCCTAACCGGCCCTTTGTGGTTGATACATATGCTAGCGACTTTGCTGTTGGAGCGGTCCTTTATCAGGACGGTAGACCAGTTGCTTTTGAAAGCAAGCTGGATCCTGCTCAGACTAGGTATTCTACTTATGAGAAGGAGCTTTTTGCAGTCATTCACGCGTTAAAAATCTGGAGGCATTATCTTTATGGTGCCAGATTTACGGTAATGACTGATCACCAATCCCTTAAGTATATCTGTGATGCTAAGGACCTTCATGGCCGTAAGGCTAGATGGTCGAAACTCATTCAGGAGTTTGTCTTCGACATTAACTATCGTAAAGGTACGTCGAACTGTGTTGCCGATGCCTTGAGCCGGATTGGAGAGATTAATCAGTTATGCTTTGTTGAGATCCAATCTGATTTGTATCTTTCACTATGGGATCTTTGTCGAACCGATAGGTTTTTTGGTCGCATCTGGCTAGATGTCCTGACAGAAAATTCTAGATCTAGTGATGACCTTGGGATGCAGGATCCCAAGCAATCCCGTAATGATAAGTTACTTGAAGACTATTCCATAAGGAATGGCCTGCTTTTCCGAAAGGGAAAAGTTTGTGTGCCGGATAGGGAAGACTTGCGGGCCCAAATCCTGTAGCAGTGTCATGACAACCCTTGTGCTGGTCACCCAGGCATACAGAGGACACTTGACCTTGTTAGGTAGAATTTCTTCTGGCCTAAGATGAAAGGTCATGTGGAGGCATACTTCAAAGTTGTGAACATTGCCAACAAAACAAAGCAGAAAGACTCAAAGTTGCGGGTCTTTTACATCCCTTGGAAATTCCCAATAAGAAATGGGAAAGTATTTCAATGGATTTTGTGGTTGGACTCCCTAAAACCCGGAGTGATCACGATGCCATTTGGGTGGTAGTTGACAGGCTAACCAAGATGGCGCAATTTATACCAACTAAATTAACTGTCAAGGTATCTGAACTAGCCTAGCTTTTCGTTGAAAAGTTGTTTAGATTGTATGGTTTGTCGAATGATATTGTTAGTGATCGCGACTCCAAGTTCACTGGCAAGTTTTGGCAAGCAGTTTTTGAAAAACTTGAAACAACCCTTAGTCTTAGCTCTTCGGATCACCCAGAATCTGATGGGCAGATAGAACGAGTCAACCAGACGTTGGAGGATATGCTTAGAGCATACGTTTCTCATCGACAGTCTAATTGGGAAAAGTATCTCCCTTTGGTTGAGTTCGTGCACAATAGTGCTAAGCATTCTGCCACCAGATTCAGTCCTTTTATGCTGATGTATGGCTTTCAGCCATGTTCTCCAGTTTCTGTCAGTCTCAAAGGTCTCAAGGTGCAAGCTGCAGTAGATTTCCTGCAAGATATGCAAGAAATACTGCTAGTGGCCAAAGAAACCATGAAAACCGCTCAGGATAGAGCTCAGTTTTATGCTAACCACGGTTGATCACCTCGGGATATTGAGGTCAAAACCTGGGTGTATCTTGAAATCCCTAAGGATTCAAAGGTACTCCGGACGTGAAAATGCCATAAGCTATCTCCTCGATATAGCGGACCTTATAAGGTTGTAAAGAAAATCAACTCGGTCGCATATCAACTAGATCTTCCGATTGGGGTTGGGGTTCATCCTGTTTTCCACGTAAGTCATTTAAAACAACAACTTAGTAGGAAGGATTCCCTAATTCCAGAAGGTGAACTAGTTGAGCTCGAGGATCTGTCTACCTTTGTGCCTAATGTACCTAAAAAAGTTGTGGACGTTCGTCGTCACCAATTGAGAAACCGTTTGGTTTCTGAATTTCTCGTACGTTAAGACAGATGACAGGTTACATAGGAGAGAGAGGACTATTTAAGACTGAACTTCCCTAGCTTGCTCCCATTAGGAGGAGACTCTTAAAGGGGGAGGGAATGTTACGTACCCATAAGGGTACGTAACAGAAAACTTGAGGTGACGGTCTCAGTTATGGGACGAACGCTGATCTGGAGCTATAGGTCTTTTGGGTGCCACATGTCAATGTCTCATTGGCACGCGATGACTCGTTGTTATGGACCCGCGTCAGTGTGCACAACTGCTGCGTGTCGTTAGTCATGCGTGACTCCTATGGAGGGAGATGACCCACCTGGACTATGTATATAGAGGTGGATATCCATGAGCTGGGTATTCATTCTCTCCTAGAGAATGAAGAGCTCTTCCACTTGTGGTCAGGTCAAGACGAGTATCTAGGCCTCAGGATGTGGGTAGGTGAGGGTCGAGGGTAAGGCATGGTGGTATGGGACACCATGGCTTACATGAGATTCGAGCTTGCTTGATGGTGGTCTGTAGCTCCAGTGCACAGAGGTGAGGTGGCAGTACCTCTATGGTTGGGTGGTAATGTAGCATTCGTCACTTGTTTGTACTTTAGCAATGACCGGCATGACGATGGAAATTCTAACAATAAGTGTACTTCATCAAGTGAGGCTTAGGAAGCTTTGAAGAAGCTTTATGAATCCAAGTCTACATCAAGGGTACTAACCCTTAGGAGACAAATCTGTTAATGTTTGCAAAAGAAGGATGAAGGTGCTCATGCTTTTGTTTTGAGGGTTAAAGCATTCAATGATGAATTAGCATGTATTGATGGAAGCATTAAGGAGGTAGAACTTGTTCAAGTTATACTTAATGGCTTGTTGGATGATCATGCTAATTGTGTTCAAAGTTTTGCTATTAGCTCTGCCAAGTATTCTGGATATGCAAGACATATTGGTGAATGAAGAGTATAGGCTTCAATCAAGAGGAGGTGCATCTACTACATCTCAAGTTGATGGAGAGGAGACTATGTTTATCAAAGGCAAGTTCAAGGGCAAAGGCAAAGACAAGTGGTCTAAAGGGCAAGATCAAGGTGAGATTGTCTCTTTTGGCAAAAAGAAAGATAGATCAAAGTTAAAATGTTCTATTGTGGTATCAAAGGGCATTTTGCTAGTGATTGCTTCAAAAAGAAGAGAGGTCAAGGTGATAAGCAAAGAAATCTATCTCTAGATGAGGATGGTGTTGATGTTCAAAACACAAATGATGATGCGTTTGTGATGTCTTCATGTTTGAGTGCTAATGTTGGAGATATTGATCCTTGGTGGATTGATAGTGGAGCAAGCTCATACATTTTTTCCAAAGAGTATTTCACATCTTTGTTGGCATATGAAGATGACAAGAGAGTGATCTACACGGCCAATGATGGTGAGTGTGCAATCAAAGGGATTGGCACAATTCCTATTTCTCTCTCCATAAATAGGAATGTTCATTTGAAGGATGTTTTGTTCATACCTTCCATTACTAAGAACTTACTTAGTGTTAAGCATGGGTCTTAAGGTTGAGTTTGATGGTGATACATGCTTGATCAAGAAAAAAGATATTGTGATTGCAAGAAGCAAAAGGCAAGGTAAGTTATTCAAACTTGATGCTTGTGTTATTGCTAACCAAGTTAGATGTGCTGCAAAAGAGCTAATGTCAATGCAAGAGGTTTGGCACAAGACGATGGGGAATCTCAACTTCAAGTCATTGGAGGTAATGGCAAGAAAGCAAGTTGTGATTGGTTTTCCAAGTTCCTTAACTAGCATCAATCATATGTGCTTTGTCAAAGTCAAATAGGTTACCTTATAAGAGATCTACATCTAGATCTACTATGCCTTTTCAAGTTGTGCATTCGGATATTCATGGAGTTACTACAATTAGCTGTACAACATGTTGTGGCCCCACCTCATTAATAGCAGCGCGAATATGTGTGAACATGTAATTGCCAGTCACTGCCACCCCAGAGGTGTCGATAGATCTCAAAAACATTGTCCCCATGCAGGAAGACACCAAGATATTTAATATCTGGTGCTTTTTTGCATCACTCCAACCATCAGATATGATGGTGCAGCCGTACCTAGTTCATAGGTGACAACATTGTAGCAAATTACAATGATCAATCATGATTCCAATTTCCTTATTCTTGAGACCTCAGACTTGCAAGACTTTTTGTGATGTGAGGGAACAAGTCATGGCAAAGGAGGTGAAGCTTCAACATGTTTTTTCAAAAGAATGTGTGGCTGATATCTTCACCAAAGCACTTGGAAAAGACTTGTTTACAAAGCATAGAACATTACTTGGTGTATTTTCAAAGTCTATGCTAAAACTAGTTGAAGAGAGAGTGTGAGAAATTGTCAACTAGTTTGATCTAATTTGATTTTGGTTAATTGGCAATTTAGGCCAATATGCATTTCATACTTAGAGATAAACTTTATGAAGTTATTTTTAGCCTAAGTTCATTTGAATTACCACTTTAGAAAGTATGGGAAATGTAGAAGGTCGAGTTTGGGAGATTGAAATTTGAATATTTTGTTCATTGAATCTAGTCTACATTGTGAGTTGGGTTTGAGATCTACAAGTTTCCTATTATTGATAAGATTGGAGAACCACATCCAAATCGAGTATAGGCCTGTTATAAATAGCCTACAAGCGTGTGAGGAGATACATTATCTCTCTCTAGTCTTATTCATGCTTATACGTGAGATCTCTTTGAGGTTCTATACTCATTGGTGCACTATAGTGTTGATATCTTGAATTTTTGTGTGTAGAATGCAATTGTTTGATGTTTGTTGGATTCACACGTGTGAAATACAATAGCTTATTGGTTTTGTATGGATAGCAACAATACTTTATCATTCATATATGAATTTGTACTTTATCATTCATATATGATTTTGTCAAGATCTAGTAGAGTTTATGGCTTATATGCATTGTTAGAGCTAGATTTCTACATTGTCAATGGTGCTAGATGTGTGCTATCTTAAGTAATCAAAGATCTTAGAGTTTGATTGGATCTTAATGATGTGATTGTTCTTCACAATCTCTCTACTATCCAAAAGGATATTGTGCAAAATACAACGCGCTCTCATCAGAGGGGGAATAAAACCAATGTCCAAGAGGCTTGGTTTTGTTCGTCAATGGCACCTTGATAGTTTGGCATTCCACACACATCCATAAAGCCTTGCATGACCACTAACGTTGCATTCTTTGAGGGCCAAGATAGGTGCCCTCCCAAAGCAGCATTGATAGCTCTAATTTCCTGTCGTAGAGCTCGATACATAGTGCTTCTGCCGATTCCAAAAAAACTCATCACAGTCTACATAGTGCTTTGCCAATTCCAAAAAAGTCTGCCATCTCATCATAGTCTATACCTTTTGCCAACTTAAACAAAATCGTAGCCACTTGTACTTTCATGGGATAGGTGCCCTAAATTGTGTGTGTTTCTTGGTCAAGTGAGGGGTGAGGATTGCGCACAACCAATCAATTGAGGCCTTTGTCATGCGAACAAAAGAAAGCCACCTATTCCGTGATGAATTTATCACATAGTTCGGTGTCTCTTGGTCTCGCCCACCACTTGCCTTCATTGAATGTTGATGCAAGTTCTAGAGCATCTTTGGCCCTTTTCATGATACAAAACAATTGTTGACAAGCCCTCTCCCAAGCTTCATCTTCATGGGTATATTGGAGTTGATCAAGTTGTGTCAAAAGGGATGATGAAGATGCCATTTGTAGATTAGGAAAAAACATTGATGCCTCTTGGATTGAAAGAACACATTGGCCTAACATTGAAATAAGAAACTGGTGTCCTTCAGTGTATGCCATCAGTTGGCAGAAGCAGCGTGGAGTGGTAGCAATAGCTTCTCTCTTTGTTGGCTGAGACTGCGAGACCTTCAACAGGATTTCCAGCAACCAGAGGAGCACCAGCTTGACCTCCTGCTCTTGTATTTCCATTTTCCAGCAGCACCAGTATGACTTCCTCCAGAAAAACAGCAGCATGACCTGAGTTTCCAGTGAGTAGCATGGATAAATGAGTATTCAATGGGGCTTGGGTTTGGTTAAGTTAGCCCTAATTGGTAACACTAATTTAAAAGTGGGGCAGCAAGACATCACTTATTGCTATCAGATCGAGTTAACTAACCACTAAGTTAACTCAGATAACTCATGCCTAAGCATTTCAATGCTTCAATGATTGTGAGTTCTCAATTCAGCGAGCTACAATCTACTGCCTACAACTCGACATAGAGAATTTTCCGAGAAATGTGGATTGTACACAATGAAGATTGAGAGAAACTTGCATTCCATGAGCGCCCAAGAGAAAGCTGATTTGGAGTGATGTAGAGAGGGGCAACTTTTGGGCTCATCATTGCATTCATGCTTTCTTAGAAACATGATTTTCTGTTGTAAGCTTGGAGATTGGGTGCTCTATTAACCCTCGTCACCTAATCTTTAATGATTTAAGTGCTGTCATGAAATCCAGATCTTTTTAGTTTTATTTCTCTGTTTTCAGGTCTCTTTAGTTGTGTCTGTGTTTTTTTCAAATTCTTGCTGTTCATTTATCGATGCAAGAGAAGTTACAATTTGGATTAGGTTACAGAGAATAACTAAGAATAACAGAGTCGAGAGAGACACAGAGTGAGTGTAGGTGCACGTGTTTGAGATACCTAGAGTCGGTTGAGAGAGAGAGAGAAAGAGCGCAGTTGTTGAGATACCTAGAGTAGGTTTGCTTTTCAGTGTATTTTTGTTGGTTAAAGAGGGTTAGGTAAGGGTTTACAAGTTCCCAGAGAGAGAAACGAAGAGAACCTGCTCAAAATCAAAGCTTGCTAACAAATGGCTGCTGTCTTCTCGCGTGCTTTCGCGTATTCGTCTCCTTCTCACAACCGCAACTCCTCCTCATCATCATCTTTGGATCAGACAAGAGCTACATGGAGCATCATTGCGTGCAAGCCCCACACCCTTTCCTTTCCTTCGACATTCCTCGTCCCCAGCGGGCCATTCACATTACAATGGCCTTTAGCAAGCTTTACGAGTGCGCATGCTTTTGATGATAGTAGGCGCAGCATTGGCCATAACAAGCCTGCTAGGGTTTGCTTTCAATCAGTTACTAGGTTACAGAGCCAGGGAACAGATAGTGCGAGCACCAGCACAGATGACGGTGAAGGATTTGCTGAAGCAGCCAAATCTGGCAGAAATGACTTGGAAGAGCAACCTTGTGATGATATGGATCAGGTCCAGGTAGCGCATGATGTTATCAGACTTATTCTTCAGGAAAAAGGCCTTAGCCGGGAAGATGCCCTGAGCATATCAGCCAGAGCTCCCTTATTTGCTCAAAAGCTTGCCGATTCTGCCAATGAACTGAAGGACTTTGATAGGCTGAGGTCTTTGGAAGGTTCTAGCCTTGAGTCAGCGGCCTCAAACGTTGCAGATGATTGTACTTCTTTCAGGGAATATGTGGTTAAATCGACAAAGAATCTTGGAGGCCGTTTTTTGAGTCCATTTTTGGAGAGCATTGGAGTGCACGAGCTCGATATTCCACGCATATGTAGGTCATTGTCATCAGATCAGCTCCCAGAGTATTTCCACAAGGTGATTGTTGTTAATCATTTAGGAAATGTGAACCTGGTTTGATACTATCTGCTCCTAAAAAGCCTTCAAGAAATGGCAAAAAATATTTGCTGACGGTATCTGTTGTATTTTTATCTTATTTTATGTTGAAGGGAAGGAACTTCTACGAAATAGATAATGTTCATGATGAGACATACTATAGATATTAGGGGGCGAGAGTAGAGGATGTGCCAATATATTCCATAATATACCAAGGTAAAAAAATTATCTGGCTTCATTTGTGTTAACAAGAAACATTCCATCCACAAGGGTTCAAGATTCTCTGATTCCATTCACAAGACTCAGGATTTTTAGGTTCCGTCTGCTAGGGTTCAAGGTTTTGAGGGCATCAAAATTACGACCAATGAGATTTTCATTAGACACCTTTGCTGAGTATTAATAGTGAGTGATGGGTTTCCTCAAAATTGATCCCCATAGGCCCATTCTGTCATTTTGTAACCATATATCTAGCACTTAAAGTATGTCAATCCTACATCTACTGGACACTTTTGTTGATTCTTAGAGTGGAGAAGAAGCAATTGTTGCTTGAACTGGGACTGATTGAGCTGTCTGAAACTCTTGTGACAGATGGCCAACTCCATTGCATACACCAATGGTGTTCAATCAAATGCCAAGATTTTGTACAATGGTTACTAATGCCTCTTGGTTACATAGGTGTTCGAAGGTGGGTTTGGGTGGAGGGAGCTGGAAGCAAGATGAGGATTGCTGAGCAAGATTTAAATTTAAAGTAAAATCTTAAGGACACAAAGATATGTGATTTACGGTGAACACTTTATGCTAAATTCATTTTTTCAAATTTTTTTATTTTGGTGCTTTATTTATGATGGGTTAGGTTGAAGGCTGAAGCAAATATAGGGTAGATTTGCATTTTTAGCATGAATGTTCATTTTTGTTTAACAAATTTTTTTCTTGCCACCAATGAAAAAGATGTTGTAATAGCTCCTATTAATAATTATAGCTCATATTGGATTCTCGAAGCATCATAATTTCTTTGCCATTTTTGTAGGCGAATATGATAAGTAAATGAAGGGAATAAATTTTCCTGTTTGAAATATGTTCATTTTGATTACATGTAAAGGATGCGTAGCTCATTAGTTAGCAACTAATGACATGCTGACTTGGGAATTTCTTCATATTAAGTCAATTATATGTATCTTATAAACAAATGATCAACCAGGTGACAAACAAGAAGTCGTCTTGGTGAGTATGTGTTGCAAGCACCTTGATAATACTTCTTGTTAAAAAGGAATATTAAAAGGTAAAATATTTAGTAATTACTTAGCAAGGCTGAGTCGGTGAAGAGAGACTTTGAATAAGGGCAAGGGCTTGTTGACAAGTTGACAGGGAAACCAAGAAGGCCAACTTTTTTGAAGCATTAACATAGGAAATTGTTGTTGTTCACAGGAATCATGGACATGTGACTAAGACTTTGTTCATTGTCAAAGAATTCATTATTCTGGAGCCCCAAGTTATTTATTACATAGTTCCAAGGTTGCAGCAGATCCGATCTGCTGCAAAAACGATCCAGATCGTGCGATCCAGATTGCCAGTGACCGCACGCTCCGGGACCAGAAACGCTGTCCCAGATCACAAAAAATTTACAAATTTTTTTCTCATCAGGCAGGGATCCACCGCTGGTTGCAATCCAAATGAATACTAGAAATACTGAAGCAGATACAATTGAAATGAATAGCCAATGGATATATTTGCAGCTCTGTATCTGCAGAAAACGATTTGCTTCAATATCTGATATTTATTTGCAAATGTGGATCGATTTCAAGAATGTTTGCAAATGATTCGCAAAAACGATTCGGATTAGCTTCCGTATCTGCAAAAATGATTTTCTTCAGTAATCAGTATATGCAAAAATGATCCGGATTTGCTTCAGTAACGGCAAATTCTTTTTGCAGCCAATGGATTGTTGGTTGTGATGGAAGTGAATAGCAGATATTGGGGGTTAACCATTTGAAACCAAGCAACAGAACTGCTCTTTTGAAATCCTTTCACATGATACCTATATTGTCCTCTTTTGAAAAAAAAAAAACAAATAAAATTTGCGATCTGGGAATTCCCATTGCCTGGATTGCGCTTTGGATCACGTTTCGGAACGTGTTCCGAATCGTGTTCCAAAACAGAACGTGCAACATTGATGATGGTTCATTCATATTTTTTCATTCAAAGTTTTCATTGTTGTACCTTTCTATGATCACGAAAAAATGTCGTGTATTCTTCTTAAAACATATGATGCTTAACACACTGTATGTCTCACTTTTGGCATTTGTATGAGCTGCTTTTTCTCTTCTCATTTATGAATACCAAGAGATTTTTGGTTGATGTCTACGCTTTAGCTTGTATGTTCAAAATGAAGGTAGCCAATCTACTTTGATTGAATCATAAAGTTTGTTATGTTTTGCGTATTTGTAGGTTTGTTTCTTGGAGACTGTCATTGCGATGCAAGATCTATCCACTTCTCAAAAGGTTGATGTATTGATTAGGAGGATGATGAAAAGATTGTCCCTAGTGGTTGATGAAGATCTTCAACACACGTTATCCTTATTTGAAAAGGTTTGTTGAGTTTCTTGACATTTGTAACAAAGTGCAAGAACCTCATGAGTGCTATTTTATAGAAAGTCAAGAGGTAGTAAAGGGGTGATTGCGATTCACTATCTTCAAGGAATTATATTGAGAAGCTTCAAAGATTGACATTGTAAGAATGGGGAGTTGTGAAAAGCAAGGAACCTGTTAAGCTGTTTGTATGAAATTTACAAAGTTGCATGCCTTCTAGTATCAGTTGATGTTTTTATGTTATAGATAATTGCCAAGTATTAAAAATATGTGATTTCTCATGGGACTTGAAGTGGAAATATTTATGACATTTTGTTGCGATGCTTATGTAGTGGAGAACATTTTATTAGATTGGTCACTTTGAATTGGGACTTGACGTCCAAGTTGCATCTCAAAAGTAAATTCTTCTCACTCAAGCTGTCTAATAGTGATTTGCTTCATAATCACATTAACCAGTTCAAGAATCTCTTGCAGCAGATGGCAGCTATTGAATCAACTATCGATGATCAAGATGCACTCATGACATTCCTATCAAGCCTGCCACCTACATACGAAAATTGGGTGATGATTATATTAAAATGTCCCCCAAGACTCCAAACCAAGATAGAGCTCCAAGAACACAAAGGGAAAATGCAGTAGACAAAACCGTCCCAACCAATCCTAGACCAAATACCGATCTAGCCCCCGAGCATTCCAGGAGATAGGCAAATCACAAGAGAAGTGCTTCATAGTCCAACAATGTAACGGCCGCAAGACTCTCAATGATCGTCATAGACACGGGTGAGGGTATATATAGAGCATAGAGCCAGGCCCCCATATCCATGCACCGAATCCACACATGGAAGCACTCTATCAGAACATGCCAATTTCCCATATCCATGGACCGAATCCACATGGAAGCACTCTATTAGCATGTAGGAACCCTTATCCCATAATAGCTAAGACCCATGCAAAAGCACAGTGCATGTACACTCTATTCTATACTAGAATGCAACACACGTGCTAATACCGCACGCAGGAGATCACTTGACCCCATGGTCCTATTCCACTATTATCCAGGCTAGGTGCGGTCCCAATGTCCAAGGCACCCCTTAACGGTCCAAAGTCCCATTACGACTATGACATGGTTCCCCCCTTATTTTAGTTATGACCTTAGAACTTAAATTCAAGGATACTTCTCTTCAGATTACCTTCTAGTTCCCATGAATCCTCATCATCAAAATGTCCTTTCCAATGAACCAGATGCTCAACAACCTCCTGATTTCGCAATCGTTTGGTTCTCGTATCAAGTATCTTCTCAGGCTCCAAAGGAATTATTTCAGATAAGTCTTCGAATGAATCTAGACCTTTACCAAAACCAAGGTGATCCCCCTCATGTAAACTCATCTTCAGAGGACTAACATGGAACACATGATGAGCCTTGATCTCGTACGGTAAATCTAACTAGTAAGCTAAAGATCCAATCTTTTTCAAGATTTTATACGGTCCACTGTAACAAGCAGACAATTGTAATGCTTTTCAGTACGCATTACCTTAGATCCTGGGCACTTTCTACATTTGCACGAGCTAGTTGTAGCATCTCTTGCATTTCCCGCGAGGGATCGGCCACTTTTTGAACTTTGATCATCTTAGTTTCAACCGTTATTGGAGATCTCTGTTGAAATCCGTACATAAGCATAAACATGCTATACCTAGTAGCCGAATGCTTACTACTGTTCTTAAAAGACATATGAGTTGCTCCACAAAATTCCTTTCCACTAGGAAAGTTTCAAATTTATGGGAATCAACTCACCTTATGATGCCTATAAAGAATTGTAGTCTCCCAATTTTTCACTCTAGACATGGCACAAAGTGTCATTCCAAACTCAAGGTTCCATCTAGAATGCATCTAGACCCCACTACACTTAAGTTCTAATCTAGAATAACTTAAGATTTATCGAACTTCATTACGTGAAGCCTTGGCTTTTGGTTATATGTTGAGTTGCTCTCGAGTCTAGGTACCAGGAATCGATATCCTGATGTTCTCCGACCTTGGTCAAGAAGGCTGCTTCATCTTCATCTTGTTGCTGGATCAAAAAACTGGCTGAAGCAGAATTTGCTTGTTGTTGGAACTGCATTTTCTTCTCATTGTTGAATTTTAAAGTTCTGCATTCCCTGATAAGATGGCCAGTTCTCTTACAGTATTTGCACAATAGGTTCTGCTTTGGTTGGAATGATGAAGACTCAAAATTCGACCCTGAGGGAAAATTCGACCCTGAGTGACAATCCGACCCAGACTGCATGTTGCTCCTTTTGTCAGGATAATCTGACTGTTCTGTTTGATCTAAACTTCTGATTAGTTTCAGCTGGCTACAGAATGAGAACTCTGATCATTGTGTGTGATAACACATGCAACGGAACTATCTGAATGAATTAATAGATACAATTATCAAATGTTTTAGATATCAGAAGATTGTTTTCTAATGAAGATTCTAGGTTTAATATACTCAAAATATCTACAACTACCTTTTGTTGCAGTTATTACAACCGCCTCATTACAGTTAATGTATGTACAAAGTGGGCGGACTGTCAACGCGAAGTCGTTGGGTTGGATTTTGGACCGACGATATCGAATTTACCAAGTATCAAAAAATATACAAAGGGTCGGAATTTTACACGAAAATATAGTTAGGGTTGGATTTTCCAGGGTCAAAAAAACAAGACCCAATTTGACCCGATCCAGGGTCGAAGACGCCCGGATAATTTTCGCCTCGATCCGATCCGATCCAATCCAGGGTCGGAAAATCTCTGTTGCTCAAATTTCGAGCCTTCTTTTTTGGGTTTTGTACAGCTTTTAGGATGCTCATTAATGAATGGATTTGAGGCTGAGCATCGAATTCCAACATAGCCTAGAAGAAGTTTTAAAGAAGATCTCAAAAAATGGAAAAAATGCGATAACATGTGTTGCATCAACATAATCCAAGATAGTTAATGCCCCAACACATCAGCATAACAACTTATCCAAAGATATTCCTTTTTGGTCGTAGAATGCATTACCTCTTAGAAAACCGACTCGTATATTCCATGAAAGGATTCTTACTTGGGCCAACTAAATATTCCTAATCAGTTACCCATGGTTAGTCCAGGGAAATTAAATTATTTAACCTGCCATGTGACATCGTCCAAGGCGTTCAAGTAGTTACTATTACCTTCCAAGGAATCACATGAAATCTGGTTAATAAATTTAATATCAAGAAATTCACAAATATACTCTTTGGAAAAAGAAATAGCTCTCAGGGTTTCCGATTTTGTGATTTGAGATATCCATAAGGGGTCATGACCAATACCTCAAAAGTTCTGACAAAATACTCTCATGTGACCGATAGTAATTGGCATCTATCAAGATATACGACTCCACAGGTTCTTCCTCCAAGAAGACCGTCCACTTTCCGATCAATCATTCCAAAAATCAATTGATCTAATTGGAACATATAAGTACTTCAGAGATTTTCTCAGAATCTCAAGATATGATAAATGATTCAAGTAACTTTAGAATCCAATTTATCAGTACTATGCCCAGTTTTTGGGAATTTCTGAATTCCAACTCATAATATCCTCTTTCCCCCTTTTTTGAATCTTTTCACTATAAAGGATTTTAGGTCACACCCTAATATCCCCTTAAGTTGACAAATTTAGAAATTGGAAAGAACGAGTGGAAATCTTAGTCTAATAAAAAATATGCTTTTCCTCATGAATATTGTGCAAGCCAAAATAACTGTTCCACCGGTTAATCCATGACTCCACTACCATTGGTTGCTTGAACTTCTTGTTTGCCAAAAAACTTCTGGCTGGAAGTCCAAATGAGTCGAAGACGTCGCTTCATGTTGAGTTAACAGAAACTTTATTTGCTCATCCCGCTGTTTATTGCTCTGGAGGATTTCGAGCAATGCCTTGCTCAAAATCTCCAGCATCGACGATGGGTTATTCTCAGGACTTCCATACTTCGAATTGGTGACAACATATCATCACCAAATAAATGTGGTTCCACATCGGCCATAAGTGCCAATAAAAACCAAATTGAAGTTTGGGAAAACAATCCTCAAAAATTGGCAAAAAAATGGTTCCAGTACACTCAACTTGACGAGGTGTCAATGTCATGAAGTTTCAAATTTTCATTTTGCAGGTCCCCCATTTGCGCCTTGATCTTGCCATTTTCGGCTTCTAAGGAGCCTTATCCGTTGCTTAAGCTATTTTAGCCAGCTTAGTTCATAGACAAGGAAACCCTCCATAGCTTTGGAAGGGGTGTAATCATGAGACATATGACTAGAGACAGCTGCAGAAAAAGGGGAACTGCCTTGAAGATCAGAAGGACAGATGAAGGAGCATCATGCTTCTCAGATTGTGGAAAAGCTCCAAAGACTTGTTCTGAAATGGTCTTCTGTCCTGAAGCACTGGTGGATGTGTACTGCTCTGAAGTAGATGTGGCTGCGCCCTGCTGTGACTGTCCTAGAGGCCCTGCCAGAGATGAAACAGCAGCGCTGGAGCTACTACAAACAATAGTGATGGAGGCTTGTAGAGGAGTGCTAGATATAGGAGCAGAACCAGCGTTGGAGCTACTGCAAACAGCAGAGGCAGTAGGAGCACTGGAGCTACTACAAACAACAGTGATGGAGGCATTTAGACGAGCGCTAGTAGGAGCAGAACCATTTAGAGGAGCGCTAGATATAGGAGCAGAACTAGCGTTTGAGCTACTGCAAACAGCAGAGGCAATAGGAGCACTGGAGCTACTACCAACAGTAGCGATGGAGGCATGTAGACGAGCGCCGGTTTTAGGTGCTGAACCAGCGATGGGAGGGCTGGAGCTAGATCGAGAGGGGGAGTGGGGGAAGTGAGCTCCCCCATGCTTACGTGGAGGCATAGTGGAGATGGAGGATCAGGGCGCAGAGAGAGAGAGAGAGAGAGAGAGAGAGAGAGAGAGAGAGAGAGAGCGAGCGAGCGAGAGAGACTCGCAGAGGCTAAAGCTGCAAGTGCTGTGGAGTCTGGACTACTCCATTTTCTAGAGAATACTGCTGTACAGTGTACTAGAGGATGTCATCAAGGATGCGTTATCTTTTTAGTTGTCTATGGTCTTGTCTTTGAATACAAGGCCAAGTACTGAAAGGATACGCCAAGTGGATACTCCTCTTGAGTCCCAACTCCTAACTCCTGGGTCAGAAGTCTTGGGTCTTGACTCACTGCTCACTGCTCAGAGTCAGGACTGTACATGCTACCTGGTAACCTTGCTGCAGTCACCAGCCAGTGTAACCTGTTTAATGTTAGAACTTACTACTCTCCACAAATAGAATCCCCCCAATAGGAAGACAAACCAAAAAAAAAAAAAGAAAAAGGTTCGAACCATTTCCCGATTTGAACCGGGCTAGTTGGTTCGAATTGGCCGATTAGAATCGGCTGGTAACCTTGCTTATGGTTTTTTCTATTCCATCAAACAGTTACGCATACGTAATCAATCTCATAGATTATGATGATTTCGAAGTTAGAATCAGTAGAATCAAACATGACTCTTGTCGCGATAGTATGGTTCGAATTTGATAGGCATAGTCATGCATCGAAGAAAGATCATTCCGCAGAGCCCGACAGTTGCATCTATTGAATGCAGTTTTTGTTTGTGTCGGCCTTCTTTCCTTTTTCCAACACGTACGAATATTTTAAGTATTTCTAATATTGTCGTACCCATACTTGCAAAACATATGTTATCCAAAATATATACGGTTATTCAAAATACATACAGTTACTTCAAAGTATATACATTTTAAGAAAGCCTACTTATGGCTCAAAGACTCTTGGCCGTCTATTCTCTTGTAAAATTTCAAATTATAAATCCCTTTTTAAAAAATCAGCAATTTTCAGATCTGAAACATGAGATGAATCCCTGTCCCTAGGGTCCCTAGATCCTTTAAGGCTTTGGTACCAAATGTTGGAAACTTGTTTCTAGTTTCAGCATACATCTAATTGCTTGAAGTAAATTTTTCATAGCTCTTCAATGATACATTCAATTGGTTTTTCATCAAATACTAGGCTATGTATCACATATAAAAGCTAATCTCTCAGTGGAAAGATTTCTGCTGGCTTTGTTTCATATAAAAAAAGGTTACTCCAGATCCATTCTAAGTTTTTTGGATGGTGTAGATCTCCTTCCCTCAATAGCAGAGATTAATATGCCATTGCCTTGGCTAGTATGGCCCTAGAGTATTTGGCTTTCAGGGATCAAGAAAGCCCATTAGGGTCACACATGTTGGGCAATGTTTGCAACATGCTTAAAAATTTGTGCTAATAATGTGTACCACACTGTAGCCGAGTTTAAGTTTAGTGTGGATTGGCTGGTCATTGGGTACTACATATAGGGTATGAGCAAGACATGCGCGTCCGGCGTCCGGACCCGGACGCGTCCGACCCCTGGACACGGGGTCGGACGTGTCCAATTTTTTTTTTAATTTTTTTTTAGTTTTTTAAGGCTGTAAAACAATAAAAAATTTATAAAAAAAAAAAAACGGACTCGTCCCCCAGACGCACCCCTGGTGCGTCCGCATCCGGACGCGCATTCGGACGCAGCATCCGCTTCCTTAGGTATGAGCCTAGAGTATCCAGTAACAAGAGAGATACAATCGTTGAACTTAAAACATATAGGACTTGTAGTGCATGTACATGCAACAAATGCTTTCTTGAGTTATGCTTGTGCAATGTTATCTTGCACTTTGCTTATGCGAAATGATCGTGTATTATGCTTGATACACTGGAAATATGAACCTGGATTCACAGGCTTGTAGTATGGTCTTCCAGTGTTGGATTATAATTTATTGGGCAGTATATTTCTGGGGTCAAGTATATTGGACTCTTGTAAATTTTTAAATAGCACAATATAGAATAAGAGTGATTTAGAGCAATTGGGTGATGATTTCAGTTCTTTCTTATGCTTGTCTATGTTCACATAAGAAAGTGAACATTGGGTGATGATTTTATTTCTTTCTGTATGTTGATTGCCAAGTATATTAATGGCACTGATCAGACATTTTCTTCGTCTTTGTTCATGGTTGCTTGTACTGTTGATGGTGCGATTTCAGTAGCTAAAATATTAACACAAGAATGGTCTTAAGTTTTTTGTAGATGGATGCTCAGCGTGGAGGACTGGGAATTTTAAATGACAAAAAAAATGCAGTTGGTTATCTGGTCGGAGGCTTTCCTCAGATCCTTTTAAGGACTTTGGAAGAGCTGAAAGTAGCTGTGGCTTTCCTGGAGGCTGTTGGTGTGCCAAGAGAGTCCATTGGTCGAGTGATCATGTGCTTCCCCCCAGCTCTTTTGTACAATATTGAACAAGATCTGAAACCACGCCTAAGAACTTACAAAAAGGTTCCGTTTTTCTTGTGGTTGTGTTTTCTTATGGCAAAGCTCTCTTTCTCTCTCTCTCTCTCTCTCTCTCTCTCTCTCTCTCTCTCTCTCTCTCTCTCAATTTTCTGTAGTTTTGCGTTTGATGAATTCAGATCCGTTTGGGGCTTTTAAGAAGTTGACCGTTCAAGTCTCTGTATAGAATTGAAAACGGTAGCATTTTAGTCTCATTGTGAAATGTAGTTTATGTATGAAACTGCATTGTTATCGTGCACAATGCACATCACTAGATTGAGACTCTAGGAGCAGTTATTGTGGCGGGGCATTTGGCCGAAACAAAACTGTCAGACGATTTATCATGTTTTGACATGTGTCCTTTCTAACATCAATTTATCCTGGGTCTCTGGAGTCTAGTCATGTTTGCTAGTAGTTGGTGGATTTGAAGCTCTCCTGGATCTTGAGGCCTTGACTCTTAAGGAACCCATCTTTAGGAAGACAATCAGTTTATTACTGCAAGCCCTCTTTGTAAATACTGACCCCTTGGGTGAGGGATTTGTTTCTGGTAAAGTGTTTAGGGTAGCTATGGATTGAATTCAAATGAAGCCTGGGTAGTTTCCAATTTCATGAAAAAAAACTTGTCATGAGATGACATTCCTCTTGTTCTTTGTTTCTGAGACGCCAAGGGGTGGGTCTAGATGTTCCCTAATCGCGTTTCTTGGCAACTCTTTGAGCCTATGCATGTGACCTGCACCAATGGTTGGGTGTTGATGTCGTGAGTAGTAATGCCATAGCATCTAGTCTATGCTATGAGTGGGTATGCATGATGGAGCTGATGGTCTAAGACTTTATGGTTGGGTTCCATAGATGATGGATTGCTCTTCTCTTTATGTTGTGTTTACTATCCTAGACATTGATACATAAAGAGGATCGTGTCTTTAGATTCTAACTAAGCTAGAGTAGCACTTAACAAGAGAGAAGATACACAAGGGATAGCTAAAAAGCCTACGTTTGGAGTACATAGACACCAGTTATGAGCACATTCACGAAACAGTAAATCATCATTGATTTACTGTTTGGAAATTAATTCCGAGGAAGTATCTCTTGAGAACTCATTGCCCAGTTCTAAGGCTCCTTCCAAGAAACTCTCTTGGGTCACTAAATGTATTTTGAGTTCTGTTGTAATTAATGAGGCCGTGATTACTCCAATGATGCATCAATTCAAATCTTATGATATATTTGTAACTCTCTGCTACCGATTCATTAAAAGCCCGAGTCAGTGACCAATGATGAGAGGTGTTAATTCTTGACAAAATACCAATGATGAAAGAAATGTAAAATGACGATATCGAAGAAGATGATTAATTATATTGAAGACGATACTGCAAAATGATCTATGCCTTTCCTCAGCTTGAGGTTTGGAGTTCAATTCCACTCAGGCTCACAAGAAGATATAAGTAAAGTAGATGCCAAAGAAGAAACCGCAAAAGGAACGCGTGTGTGAATACTGTTGTTCATGTAGGAAAGTGTGGTGTCATAATTCGTGCCTATGTTGCATATGCCAAAAAAAATCGGTGGTCTTGATCATCAAGAGAAATAACCACATTTGGTGACTCATTAATATTCTATTTTTATGAGAGGAAAGAGAGAGAGAAAAGTAAGCTTTATCTTGGTGATTAGGGTTAATGGATCGTAGTGTTAGATATAAATATGTTGTTGCTCTCATGGGAACGAACTTCCGCGTGACATGTAAAGAACCCTCTTCATTTCTTGATGCTTTGCAAGTGCTTAGATCTAGGGTTGAAGGTGAATAGGAAAACCCACTACAGACCACTATATATAGCTGAGGTTGTGCTAAATTGCAGGGCTATTCTACATTCATCTAATTTGTATTCTCTCTTATGAGATTTGGTAGCTTCTCTTCTTGAGAGCTATGGCTTTTGTTAGTTCATGTACCAACCAACACTTGAGAGCTTGATCATGCTCTACCAGTAGGCCCCTATGTACTGAATGATCACCATAATGGAAGCTATCCTCCTTTCTTTACCAAATGTGGTGAAATTCTCTTCAATTTATTTGGTTCCTTGATTTCTTGTTCTTTCCATGTTAATTCGAAGCTCATAGATGGATATAATGTTGGGATGCTATGCTTGGCGCATGACAAATAAATCTATCACTGTGATTTTGAATGGTACATATCTGCTGCAAGCAATGAAGCATATCCTCTTTACTTCAAAGTATTTTGTCCTTGGGTCTTCCGCCAATCTTGATTGTCCATGTGAATTACTACTACCAATTGTATTGTCTTTTTGATCCGGACTAACAGTCAGCCATGCCTTGTCCTTGAAGTCACGGACGTAGAAAGTATAGTCAAAAATAGGAGGCAAAATCTTTCAGAAGTAGAAGGCAGTGGTTGCAAAATCGTAATTGAGGAATTTCTGACCGCCCAACTTCCGTGGCATCGAGGTTAAAAGTTGGTGATTGATTCTTGAATGCTGTACAAAGGCATCTGAATATGTACTTAACACTGAAAAAGTCTACGAATTTTTATTGAAATTGACAGACAAGACATAGAAAAGACAAACTACTTTCCAGCCTCGTATCTTTTGTGCGTCCAACCTGAAATTTGATAGCAAATCTTTTGAAATTTGTGGCCTGCTGCCACAAATCGAATTACGTATTCAGGTGGCAGCACATTTTCTTTGAAAGTCAAAGACGGTGAAGATATGACAAGTGAATCTATGGTGCTCTAATTTTTGGGTATCCTGATTGTAATTTAAAGAATATCTGTCAACACCTATGCAGGAAGTTGCGTAATCCACTCAGATTGGAAAAACAAGTTTTGCACCAACATTTGCAAAGGACGAAGGAGATCCTACAAATAGGATTTGAAGTCGGATTTCTGGAACTGAAACTGCAACAAAATCCTAGATTATCGAATATATTGCTTCCAGGAGGCTAAAAATGTAGCCAGATTGGAAAATTTGTGATGCTTCTGCAATATAAATTCAAAACCTCAACTTAACAATTCTCTCCCCTCTTCCAATCTTGAATTTTAGAAAATCAAACCACCTGACTTGCTATGGCCTAAACTCAGCTGGGTTTTGTAATGGCACATCACTCGAGTGTTTCCTAGAAGTTAACTTTGATCTTTCCTCTGAAATTAAGAGCCCTATTTAGCTCTCACACCAGTAGGGATAGATCACTACTGAAGATCTGACATGTGGCTAACATTGACCATATGCCTTTCTATATTTTGGAATCTTTATCCACAAGTGAGTCACATGCTCTTCTTAAGTCCATTTTACATGAGAACATCTTGTTCTTATCATGGCTTTACGGTTGTCTATGCACACCTGCATTCCAGAAGGCAATGTATTGGGCTAGACAAATTCCTCACATAAGAATATCTGGAGTTATTCCTTTATTTTCTTATTTCAATAGAATCAATCTAATCTAAAAGAATACAAGTTTTCTGCTAGACTCTTGTGCTCAACTTCTCTTCCATCAGGTTATTCCTTCGAGAAACATTAGCAACCTTTACTGGAAAGTTTGTATTTCATTCTATATATATGTGTGTCACACAGGAAGCTCCATAAGAGAAGAAGAAATTAAGATGTGTCTAGCTCTAGAGAAGAAGAAAATGATCTAGTATGGATATATACCGATGAATAGAATGGTGTGGCCTTGAAAATCCCTTCAGACCTGGTGAATGCAAAGTCTGCCTTAACATGCAAAGAGATACATTTTGTATGGTTCCACTGAGCCATAGGCTGCTTTGACCTCTGTATTTCTAATCTCCCTCAACCAGACCTGCTTCATGCCATGTCTGCGGCCAGTACCAGACTCTAGGTTCCAAGTTAGTTCTGACTTCATAGGCATAGCCTTCTCCAAGTCCTGCATTCAACCAGATCCAACTTAGCCACAGATGCACATTTCTAAAATACTCCACCAATGAAATACTTCAACATCAATAGCCTAAAAAAAATCAAGAATCACCTTCGATACATCTCAACACTTGTATATGTGCACTAGAATCTCTAATAGACGTCCATCTATACTTCAGATCTAGTTGCCTTTGTGTACATATTCTTAGGAATGTGCGTGTCTGAGAATATTTCCTTGAAAAATTTTCGAGTGTTGATCTGAGGTGAAAAGTTAGAAATTGTGCTTTTTCCTATGTGGGTCATGGGCTTAAAGGTTAAATTTTGAGTCGTTTTTTGAACCAAGTCATCAGCCTTGATACTTTTTGTAGGTTGGTGTCCGTGCACGAGATCTTGGGAAGATGGTTGTCAAGTATCCCTGGCTCTTAAGCCAAAGTGTGGAGAATAATTGCGAAGGGGTTGTGGATTTCTTAACAAGCATCAAGGTAACTCTTTTTTGTCAACAGACTTTATGGTCATTATTCTAATAAGATGAGTCTGTTTACTGTTTATTGTGGAGGTTGGGTGGTGGTTTTAATTGTTCTTAGGCTATTCTCAGTGAGCTTTGAAGACTAGCCTGCTTGTAATCTTTGATCAGCTGAGGATCTCGACACACTGAAGATGTTTTTGAGCAAAGTACTTGTTGCTATTTGCAGGTGCCCAAAGGGCAAATTGACAAAGCTATTACCAAGTACCCTTTACTGCTTGGATCTTCTTCAGATATCCTACTTAGAATGGTTCGGCGGCTTAATGATTTAGGTGTCAAAAGTAAGAGGCTGGGCAGGGTGATAGCTTTCAGTCCACAACTTCTTGTTAGATCGCCTCAGGAATTTAATGAGGTTAGTTTTGTAACGACCAATGAGTCGTACTTTGATTTCAATGAGGGTCCAAGAGCGCCTAAAGTCATCTTTCTGTTTTCCAAGCAAAATAGTTATGCCAAACAAATTTTTTAGGTGTAGGTATAAATGCTAATGTTGACCTGTAAATGGAAATATTTTTGAGCCATTGGGCTTAGTTACAAACTGCCATGGATAGGCAGGCAGATTACATGCATATTTTGAAGTTCACCAGGCATAATAAGATGATAAATCAATTCTGCAGTTATTTGCTGAATGTGAAAAAAATGTGAGAAATTCCTAACAAGCAAGGTGTACTCAAGGCATTATTTGTCTCTTTCAGTTTGTTAATAAATACATATCACTGTAACATGAGTTCTTTTCTCAATGTTAGTACTCTCTGCTTGACAGGTCATTGTCTTTCTAGAAAAGTTCGGAATTCTTCTGACTGAGATGGGCGGATTAATAAAGAAGTCACCAGAAGTATTTGCTTCGAACATAGAGAAGACCCTCCAAGTCAAGACCAGTTTTCTGCAGGAACTTGGACTATCAGAAGAACGTGTATCACATGTGCTGCAATCATATCCAGAAGTGCTTTCTATGAGTGTAGCTTCCTTAAAGCAACGGTGAGATTTATACTCAGATAATTTCTGATTTGCTGTCATCGTTTGTACTTCGAACCTGCATTCGAAACTCCCTTGGGACCTCTATTTGGGTTTTCACGGGCAGCTCATGCTTCACTCAACTGAACTGATTTTTCTGCAGTCTCAGTGGTTTGCTAAGATTTGGGTGTTTCCTCATCCCGCAGGCTGTCATTTATTTGCTGTCTTCATTAGAATGATTGTGTGTTTTCCGAGACATGAATGCTATATTAGATCACTGGATTGAGAGGCTAGTCACATGTTGGCTCCAAAAATTTGATGATAATGATATGACTAATCCAAGCTTCAAATTCATTTCGATGCAGGACGGACTACCTATTAAGTGCAGGTTTGTCAGATAAAGATGTGGCCTTCATGGTGGGAGGATTCCCCCAGATACTGGGTTACACTGTTGAAGCTGTATTTAAACCCAAACTAGACTTCCTTGTCAAAGACATGGGTCGATCAGTGAACGAAGTTGTCAGTTACCCAAGATACTTCAGCTACTCGCTAGAGAAAAGGATTAAACCTAGAGCCCGAGTTCTTGAAAATCGGAAGTTGAACTGTGATTTGAAGATGATGTTAGCATTGAACGATGATCAGTTTGCCTGCCAGTTTATAGGCTTTGCAAGAATGTTAGTACCTCCCATCCGAGAGGTGAATCCAGATTAGATGATTTCGAATCCATGCTGCTGTATCTGTGACAACTAGTTAGCAGGTCTTGGTGCTGCGATGTGCAAGGAGGCATCAATCAGGGGTTCTCAGGGGGCATCGAGCAGGTGAATTCTTTTTTAATCCTTGCAACTTTTGCATCCTTGTGAAGAGGAAATGGTCAACCTAAATACTCAATTTAATGTCCAGGATAAGGGAGATGGTGATTTGCTATGTAATTACTCTTCAGTGTACATAGTTACCTGAAGCCAATTATCATTGAGTGTCAATGACACAGACCTTGATTTAGGGCTCTTGATTTCAATGATTCACCTGTAATGCTCATGTGCTTGCCATTATTGTGCAGGTTGATCAGACGATTCCTCTATCGCGCGTATTTAGAGCGGACTTGGTATAACCAGATAGGCGTTAAGACTTTAATAGCTTATTGTATTAGTGACATTTGTTTGTGGAAAGCATATGCCTTTGACTATCTGCCAACTGTCCAATGTAAAGACATGTGTGTTGTAGGACTGGAATACCTTATGCTTGAGGTGAGATATTTTTATGAATGTTTGAGATAGTGTTTCCATTAAGACGTTGATGAGAATGTGTGATGGGGTTGTGTAGCCTTGAGAATCCAAAAATTGACTCAAACAATGGCCTCTGAGATTCTTTGCCAATTCAACCACATAATCCCTGAGAGAAGTACGATATGTGCACGTTTGAGGCTGCTGACTTAGGACTAGAACCTTCGAAGTACCTCAACCCATCAAAATCCTTCAGCTCATTGGCAGAATCGACAAGCTTCTGAGCAAATAAGGGAGCTCTGGCTGATATGCTCTGGGCATCTCCTGGCTCAGGCCTCTTTCCTGAAGAGCAAGTCCAATAACATCACCTGCTTCCTGGACCTAATCCATATCATCATGAGGTTGATCTTCCAAGTCATTTGTGTCAGGTTTGGCAGCTTCAATAAATCCTTCACTGTCATCTCTATCTGTTCCCTGGCTTTGTAACATAGTCCCTGATTGAAAGCAAACCCTAGCAGGCATGTTATGGCCATTGCCACCATTAATCAAAGGCACGCACACTCGTAAAGCTTGCAAAAGGCCGTTGTATTGTGAATGGCTGGCTGGGGAAGAGAAGGTTAAGGGAAAGGGAAGGGTATATGGGGTTTGCTGGCAATGATGCTCCATGTAGCTCTTGCGTGATCCAATGACGATGACGAGGAGTTGTGATTGTGAGGAGGGGACGAAGAAGCAAAATCGCGTGAGAAGACCATAGCCATTGTTAGCGACCTTAGATTCTGAGCAGCTTCTCCTATTATTTCCCTTCCTTTAGAGGTTGTTTGTGGCCCTGCTATATGACAGGTCCTATTGTATTCTGGCAAGGTTCTAACGTGCTTGTGTTTTCTTTTTTATTTTTGTGATAAATTTGTTTCTTTTTCATTTTTTATAATTGCTCTTTATTTGAAACGTGCCACGTATCTGTTTGTATTTCGAAAATCAGGTTAGATCACTTTTGTTGCATTTTAAAATATAACAATTTTAAGTCTTTCAGAGTTTCTAAAATGTTATGGCTGCAGGATTCACTTCCACAATCTCCTTGCATCTTGTCCATCGCTAACCAACCGTTGCCAGCATTCTGTGGATGTGCTGAATCATGTTCGCTCACTTTTCTTCAGATTCCTAGGCTCACAAAATGATGCAAGCTCGAGCTCGTGCATGGATCAGTTGGCAATTTGGATAGTCGAGAGCGAGAAATGCTTGAAAATTGGCTTGGATGTGGATCAGGACGTGTTCTGCGATAGTGAGGTGATCCATAAATTGCTTCGACTGACAGATCGGATCAAATTTGTTCTGGAGGACATATTGCCTTCTGCTAATGCTCGAGGCAGTTCATCTGTGAGTGACAACAAGCCTATTTGGAGACGCTCATGCTCTTTGCCCTTGCACTTTGTCAATCCCTTTGATTGTCCAGATATTTGTGCCGTATTCCGAGGTTTGAGAACGATGTTTGCTTGTCTCTAAGAGGATGATGGTCATCATTCTAAGCTTTGCTTCGAACTCCCTAGAGCTCTGTGTACAGAGTACTTGTTTGTGGATTGGTGCTTTTGAAGCAACGCCTTTCTTGGAAGGACCTAATGCTTCACTCACAAATCATCTTTGTAAAGACAAATCACAGATTGCCTCTTAATTTGCTGCAGACGGATGCATTACACCTATTTCGTACTTATACGGCGTTGATGATTCTTGCTTTGATCATGACATAGCCCTCTCTGGATGCTCCGGGAGTCAACAGATTTTGACCAATCAGCGTGGAAGAAGGATACCATGCTGGCCGAAGCAAATGCAAAGATGAGCTTAAAGCTCGATATTGCAGTGCTACAAAATATTTGGAAATGCGTTACCTCACAGGAGAATTATATCTTTAACCTTCAGCTGCTGTTCATGCTAGAGAGCTACTAGCCATCTTCTACAAAGCCGTCGAGCAGGGACAAAAGTCGGCCTTAGTGATCCGACGGTGCCAAGTGGAAGGGCCGCCTCTCAACGGATAAAAGTAGTTCTATGAATAACAGGCTGATCTTCCCCAAGAGTTCACATTGACAGGCCAATAAATTATTGGATTGAGTGATTGGATCGTAGTCCCTTACCATAAAGATGGCTGCATGTGCATCAGCTCCAACTATGAGAAATCCACCGATATAGTTCATATTGTAATTTTCTAGATTATCAAGATGAAATAACATCTCAAGTTTCTAAAACCTCCTCTTCACAATTATTTACAGTAGCAATTAATTTGCAATGAGCTTTGAGAAAAAAGAAGGTAATAATCTTGAAGAAACTTTTGCTCTTGTAGCAAAGATGGTAATCATTCGCTCAATTATTATCTTTCATGTTTACTATGGTTGGAAACTCCAACGAATGGATGAGTCAGCTTTTCTGAATGAAGTTTAGAAGTTGAACTCTCTACAGAAGAACCAAAAGGATTTGTAGAAGCAGTGAGAGAACATTTGATTTGTAGACTCAAGAAGGCTATCTACAGACTAATGCAAGAGGTGAGAGCTTGGTATTCTTGTAACTTTCGACAAGAGGAATGGTACAGAGCACATTTTATTGTAATCTCTATGTTCTTCATCACAATAGCAATGGGTGCTTATCAAATTATATGTTAATGATCTGATTATCATTGGTAGTGATAATTTGATTGAGGAGATTAAGTGGGATCTTGGTGGATCATTTAATATGACATATTTGGGACTTATGCATTATTGCTTAGCAATGGATATGTTACAAGGTTGATGCAAGGTTTCTATCATTAGATGAATTCTAAATCCAAAAAAAACTCATTGTAAAGATTTTCGTTATATTTTTTCTCAAATTTTTCTTACACATCGATCAATCGAAACACTCAAATTTGAAATTTACGTGACGTAGCTCATTAAAATTGAAAAGTTTTATTAATAATACTATAATTCGACATGGGACAGCCTACAATCATGACATGTTATTCATAGTATAATATGCAATTTATCATTTTATTATTTAAAATAGTATAACATTTTAACTGTAACTTTGATTGAGACGAAAATTATACCGTTGGAAAGTGCTCAACGAGAGCTTTCCAACGGTATTACACATGACCCCTACCAATCAAAAGTTATAGCCAGTCAAAGTTTCTAGAAAATCCAATATCGCTTATATGCGACCATAGAGTACCATCTCACTGAGAGGGTGCTATATCCGAACACAAAAACGTTATTTGGTCAAAAGGGTCTTTTATCTATGCACTGAAGAGGTATTGGGTCTTTTTGAAAATTTGATCGGTTATAACTTTTGAATGGTTGTTTGAAAGTAGGTCATGTAGGGTGTCGTTGGAAAGCTCTCGTCGAGCGCTTTTTCGAACGGTATACTTTTTGTCTCAAATGGAGCTATGCTATTTTTAATGAACTACAAACTGTAATGTACAGAGAATGGTTAAGCATTGAAAATAGTGCGGGCAGAAATGGAAAAGCATTTGGGTAGAAAATGAATTTATTTTGGTAATTAACATTAAAAAAATTTGTCAACCTATGTGGCATTTTTTATAGGGTCTTTTTTGGATTTACAATTCCTCTAATGAGTTGTTCAAGCTATTGCAACAAGCCTTTACAAAGAGAGACATTCAGAACTAGCAGAGAGCACATAAATTCTTGAGAGAGAGCTATCTAAAAAAATGAAAAAAGAGAGTAACTAGGTTAGACTATAACTTTCTTGGATGCTAAACTTCCCTTCACTAACAAGGAAAAAGGCTTCACACATTCTGTATCTAAACATTTGCAAGTTGTTGAAGATTCTCAGCTACATGTTACGAAACTAATATATATATATATATATATATATATATATATATATATATATAGAGAGAGAGAGAGAGAGAGAGAGAGAGAGAGAGAGAGAGAGAGAGAGAGAGAGAGAGAGAGAGAGAGAGAGAGAGAGAGAGAGAGAGAGAGAGAGAGAGTTTTGAAGGGACAAAAAATCTTCCGCATAAACTTCTTTCTTTTGAAATAAACACCTTAATTGAGCTAGAGATTTTGTTATCTTCCTTGTCTAGCGTAGGTTCCAAATTCCATCAGCCATCTTTTAACATTGGAATTACTGGATCTCTTTGCTTGCTGGGATATTGTCAAGGTTACAAATCTAGAAAAGTTGGTCTTGATCTAACTACCATAGATGGTATAGGTCAAATAGACATGACTAGGTAGACCTAATGATGACATGGCACCTGAACACATGCCAAACCTACTCAGCCAACCAAGGATAGCCTTATCATTCTACTTGAAAAGATCAATCCAATTTGATGCAAGATCAAGATTTTGGAGCTCTACAAATAGGAATGTTCATTCCATCTATTACCAAGAATTTACTTAGTGTGTGTCAATTGCTAAGAAAAGGCCTCCAAGTTGAGTTTGATGGAGATGCTTGCATGATCAAAAGGAAGGATATCATGATTGCAAAAGGTAAAAGGCAAGGGAAGTTGTTAAAACTAGATGCTTGTGTTATTTCTAACCAAGTTGGATGTGTTGCAAGAGAGCAAATACCTATTCAAGAGGTCTGGCATAAAAGCATGGGGCACCTCAACTTAAAGTCATTGGAGGTAATGGCTAAGAAACAAGTTGTGATAGGTCTTCCAAGTTCCTTAAAAAGTATCAATCATGTTTTTTCGCAATTCTTTCGCCTTTTATTCGTCTGTGCGAATTTGCATGTAAATATGCAGGCTGTGTGACAACGTTAGTAAATATGCAGCAAGAATGGAGGCAGATTAAAAATGGGATGTAGGAGAGTAGAAGGAGTAAGTCCAACACCCCCCCTTAATCTGGATCCGTGAATGCCTTGATCTTCAGACTGAGCAATGCACAAAATTTGTTGTGTGCATTAATATTGAGTGCTTTCGTGAAAATGTCTGCAACCATGTCCTGCGTTCTGCAGTACGTTAAGCTTACCTCCCTGTCGAGAATGCTCAGGCCATCTACTTCATTTATGTCATCTTCTTCAACTCTCTTGATCATCTGATCATCATCATCTTATGAATGGTGTCCAGAATATGTATATATACATAATATTACATGTGTGCAGATGTGAAAGTACAGAGTGGATGTGCTGTTTGTAGGAGATTGTGGGTGGCTACAATCGTTGTCCAATCTGTTAGCACAACTGCATGGAGTGAGCATAAAAAGGGTGCGACGTCAGCCAATGCTGAAGTGAACGTTGGTGATGATGCAAAAAGTGGGTCACTCTTATGAATGGCCTTAGGATAAGATTTACAAGGTGACTTAGCTTTTAGGGCACCTTCGGCATTCTGTAGGATAGTGTCCCCTTTTCGCCTGTCACCATAATCTGTGTAAAAACATAGTGTTCGCGATTCTTTCGCCTTTTATTCGTCTGTGCGAATTTGCATGTAAATATGCAGGCTGCGTGACAACGTTAGTAAATATGCAGCAAGAATGGAGGCAGATTAAAAATGGGATTTAGGAGAGTAGGAGTAAATCCAACATATTTCACACGTGTGGATCTGAAAATAGCATTTCATGAACATTTTATGCACAAAATTGCAAGATATCACAAGTGTTATGACCATATTTCGCTAAGGACATGGAATAGTCCTAATATGGTAGATCGGCCCTCCAGTGTTTGACATGAATCCAGGATGGTTTGGACGGTTTAGATTTAGATTAGTAGCAGAATGTTTGTGGATAGATTGACGAGGAATCAATTTATCCTAAAGGAATAAACTGATTATTGCTGGAAGTCTTGAGTTTATGGATTGCATGTGAGGTTTTTATGGTTTTTCAGACTATTCCTCTAGTATTTCATGCAATCTGAAACAAACATTCAAGGGATATTATAAGTTTTCTTCAAAGCAGTAGATAAAGATGTTGGATTGTGGATGCATGAATTTTTTTTTTTTGAAACCTTGTGAAACCTTTCTCGGTTTGTGCTTGCTAACTTTTGAAAGAGTTTAGAATTGTAAAATCTACAGTAACTCTTTCCCTTGTCTTTAGGACACTGAAGCATGGTTGTGAATCTTTGTAAATCTGTTTTGGAAGAGGTAGAACACTTGTTCAGTTCAATGGGAAGCGTTTGTAGATCGCTACCCTACCTACGTATTCGCACTATTCAACCAAGGTAATAGACTACTTTGCCCGTGTAGGTATCATATTAGGCTTCTGGTGAGATTCGACTAGAAAAACATGGATATGCTCAGGAGTATGGACAATAGTGCGTGACCTAGCTTTCCGAAGAAGGCTCACATGGGTTAGAAGGGCATGGATTTTCCCTAACGCTAGCACACTGTAGTGGGTTTCTTTCCTTGCCTATCCTCAACCCAAGATCTAATCAATCTAGCATCAAGGAGATGAAGTTAGTTGTCACGCGTAGGTTCGTTCCCATGAGAGCGATAGTATAGTTCAGATTTCAACATGAATGGAGGATCTAACACTAACATCCATTAACACTAAGCATTAACACTACATCCATTAACCCTAGATCCACAACAATGATAGAAACTTACTCTTTCTTTCTCTCCCTTTCTCTCTCACAAAAAGCATAAAAAAATAGCAATCCCAATAATAATCAAATCCAACAATTAGCAAAATCCAAAGAAAGCATGAGAAATGGAGGAAAAGAGAGGAAGAACAAGGACATTCATCAATCCATTTCTAAAGAGAAACAATCTGCTTTATTGAAATGAGAAAATGAACATCAGGAGCAGCTCGAGTTGGTCCCTTTTTATAGTAGAGAGGAGGACCCTGGCCTCTGAATCCTATTGGTCCAGTCTTGCCTCTCTTTTTATTCAAATTTTAAAAAGTGTGGGAACCATCAAAATTGGAGAGAAACCCAACTTTATTCACTAACTTGACATTTAGGCCCTACGACATTAAAAGTCCCGCAAAGACCTAAATACCTTTTATTAACTTTTAACGGATCAATCAAATAACTATGTGATCATTGGGTTGGACTTACACACGCAAGGTGCCAAATCCCTCTCACTTGTTAACTAGGGTTAGGGTGGCCTTGGGATCCGCAAACCCTCCAACAATATCCCCAACCAAAACTGGTGGCGGTCCCACGACACCTACAATATGCAGTTATTAGGGACTTTTATTGGCTTCGCGTCGAATCTTGATTAAATGATACTGCACCTTCTCCATACAGTCGAGGCGTGCAGTATTGAAATCCAAATTGTGGGGTAGAAAACAATGGTGGGCTCCGACAATCTACTTGGAAGTTGTCCATGAGGTGAAGTGGGATTCCCAAGAGCCTCCCATCATAGCCGCACGAAAGTAGAGACGAGCAACCGACAGCTGATCTTTAATTTGCTCTGAGGCCATCGACTTATTTGGATCGAATGCCAGAGGAGGGAGACAATCATCCCATTTGGTTGCCACTGACGCCAACAGAGTTAGATCTTTAGCAAACATTGCCGATTGTCGCACCGTTGGATCTGGAGAGTGGACATAATCTCTCTCATATGCTTGTAAAGCACGGTGAAAGTCCATTGAAATGGTCCAGCTGTAAGGCTGATGGATGATTGGCCAATTGGCCGTATGGATGGTGATTTTGTCCATAGCCAACCCCAAATCTTTCCATTTATTTCTCCATGGCATTGGCACATAATAGGGATCTACCCGCAACTGGCGAGGGCTGGCGACGTAACTCCTAATTGATTCCGAAGTTTTCTCAAAAACCGTGATTCTCCATGCCAGCTGCTCTCCCAGTGCAGGTATTTTGTCCAACTCTTTGCCGACCTCGATCTCGGAGGTCTTAAATTTTAGAACCCATCCACTACGCGAGGACTCATGCGGATGTTGCTTTAAGAAGGTCTGGATCTGGTCCTCGACACTGATGGGCCTTCTGAATAGAGGTCTTGTCCTTGATGAGGATGGACCCGCTTGTACTGCCGGTATGGTTGGCGGTTGATCTGCTATATCTGGAGCTCCCCCCTGGTCCATGCTCGAATCAATCCCTGTATCCATTGGTACAGCTTCTTGGCGCGGGGGGGAGAATTGCGGCATGACCGGGACAGAGATTTGTGGTCCGGCTTCCAACACTTGAGCGGCTGCTTTTTCATAGGTGCTGATGGTCTCTTTTGCCTTGGCCAACTCGGTTGAAGCTGCTCCTTTGAACCTATCAAAGCGGCCTTGGAATCCCTGAAGGGCCACTTTGTATGTCTCAACTTTTTTGAATAAATACGCAATCTCCGTCGGTGTGACCGGATGATCGGGTATTTGCATTTGCAGATAGGCATCACACTCAAGGGTGGTCGCATCCAATTCACCTTGAAGCCGTATGCGATCTTGTCACCCATCTGTAATTGCCTCTTCAGTAGCTGTACCTGTTGCTTGGCATCTTACACTGCCTGATCTACCTGATCTTGTGCGGTTGTCAGGGCGTTTTGCAGGGATGTAATTTTCCAAGCGATCATCTTGTTGCTGGGCCAGCTTCTTTTCGCTTTCAACCTTATCTTCATGTTGTTTGGCTATTTTCAAGTCTCGATCCAGCTAAACAATTTTCTGGCTGATCAGAGTGTTTTTGGACCCCAGATCAGAGATTCTTTGCTCCATTTTCTTCTTCTTATCCAACATAGACTAGATCACTTGCCCAAGGATTGAAACCAACCCTAGAGCATCACCAGAATCGATGGTCGTGGCGACGGCAACAGTAGAAGAACCTGATGGTACTGTCCTTGGTTGGCATGAAATAGGTGCCACGGTCTCTTCTTCTTCAAAAATATCCTCCTCTTCAAACCCTTCAGGCACTATGGCGTCGAACTGTTTTGGTGATTTTACAGTTGTGTCGACCCGAAGTGTGGCTGGGCTACCTTGTGTGTGAGGTTGCTGGCTGGCATCTTCGACACCAACAGTAGATTCATGGATATGTCCAAATCCTCTTCCAGGGGATTGGGGTTCAAAGGGCGCTGGGCTCTGGGGCATTTCAAAGATTTCGGTGGCTCCAAGGGGGTCGGAATCATCGAACATATCCATAAAGAACTGTGTGTTGGGTGAGGTGGCTTCGGTGTGCAGGGGTGAGGCGGCATGGGCAGCTGTGATGGGAATGGTAGGCCCAATGGTCACATACTGTCCTTGTATGGGAGCAGAGGCGAGGGAAGCATCAGAGGCTAGGGGGATGGAAAGTTCAGTGCGAACAACAGCAGGGGGTGGAAGCGCAGCTGACAAGGTATGCCTAGTGCAACGTCGTGACGCAGAAGGCGAGTCAGTAATTACAATCTCGCTGCGTGGACTACGACGACTTGAGGTCTGATGGGAGCTTGAGGCATGATGGGATGATTCTGCCAGTGCTTCTTTGTAGACCGAAAGCACAGAATCCAACTAGAAGCCATGGATTCTGTTTTCTAAGTGAGAAGCGGCTAAAAGGGACAATAAAGAGCCAACAACGAACTGCTGCTTAGTATTGGCCTTAATAGCTCGTTTGAGCTCACCAGAAATAGTCTTGAACCAATTATATGGTTCAAGAGGGGCTTTGGCCAACTTAGTGTGGGATTCCACTATCCTGTGAAGGATTTGAGATGTGATGCGGTCTTTCCTGACGTTGCCAACCATCAGAAAATTACTCAATAGCTGGGCAACTGCGTGGATAGAAGGCTCAGTGATGGCTTCCAAAAGGTAGCCATCATTGGTCCAGTGCAGATCGTTGGTGAGGTCAATAAATGGCTTGATGGCCTGTTTGACGTGCTTGTGATTGGGCGAGGCCTGCGTACCAGATGATATTCCTAGGACTGCAAGGGCGGCCTCAGTGACGCGCACCTTGTGTGTGGCTCCCTGAAAAGTGATATAGAATTTGGATTTCTCTTCCCTCTACATACTGAAGGCAAGAGTGATGAAATCCATATTGATACGACCCGAGAAGGCTCCCTCATAAATACCCATTGCAGTGAGTAGAGGCTCCGCAAGGGTCATCCACTGAGTGACCATGCTTGTGCTAGGAAGAATCATGATGTCCGTTGCAGATGGGACATCACGATGGATAGTATAGCGCGGAGACTGAGAAATCCGTAGAAGAGATGATGATCAAAAAAGAATTATAAACGCGTGAAAGTGTATCAGAAGGCAATGCAGATTTGGAAGTCTTTGGTCGCAAGAAAAATTCGCAAGAGCTTCGCTAGCACAAGTGAGGAATGAATCGAATTCAGCCAACTTATAGGTAAATTTGGTGGGTCCATTACACTGAATAGTAGTTTGGCTGATCAGTTTTGAACACAAATTTGCAGACATGTGCAGTACTATAAAAATAGGCTATAAAAATCTCGACGAAGGTTTCTAGGGATCTAAACCTATCAGGCCAACATCTTTTAGGGCTGGCAAAGGATGAACCTTCGTCCAGGAAGGTCCTTCGCCCAAGTACTGTCATAAATACATTTTTTCACAATATGAACCTTTGGACAACATAATTTTGACATTTTAAGATCATCTAGCAGGTCAGCGAAGATTCATAATGAGGTTATGATGCTCAACGAAGGTTCCCAAAATGGCATATTGCTGAACATTCGCCTGACTCAAAAATTGGATTTTCTCTTGTCAGGAACCTTCGCCCACCTCAATTTAGATAAATCAAGGGTGGATGTACAGTCTGAGAGCTCAGCAAAGGTTTTTGGTACTGTATTAGGCCAAATCTACCCAAATCAGTGATTTTCTATGTCATTGTCCATAAAAAATACTGTGCTTCCTTTTCCTTATGCTGATGACTTCTTGACTTTTGCTCATCAGTCTTTTTTTTTTTTTTTTTAATTTTTTTTTAACTGTCTTTTTTCCAAAAAGCTCAGCAAATTTAATACTGAAAACAAAAAAAAAATTGAAAAACAAATAAAATTAAAAAATATATTGAGATCAGGCTTGCTAAACTGCCGGAGCAGGCTGCCAAAACTTGCGTAATCGGCTGCTATTTATCGGAGTATCGAATCGTTTTCCATCCAAGTGCTCAAGAATTACTGCTCCATAGTTCATGATTTTCTTCACTTTATACGGGCCTTCACCCGTAAACTTCAACTTACCCTTGATCAGCTTGGTTTTGTACATCAATGCAAGATCTCCTGCTTTCAGATCTTTTTTGGGCAATCGACGATCGTGCCATGTCTTGCGGCGGGCTTTCTCTGCTGCTAAGGCATGAACTGCCATCAATCGGGTTTCACATAATTTGTGCAACGCTTCATGACGGAGTTGTAAAGACTTATCATCATTCAATCGTTCTGTGGCTGCTATGCATAAAGATGGGATTAAAAAATCAATTGGCATAACAACATCTTTACCATAAACCAATTGAAAAGGTGTTTGATTTGTACTATTTTTGTAAGTGGTTCTGAATGCCCATAATGCTGTATACAATTTATGTTTCCAATCGGACGGACTTGCTTCAACTGTCTTTGTCAAAATGGTGCAGAGAATCTTACATTCCCTCTGGGATAGTAGGGAGTACTAAATCTGTGTATAACAAAAAAATCTTCCAGTAAACACTTTATTGTTTGATTAACAAAGTGTGTACCCCGGTCACTGACAATTTTGATCGGACATCCAAATATGATTATAATATTTTCATATAGAAACTTGGCCGTAGATTTCGCATCAGCCACTTTGACAGCTTTGGCTTCAACCCACTTGGTCATATAATTAGTTGTGAAGATAATGTATCGGGCCTGAGATCCTTGCGCGACAAGATGAGTAGGACCAACATAATCCAGTCCCCATTTTTCAAACGGTGCTTGCGATAAAATTAGATGCAAGAGTTCATGATTCTGTCGAGTAGGCCGTCGTGCTCGCTGACAAACATCACATGTCTGAATAAAATTTTCTGTGTCCTTATGAAGCGTAGGCCACCAACAACCGGATTGCAAAAGTTTGCGAACAATAATATCTATAGAGAATTGTCCTCCACCCATGCCATCATGTGAAAACATGATTAAATCTGGTACTTCATGTGGTAAAACGCACCTTCGTAAAATATTATTAGATCCACAACGGTACAATTGTCCTGCAATTAATTGATAAGGTTGAGCGTTATGAATCAATTGTCTCTTCTTTTGTCAAAGAGTCATTCAGTTGTCCTAGCATCAGGTACTCAACAATATCTGTCGCCCACTCAGGTACTGCTTCAACATAGAACAACGCAGCATCTGGCAGTTCATCATCCACTTCAGTATTAACTGGTGCGGATTCAATTCGCGAAACGTGATTGGCTAGATAACGTTGCTTTCCCTTTCGAACCACAATCCGAAAGTCAAATTCAGTCAATAATAATAACCATCTTGCAATACGTCCAGTATTGCATGTCTTGTTTACCAAGTAAAGTAACGGTTGATGATCCGTATAAAATGCAAAGTGCGTTTCCATGAGGTAGTGACGAAATTTCCGAACAGAAAAAATCATGGCTAGCGCTTCACGTTTTGTTGTTGAATAATTCTTTTCTAGATCTGTAAGCTGTCTGCTTGCAAATCGTATAAGATAATCCTTCTTATAGTCACCTGGCTGCGTCAAAACTGATCCAATGGCGTATTTTGAGGCATCCGTATGAGCATGAAACTCTATCGTCCAATCTGGAGAACGCAGTATTGGTACTGAAGTTAATGTTTTTTTTTAACTTTTCAAAGGTTTCTAATGCCTCTACTGTCCAAATAGGAACAATAGTTAGTTTGTATATAGGTCGTGCTAAATCCGCAAAGAAGATAATAAAAATTCGATAGTAGTTCGCATGACCCATAAACACATAAACTCCTCGAATTGTTGTTGGCGGTGGCAATTCCACAATAACTTTGATCTTAGAATAATCTGTGGCAATACCATATCTTGATATCACATGTCCAAGCACAACTCCATGCAAAACCCATATCTGGCATTTTTTCGAATTTAGAGAAATCTGATATTTGCAGCATCTTTCAAATACTTTTTCCAATTGATCCAGGTGGTCTATGTTTGTACTATGAACTCCCAAGTCGTCCAAGTAAATTTCAAGAAATTTCTGCTAATAATCTTTAAAAACAAATTGCATTACTCTTTGGAATGAACTTGGTGCATTACAGAGTCCAAACGACATTACTTTGTAAGCATAGGTGCCCCATTCTGTTGCAAAAGCAGTTTTGTGGCGATCGGCAGGTGCAATCTTAACCTGGTTGTAACCACTAAATTCATCCGTCTGACTTGAAGAATCATCCTTGACTTTTCCTTTGCCTTTATCCAATAGAGGTGGCACTTCCTTTGAATCAATCTTCCGAGGGAGATTTTCCCATTTCAGGACCATATTATAATGTTGCTTAGCTTGTTTCTTCGTCATTGAACCTGTAATCTTGTCTCCCTTCAATATAACTGCTTTGGGCGGTTTGATTGTTGGTTCATCAGGAATATTACGCACTCCAAATTTGGTCGGATCCATACGATTTAAAATCTGGTCATCTGTAAGTTCTGCATTGCCATCATAAGTCATGGCTCACTGGTATGAGATCATCCTCAATTGGATCTGGTATAGGTTCTGTTGATATCCAGGCTACATTCAGCACATTTCATTAGGGCCCTTTTTGGACTCAAAAAGGGCCTCTTCACTAATTATAATTAGTGTTAATGACGACATGTGTACCAATAAGAGAGTGACAATTGAGATGGAATGGTCCATATGACATGGCACATCCAATGGTGTAAAATAGATCTCCAAATTCTAACCCTCCTCTAACTCTACTTGCTCAACCCATAGTAATGATGATTTGACAAGGCTCAAATTTAAATTTTAAATACCAATATAACCATTTTTCAAGCCCTTCAAAATTCATCTTCTTAAGCTTAGAATGAGTGAAAAGGGGGCCCAATATTTTCTTGGGACCCCATTTTGAAAAAAAAATTTGAAAAAAAGGGGGGAGGGGGATGGGAGTACATGCCCCCCCCCCCCCCCCCCCCCCCCCCCCCTCTTTCTCTCTCTCTCTCTCTCTCTCTCTCTCTCTCTCTCTCTCTCTCTCTCTCTCTCTCTCTCTCTCTCGGCCAGCTGGCCCGTTGTACCCCACCCACCCCTCTGGGCCGCTGGCCCTGGTTGATTCGCGTGGCCCGAAGGGCCACACCTAACACGCCCCCTCCCTCGTTGTCCTGTCAAAGAGGGAGGGGGTTGACCTGGGAGCGCGTGCTCCGACCCGGCTCAGCGGCTCCAAATGGGCTACAAGTGGTCACAAGTTGTGTGGAGGTCCTGCCCACTTGGAGCCGCTGAGCCGGGTGGGAGCGTGATGAGCACGCACTCCCAGGTCAACCCCCTCCCTCTTTGACAGGACAACGAGGGAGGGGCCATGTTAGGTGTGGCCCTCCGGGCCACGCGAATCAACCAGGGCCAGCGACCCGAAGGGGCGGGTGGGGCGCAACGGGCCAGCTGGCCCCGAGGGGGGGAGAGAGAGAGAGAGAGAGAGAGAGAGAGAGAGAGAGAGAGAGAGAGAGAGAGAGAGAGAGAGAGAGAGAGAGAGAGAGAGAGAGAGAGAGAGAGAGAGAGAGAGAGAGAGAGAGAGAGAGCGGGGGGGGGGGGGGGGGGGGGGGCATGTACTCCCACCCCTCTCCCCCCTTTTTTTTCAATTTTTTTTTTCAAAATGGGGGCCCAAGGAAAAATCGGGCCCCCTTTTCACTCATTCTAAGCTTAAAAAGATGAATTTTGAAGGGCTTGAAAAAATAGATGTTATATTGGATTTAAATTTCTTGGCTACATTAAAAATTAGGTGTCCTTGCTATATTATATTAGGCCTAAGTGAAGCCTACTAAAATAGAAGCTAACCCATGATAAACCTAGGGTGAACTGCCACATAGGATGATAAATGAGCTAATTAATCCTAATTAGCAAATATGTTTAGGCAAGGAAGAGGCCCTTTTTGAAGAGGCCCTTTTTGAGTTCAAAAAGGGCCCTAATGAGTGGAAACATGATTGGTGTATCCAAAGTTCGATCTAATAAGGAAATCTCGCTCAACTTTGATTGAATATCTTGTCGACACATATATCATGCTATACAATCAATTGTTGCAAGAGCTTCATTCCAATTGACAGTATCCGTTTGAGAATCGTAGTGAACCCCCAATTTTTTCTCTAGTCGATCACAAGTGTGATCCGTTGTTGATGAATCATCATCTACTTTTTGAACCATTGGTTTGATAGTCCAAGTTGTAGGATCAACTTTAATTGCACATTCACGATTTTCAAAAGTGATTTTTCAGGTGCCCCAGTTATGAATTACTTGCGCAACTCGTAACCATGGACGTCCTAATAGAACTCGGTAGACATTTGGCGCTTCTGGTAAGTCCATTACGACGAAAGTAATGACGAACTGTACTCCTGCAATCCTGACATGTATATCTTCCACCATTCCTCGTGGACAAACTATCGTTTGATCAGCTAGCTTAATAGCAAAAGTAGCAAGTTTGATCTTTGCCATTTTGCACATAGTCTTGTAGAAATCAGGTTAACTCCTGAACCACCATCTATCACGGAACCGCCATCTATCACAACTGCTTCTTTAGAAAATTGTCTATGTTGTATCAGCAGAGTGATGTTCTTTTGTTCACTTTCCCAAGCGGCTCCAACATGGAGTACATCGTTAGATTCTTCAAATCCAGCACAAAAAAGTGACTCCTGATGGACTTCTGGTTCTTCTTGAGCTAACTTTTGCGCTAAGACTTCTTTTGCTTTTGGCACCAACTTTAGGAACTCTCCCAATGAAATATTGATCTTGCTAGACAAAATGTTCATGAGTAATTCTGTATGCGGTGCTTCCGGTTCAGTCATCTTGAAGGGTTCTTCATGATGATGTAATTGATTATTCATATCCGTACATAAATTTCTTGGAGGCTGCTATGGTGAAGACCGAACTTCAGTTGTTACTTTAGCAGCTTCAAGTTCTACTTCTTCTTGCAGATGTTTAATCCATTGTCTCATATCCTGATATCTCCGTTTTTCTGTATTAAGATTTGGATAGACTCCCGATGTTGTTGGTGTATCATTCAATGATATAGAATCAATAGGTACTGGATCCACTACTGGTTCTTTTTGCTTTTGTGCTCTAGTGACCACCATCAAGGGTGCACTTGGTTTATTTTGAGCTACTGATCCTTGCTTGATTGTTATCAAATTTATAGGTGATGTAGCTGGTGGTGGCTTTGGTCTTGCTGGACAATCTTTATAGCAATGCCCATATCCACAATCATGACATAATGGTACAATTTTTTTTTATTTGGGCATTTTGCAACTCTGTGACTTTTTTTACATGCAAAGCATCCAAGTGGTGCTCTGGTCCAACTTCTCGAGGCTTGTTGTTGAGCGACAACATAAATGGCATTCTGAAGATCCACCTTCCTGATCATTACCATAGCTCCATTGCTCAGCACTTCCGTAAGGTTCTGGTTTCATCAAATTGGCAGGATGAGCGGAGTGTTTTGGTGGGGCTGGCAAAGCTAAACGTTCCGGGTATCCAAGAGTAGATTGTCACAGTCTTGGTGCTGCATTTCCTCCATACTGTGGTTCTCGATATCCCATCTGGGCATACCATTGCTGAATTATCTGAGGGTTGAAGTTGCAAAAAGCAGTCTCATGGTCAAGTGAATTACACAGATGGCAAACACTGATTTCCATTCATTTTTTCGATTGAGGACACTCGTTCACTGTGTGATTTCCTGTACAAATAGAACACCAAATATTTTTCCTGGTAGGAAAAGTCTTTGCAACCTTCTCAGGTTCGTTGTTTGCTTCTCCGTGGAAATTTTTCAATGCTTTGATCTTCTCATCAAATTGCAACTGCAACTTTTCCATCTGTTTCTACTGGGTCTTCCCAAGTTTCTCGAACTCATTGAGCATCATTTCTGCAGTAGCATTGGCATTCGTTGATGCAATAGTGGTGGATGTCGTAGTAGTATGCCCTGCTGTATAAGGCAACATACTGACATTCGGCTCATCATCTGAATCTTCATCCTCCTCCTGAATTGCATCGTCCATAGCATTTTGCAAAAGTGCGTACTCATTATGGCGTTTCAGCTCACGTCTGATCCGTTTAGACAGACCTGACAAGAACCACATAATCATGGCATTTTCATTAATTAGCTCAGGTTCGCATTCAGATCTGAGACGTTACACCCTTTCGATGTAATCTCGAACCATTTTCTGCTTTCCCATTTTAACTTTACTTAAAAGTAGGAAAGAGTCTTCCATAAACTTCCGCGATTTGAACCGTGTGATAAGGGCTCGTTTAACAACCTCCCAATCTGTACGTTCCGTTTCATCTTGATTATAGTACCAATCTTGTGCTGCGCTTGTTAAGGCCATAGAAAATAGCTTAAGTTTATCTTGAGGATAAATCTCACCATAGACCTCACAAGATTCAGCATAGATCTGAAGAAATATGACTGTTAATCCATTATACTTGGGTAGATCCAATCGGGGTGCTCTTCTAACAATAATTGGATTGACCTCCTATGGAGCACCTCCAGGAGCAGCTCCAGGGACAGCCATCTTTACAAATTTAAATCAAGCGGACAATGAGATTGGATCTAGATTTTTTCAAAAAACTATCTCAGATCAAATCTGCTAGATGTATTCCCTTTTTCAAGAATCCGACTCTATATGATAAAAAACTTTTCGAAATTCGATCAATCGATACTTCTCAAAAATGATAACTTTCTCAGAATCCAATTCAGAATATATCAGATTTGATCCAAATTTTGACAAAGACTTGATCTAGAAAATCAGAAACTAAAAGTAGGACTGGCGAAGGTTCACTAGGCGAAGGTTGGCCCAACAAAGGTTAAACAGTGCTATTTTGGAAAAAAAAACTCTCTGAACAACTTTGTTGATAATTTCTTGAGAAATAACCTTCGCCGACATCTCTGGTGAAAGATCTGACACAGATAAGACTATGAAAAACTGGACGAAAGTTTTTGACACGAGGAAATACAGTTTTTGTTGTCTAGCAAGGGTAAAATTCAAGATTTTCTATGATCTGATCAAGAAGAATCTTCGCTGAACTCAAAAATAGTATTTTTTTATAAATTGAATGTTCTGAAAATGAAGGTTATGGCGAAGGATCAAGAGTAATACTGGTAATTTTGCAAAAAAGTGACTTTTTTTGGCAAAAATATGGCGTTATGACAACTGATCCTCTAAAACGCTTTTTATTTTTGGTATTATTCTTCGCCAACCTAGCAGTAGATAGATTTGAATCACTTCTAAGCACAGTGAATCGGGCGATCATTGGGTTGGACTTACACACGCAGGGTGCCAAATCCCTCTCACTTATTAACTAGGGTTAGGGTTGCCTTGGGATCCGCAAACCCTCCAACACACACGTGTCTACACCAGGCCTTTTAGCCAGTTTGAAATATATATGGTTAAGAGTTTACATCCATTGTCTAAATCCAATATGAAATGATATGGATTAACTACACACACATTGATTAGCATGGCATAAGCCTTGATACGATAATATTAGGGCAGGCCTATCGTTAAATAACTATACACTATTTGGAAAGACTTGACTATGATTTATAAACACTATTTGTGCTGTAAAGTAGTATTCTTTTGGACATGGATAACAACTAACGCTAAGCAATGACATCTGTCTTCCCCACTGTACTAACTCGAGCGGTTTTGTATTCTGGGATGGTGGCAGGTATCAGCTGGACGTCTTGAAAGTGGTTATGCTTTATGGTGTTTTTTTGGTAATGTATTTACTTTTCAACTTTATGTAACCTTGTTGGAATATGAATAAAGGCTTCAAAGGGTTCAATCTTGCTTTGTCAAGAGGAACTATGTGATATTTCGTGAACAAACGCGCACCCCCCCCCCCCCCCCCCCCCCCAACATTGTGAAAACCCTCCTTCAAAAATGTTGGTAGATGCATATCTATATGTTCCTTTTAAAATAATTTTATTATATCTACACTTTGTACTACTCATGACAAAAAGATTGCTATTAATTTAGAATCATTCTATATAGATTAATTTGCTTCATGTGGTTCAAATGGTTATAACTTATTAAAAAACATCCCAAGCAATTCCAAAGCATATTGGTACTTGAAAAGACATCACTACATACGAATATAATAATACAGCCTCGGCGCCTCCCGCTGCTCGGCCGCCCCGACGCCAGCGCTGCTCGGTGCCACCCCGCTGCCCGGCCGCCCCGGCACCACCGGTGCAGTGGCCTGCCCGCTCGGCACCGCCGGCACCCGCCAGCCCTGGCGCCGCCCGCAAAATTCAGGCGCCAGAAAAATTTTGGCGGGCACTACGCGGCTGACACGCGTCAGCCGCTGGAGGGCACCGAGGCCAACCTCCCTCGTGTGGGGCGTGCTCGTAAGCCCAAGCCGGGGGGGGGGGCTTCCGTGGCTGGGAGGCGCCCTCGGGTGTGTGCCTCCGCGGAAGCCCCCTGCCCGGGGGCCTTACGCTATACTTAAAAAGTTTGACTTGGATTAGTGTCAACAAGCAACTTGTTTTTAGGGTTTAGGGTTGCACTTAATTAAATGATTGTGAAATTATGGTTAGATCGTTAGGCCGAGCCATGATTTTATGGCCATTGAACTGCATGTATAAGTAACCAAAAAGACCTTTCCTTAGCGTAAATAATTGTTTTGGCACTTTACATTACGACTAAACTTATTTTTATGGCTCATAAGTTTTGACTTTTTACGAGGTGTAATTTGCTCTGCCGAATTTCTTTTATGAACATTTCATGAAAAAGGAATTGCTTTTAAAAATTTCTATGAACTTATTCTCATTTTTTACTGAATAAAAGGAAAACTTTTTTACGACAAAAAAATCATTAAAAAAAAAATCGAAATTATGGTAGGGAAGGTCGCCTCCTTGGGGCATTCTGCCGAGGAAGGGATTTCCGCCCTCGGGCATACACCCTTCATGGGTGGAATGCCCTTGGAGGGCAACCTTTCTCCCCGTGCTTTCAAAATTTCATAATAGTCGCATGTCCCTTCCACAAATGATAGTCTCTTACATATGAATATTTTATATCTTACAAGTATATATCACTCATAATCATATCCCTAACTAAACTTCCCGTCCATATTGGCCTCGTCTTTTTGCTTCCCCCCAGTCCTCCTCCTCAATTTTCTGAACCCTATAGGATCTGCGGCTATCGGCCAATCATGTCTCGTATCCACCGTCAGATTTATGGGCGATCCTCGTGCGAGAGTTTTGCACCAATCAGAAAGAGCTGTTTCCGGTTTATATAGTCCATGCAAAAGCAAAGCCTTCACTCCAAACCGTTCTATTTTGTCCTCTTTTATCTTCTCTTCTCTTCTCTTCTCGTCTTCTTCGAGCTGTGTTTGGATTGATCCATTTTGGTAGCAGAAGCGATGGCGCCCAAAGCAGAGAAGAAGCCAGCTGAAAAGAAGCCTGTGGAGAAGGCGGAAAAGAAGCCTGTGGAGAAGAAGCCCAAGTCGGAGAAGCCCAAGGATGGCGCAAAAAAGAAGCGAGTGAAGAAAAGCACAGAAACCTATAAGATCTACATCTTCAAAGTGTTGAAGCAGGTGCATCCTGATACTGGCATCTCCAGCAAGGCCATGGGCATCATGAACAGCTTCATCAATGACATTTTTGAGAAGCTGGCTCAGGAGGCGTCCCGCCTTGCTCGTTACAACAAGAAACCTACTATTACATCACGGGAGATACAGACTGCTGTGAGGCTCACTCTTCCTGGGGAATTGGCCAAGCATGCCATTTCTGAGGGCACCAAAGCTGTTACCAAGTTTACAAGCGCCTGAACAATTCATCAAACGTTAGAAAGGTGTCTTTCGACACCATCTCTGAAAGAAAAAAATCATCTGTTTTTCACAACGTTTGTTGAAGTTGGACTGTTGGGCTTTGGTCTTAAGTTGAGGATAACATTCTCTTGTGTATTGTCTGCGATCAAGATTCTGGGTATTGACTTATGTATTGTTACAACAAGGTTGGTCGTCCAATCGTTCATTTGTATCCTGATAGCTCTATGTGATCAGTGCAGGCATAGCTTATCTTATTCTGAAAGTGACTTCATAGAAAAATAAGAAATCAAAGTTGCCCTTAATGTCTTGTTCCAAGTTAGAATCTTCTAGATTAAATCTTATAGAGCTCCACATTTTTTTTTCACATTGTAGACAGATCATGTCTGATATTGAGTGTGGGTTTTAAGTAAAGTATCTGCACGCTCTGTCCTTATAATATACAGAGGTATGGCAGGTATTTGTTTGAAGCTTTACATTGTTCTTGAAACCAAAATGATGGATCTCTATAAGTACCTTAAAAGCCTTTGACTAGTTATATATGATGCTTATGAACCTTGCAACAAACTTGCATTTACGGTTGTTTTAAGATTAGATTTCTTGGCATGTCTATTCTTTGAAATGAAGGGACATCTCTTGACATGTCGAGTTATGTGTAGCTTTGAATGTGGAACACTCTTTAGCAAATGCATCAAGCAATGCTTTATTTGCAAGTCAAAAATCAACAAGATATTCAAATCAGCAAACATATGATGGTATCATATACTTTGGCAATTTGATTTAATAGACTTGGATCCACATAAATCCAGCGAGAAACTAGAATAGCAAACCTTATACCTTAGGATATTTGACATCTTTGAGATAAAGCCCTACTCCTTAGGAAATGGCAACGAGATAAGAAAGGTCATGTAGTGGACCATGTAGGATAGCATGTAAGATAGTTATGATTAATGCTCATAATAGCATAGATCAAAGCAAGAATTTTGATAATTTTAACATCTTTTCAAAATCTAGCTTAGGCAAATCTAGTGTACATCTATCTACAACATCGAGTGCAAATCTCAAATTCATAAATGAGTCATTTGGCAATGGTTTGATTAAAATATCAACAATATATAATATTTGGATGATGAACACATGATGAAGCTTGATCTCCTTGGCTTGCTTTTTCTCCTTTACAAAGTGGTGTGCAATTTTGATATGCTTGGTTTGAGCATGGAAAATAGGATTGATGACAAGTTGTGATGCTTGATTATCACAAATTATGCATGGATATGCTTGGTTTGAGCATGGAAGATAGGATTGGTGGCAAGTTGTGATACTTTATTATTGCAATAAATGCATGGAATCTCTTTGGTCTTGATCACATGAAGTTCATCCAAAAGTCTTTTGAGCCGTAAGATCTCCTTGGTGGTTGATGCCACTGCCTTATACTTGGATTTAGTTGAGGATAGAGAGATGGTATTTTGCTTTTTTGAAAGTCAAGACATAACTCCTTCACATAAGAATGTAGCAAAAGCATTTTTGGATTTTTTATCCACTTTATCACTTGCAAAATTTGAGTTTGGGTATGTTTTCACACACAAGTTAGTTTTTTGATAGATGATGTCAAAATTCCTTGTAGTTGAGATGTATTTTAACACTCTTTTGGCACTTTTCTAATGACATATTAAAGAACTTTGTATGTATTGATTCAATTTGCTTACACTAAAGTTTAGATTAGGTCTTGTGATTGTCACATAAATTAAGGAGCCAATAAGTTTGCTATAGAGTGTGATGTTCTCAAAGGATGTTTCATCACCATCAATAAAAACTTTTACACTTTGCTCTATATGAGTTTTAATCCTCTTACAATTTTTCATTTCAAATTTTTTTAAGATGTAAGTAGCATATGTTGATTGACATATGAAAATAAAATCATTGCTTTTAGAGACCTTTGTGCCAAGTATGAACTTTAGAGGTCTTAGATCATTTTGTGCAAGAATAATATCATCAATATATAAAACTAAAATAATGATCTTGTCATCATTACTTTGACATACAATGAAGGCCCATAAGAGTTGATTACAAAATCAATAGAATTGAGATAGATATGCAACCTAGAGTACCAAGCTCTAGGTGCTTGCTTGAGTTCATAAAAACTCTTTTTCAAGATGCACATTTTGTTTTCAGTACATAGGTGGATTTGTTGTAAAGCTGACTCGGGTGCATCCAGTGTGCCCTGTAAGACTCTAAGGGGTGACACTCTCTAAGGTCCCAGAGCAAGTTAGAATGTCAAGGACTGAGCCTTCGACTTGTGGTGAGCCAATCAAGTAGTCACAAGTCATGAGTTAGCTTTGGAGCTCGAGTCATGGCCTAGTCAGGAAAGCAAGTTGATTCGGTCGCCGGGACGGCTCCCGGGACCCATGTTTGGGAGCCAGATTGATTCTGCCAGGCTTGCCAGGCTTAATCAACAAAATAAAAACTAAGTCCTAAAAAACGTGCTTTACCAGAAAGCACTATGTTTCAAACCAGAGGGGGTGCATCGAATCACAGCAGAACTGTAGGGGGAGTCCGGCAGATAGAAACTTGGGCAGCTCAACCAGCGCCAGGAATCCAGTCGCCAGGTCTTAGCTCTCTCTATCAGCACGAGCCAGGCACAATGCTCAGCACGTGTTGGTGGCTCCGAGATTGGTCAGTCTATGTATGAATGTAATCTCTTCCAAATCTAATAAAGTTGATCCTTGGGGATGATTACCATTTCGGTTTCGCCTCCGGGACTGGTCCAAGTGGAAGGACCCTTACTAAAACCTTTTTGCGTCGCCAGCGCCTAAGGATCCTCGTCATCGACGTGGGGCTTGCCGTTATGCCAATTGGTCAGTTTGGCGACCAGTATGCCTTGGGTTTCATGTGTGACTTACCTTTGTCTTTGGTTACTTTTTGGAAACGGATTCTGAGATGGCTTTCGGGTTGGTTGGGATTTCAGTTTTCTTAAGTCTGAATGGTTAACGAAAAATCTAGAGTCCTAGGGGACTCATCCAGACATGCGACGAAAACGATATGTCTGAGGCTTAAGGGAGCCATAAGTACCTTTTTCTTTCATGTTAATAAAGTAAACCGCATTTCTCATCGAGGAGTGAGTTTCAGTCTAATGTCTAAGTGCAGCAGCTTTACACAGGTTTTACGTAAGTGAACTAGATCCACACTTTTCCTGTGCTGGGTGCAAACACAATATCTTTACTTCTCTTTACAGTTGGTCTCCTCTGGCCGGTGAAATAAGCCCGTGTCCTTGTATATGTGAATAAAGTCTGGCCGGTGAATTAAGCCCGTGCCATGAGTCTTAGGTTCTAGTTTGGCCTTGATGAGGACATCAGCTTTCTCAAACGAGGGGAGGATGTTGTAAAGCTGACTCGGGTGCACCCAACGTCCCCTGTAAGACTCTAAGGGGTGACACTCTCTAAGGTCCCAGAGCAAGTTAGAACGTCAAGGTTTGAGCCTTCGACCTGTGGTGAGCCAATCAAGTAGTCACAAGTCATGAGCTAGCTCTGGAGCTCGAGTCATGGCCTAGTCAGGAAAGCAAGTTGATTCGGCCGCCGGGACGGCTCCCGGGACCCATGTCCGGGAGCCAGACTAATTCTGCCAGGCTTGCTAGGCTTAATCAGCAAAATAAAAACTAAGTCCTAAAAAGCGTGCTTTACCAGAAAGCACTATGTTTTAAACCAGAGGGGGTGCGTCGAATCACAGCAGAACTATACGGGGAGTCTGACAGACAGAAACTTGGGCAGCTCAACCAGCGCCAGGAATCCAGTCGCCAGGTCTCAGCTCCCTCTACCAGCACGAGCCAGGCACAATGCCCAACATGTGTTGGTGGCCCCGAGACCGGTTAGTCTATGTATGAATGTAAACTCTTCCAAATCTAATAAAGTTGATCCTTGGGGATGATTACCATTTCGGTTTCACCTCCGGGACTGGTCCAAGTGGAAGGACCCTTACAACCTTTTTGCGTCGTCGGCGCCTAAGGGTCCTCGTCATCGACGTGGGGCTTGCCGCTGTGCCAATTGGTCAGTTTGGCGACCACTATGCCTTGGGTTTCATGTGTGGCTTGTCTTTGCCTTTGATTACCTTTTGGGGACGGATTCTGAGGTGGCTTTCGAGTTGGTTGGGATTCCAGTTTTCTTAAATCTGAATGGTTAAGGTTGTTACGTTTCTGAGTTGGTTTTTATGTAATGCATGATGGATGAATGTTAGACTTAAGCGCGTGTTGGGGAAACCGCTCAAGTCTCAGCGCCCTTTGAGGCGTCGACGCAACAGGATTCCACACGTGAATCCATGTTGCCATGTGTGTAGGCTATTCTAGATAGGTTAGATGTCACTCATAGGGTTAGTTAGGTTTTCTAAATTATAGGGCCAAATTCTTTGAATCATGGAGGTGGTTGATCTACCTAGCCACGAACTTGGCAAAATTCTAGGGTTAGGTAAGATTGACTATATATTTTATTATGTGTTGGATTTTCACCTAACTTGAGAGGAGAAGAGTTTTATTGTACATACAATCTATCATTCCATAGTGAGGAAATAGAATTTTTGGAGCAAATAGGCAAATTTGAGTTTTCTACACATTTGTCTTGAGTTTTTGTGAATGCTTTGGTATCTAAATCTAATTACACTTAATCTTTTGATAATAGGTTGTCCTGGAGTTCGTATCGCACATGTGATGTCGAAATCTAATGTTTGGTTTTGATTGCTCTTTGATTGTGGTTCCAATATTGCTTTTTTAGATCAAGATCTTGTGACTAGTTTTGCAATAGATAGGTGTAGTCTTATGTAGGTTCATTTGTGTTCCTTTGTTTTGTATTTTCAACATGGTATCAGAGCCAGGTTTAAGAGGATAATCATTGATCAAAGGACGATCTGTTTCTAGCAAGTTGTTGCTAGAAAGCTAGTCTTGAGAGGGCAAGTTCAAATCAAGTCTTAGGTTGAAGATTTGGGATCCAAACTGTGAGAAATTGGCAAAAATCTAGCTTGGTATTTTTTTATCACAGAAGTTTGTAAGTGAATCTCACATGTGTGGAGGATGTTCCCACGTGTGGAGAATTGTAAAGTAAATCAAAATGTTTGATATAGGGGTCTCATAGAATTTCATAGTCAAGCATTTAGGTGTAGGATGTTGATAGGGTCAAATTTGGCATAGATGGCAAATTATCCATTTCCACTTGTAATGCCACTATTGAGCCAAAATAGAGTAGGAGGCCAAACTTGTGCCAATTAGAGTGTAGACAAGTGTAATGCTTTTGTTTGATGAAGTTTAAGAGGTCCAATAGGATTTAGAGGTGGAACCATGTGTGGTCCAATAGGAATTTGAGGTGTGCTTGAATATAGTCCAATAGAATTTAGAGGTGCATGGATCAATGGTCCAATAGGATTAAGAGGTGGCAAAGTGTGATCCAATCATAGTTAAGCATATTGGTAGCTCATGAATCTACTAGTATTATTGTACTTCTCATTTGGATCTAATTGATTTTGAGATTGAGTGGATTTTGAGTGTCATTAAATTTCTAGCTTTCTCTCTCTACCCGAGAGCTCATGAAGGTTTTTCTCTCTCTACCCGAGGAGAGCAGTTTGTTTTTACTTAGAATACTTTTGGAACACTTCCCACACATGTGAGTGAGAGTTGGAAGTGATTGAATGCATGTAGTATTGTGTTTTTGCCATAGAATTAAAGATAGATCTTGAATCTCAATCTAGTCTTGATCTTGGTGCATCTACACACCTTAGGAGATCACAAGTACATGTAGTGGACAATCCACACGTGTGAAATTCAACACAAACTAGGTGAGGGTCAGTAGCTATATTTTTCACATGTGTGGGGCTGCACCTCTGTACCAACATTTAATCTTTATTATTCATAAGAGCCAAAAAATTTGAGTTTATACCATTTTGATGAGTTTTTTGGTGCTAGTTCTAGGAAAAACATAAAAGTATGTTTGCCATCAATTAGATTTGGCTTAGAGTCATGAGATTGAATATTTTGATTAAGGTTGTGTTTTACAGGTCTTAAAGAACCATCAAGAAGAGGAAGAGAAATTAAGCCATGTTTTTGTTCAAAATTGGTGAAAATTGATAGGATTTGATAGTCTTTGATAGAATCTCATGTTATCTCCATTCTATCTTTGTTGAGGGAGTGTGAGGGCTGTGACTAGAACTTCAAAGAAAAGGCTAAAAGTCGAATTTGAGGTAATAAAGACAAGTGAAATCTTTGTGAGATTTAGATTCAAACCACTTCCGATTATCTTGAGAATTGTTTTGTATAATCCTTTCTAAGTGTGTTTTTTCAATCAAGATCAAGGGGACCTTGCCACTTGTGTCTTTGTGAACATCAAGTGAGTTGCTAGTGAGGCAAATTTTGGAAAAGAACTTAGGGAGGGCCGAGAAGTAGTACAAGTCACTAGCAAGATGGAATCACTTGGATCATTCCTCTTGGAAGCTAGTGAGAGGTTTAATTCTACAAACTACTCAATATGGAAAGTGAGGATGAAGTGACTCCTAGTGCTCCTAGACCTCTTTGATATTGTCCTAGAAGAAGAGGATGAGCCACTTACAAAAAGAAGGCAAGACTAGCACTTCATTGCATCAAAATGAATGTTAGTGATGACTTCTTGAAGGAGGTAGCCTCTTGCACATCGGCCAAGAAAGCTTGGGATTTTTTAAAAGCTATATATGAACTCAAAAACACTTCAAGAGTGCTTATGCTAAGAAACCAAATCCTATAAAGCATGAGGATAAGTGATGAAAGTGCTCAAGAGTATGTGCTTAGGATCAAGTGTCTCAACAAAAAGCTAGTTTTTATTGGAGAGAAGATTCTAGATAATGACCTTGTAAAAGTGATCCTCAATGGCTTAGGAGATGAGTTCTCCAATTTGGTTCAAAGTTTTGCCAAACAAGACAAGTTGCCATCAATTAATAAGCTCCATAGTGTGCTAGTGGTTGAAGAGTACATGATGCTCCATGCAAAAACAAGGATGAGTTTCTTATCATTGCAAGATGGAGATGAGAAAGTAAGTTTCTCATTCAAGGGCAAGGATCAAGCAAAGGAGGCCAAGGAGGATGATCAAGCATCAAGTCCAAAGGCAAAGGACAAAACAAGGCTAAAATGCTTCTTATGTGGAAAGAAGGGGCATTTTGCATCCAAATGTTACAAGAGACAAAGAGCACAAGAGGAGGAGAACAAACAAGAAAACCTTGTACATAAAGAGGATGATGAAGGAGATCTATTCTTGATGACATCTACATCTTCACCAACAAGCAATGGCAATTCAAGAGAGACTTGGTGGATTGATAGTGGGGCAAGTTCCCACATGACTTATGAAAATGACTTCTTCTCAACTCTATACTCTTTTAATAATACAAAAGTTTGTCTTTATTGCAAGTGATGAAGAGTGTAGGATAGATGGTGTTGGTATCATTTCTTTGTGTCTAGAATCCTCAAAAAGTATGGATATAGAAAATGTCAATCACCAAAAATATGCTAAGTGTTGGTCAACTTGTGGAAACTAGTTTGGATGTCAACTTCAAGCATGGTGTTTGTTCCATTTTGAAGAATGATAATTGCATAGCAAAAGGATTTAAACATGGAATCTTGTTTAAATTGGATGCTTGTGTTGCTATTGAGAATGCAACTAACAATCTTGGTGACAAGAAGCTTGCAAAGATTGAGGAGGAGCATCAAAGAAAAGAATATTTTGAGGATCAACCTCAAAACCCAAGAGTTCCAAGGAGGACCTTAAAAACAAAGGCCAAGTCATCAAATTGCATGCAATTTTTTCATTCAAATGTGTATCTTACTGGAGATCTAGGTTAAAAATCGTACATAAGCATAAAAGGACTGTAACTTGTAGCAAAATGTTTTCTACTATTATATGCAAACTCAACCAATGGGAGATAATCTTCCCAATGAGATTGCATGTGAGAAACATACGTCCTCAAAATATCTTCCATAGTTTGATTAGTCCTTCTGTCTGGCCATCTGATTCAGAACGATCACAAGAACTTAAACTCAAAGAAGTTTCCAGTTTATAGAATACTGCTGACCAAAAGTGACCTATGAACTTAGAATCTCTATCACTAACAATGTCACTTGGCAGACCATACAACCGAAATAATCTTTCAACAAAGATCTGGGCTAAATTAGAAGCCTTTATAGTCGACTTGACTGGTATGAATGCAGCTAACTTAGTTAACCGATCCACTACAACCCAAATAGAATCATTTTGTTGTTGGGTCTTTGGAAGTCCAACTACAAAATCCATAGATATGCTTTCCCATTTCTTATCTAGGATATCTAACGGATGCAACAAACCACTAGCCTTATGGCGTTCAGCCTTCGCTAGTTGATAGGGCTTGCATTTAACAACATATGACTCGACATATGGCTTGAGCTTTGGCCAATAAAATTCCCTCTTAACCAAGTCCAGAGTCCTGTGTATATTGGGATGTCCTGCGCAGGGTATGTCATGACATTCAAACAAAATCTTCCGTTTGAGCTCATCATCACCAGGTATGCAAACTTTCTCATTTCGAAATAGTAATCCATCTCGAATGGTGAACTGTTCCACAATCTTCTTATCTTTTTTAGTTAGTTGAGTCCCATGTGTTTCAGACTCAACATTGTCCACATTTCTTCCGGTCTGAACAATGTTCCAAAGGTGACCAAAATGGGAATCTGATTCATATTTTCTTGATTGTCACAATATATGTAAGGGATCTCCTCGACCTTTAGCACATGTAGCTCCATCAAGAGTCTTCTTAGCCATAGGAGCTCTTTGGTTGTTGAAGTCAATGCCTTGTACTCGGCTTCACAAGAAGATAGTGATATAGTATCTTGTTTTTTGGAAAGCCAAGATATTACTCCTCCACAAAGGAATGTTGCAAATGCACTAATGGACTTTCTATCCATCTTGTCGCCTGCATTATTTGAATCCGAGTAGGCTCTCAAGTGCAAGTTAGATCCTTCATAAAGTATGCCAAAAAATCTAGTACTAGAAACATATCTAAGCACTCTCTTGGCACTTTTCCAATGATGCACTAAAGGAGCTTGCATACTTTGACTCAACTTGCTTACACAAAAACTTAAGTCAGGTCTAGTGATGGTTGAATAGATTAGGGAGCCTATAAGCTTTCTAAAGAGGGTGATGTCCTCAAAGGATGCTTCATCACCTTCATTAGCTGCTTTCACAACATGCTCCATAGGGGTGTCAATCCCCTTACAATCTTTCATACCAAAATTTTCAAGAATGGAAGTAGCATACTTTGATTGACATATGAAAGTACAATTGCTACTTCTAGACACTTCTATCCCAAGTATAAACTTTAGGAAGCCTAGATCTACCATCTTGAACTCACTAGATAAATCAACTTTTACTTTGCTTATATCTTCATCATCATTTCCTGTCATAATGATGTCATCAACATAAAGCACCAAAATGATGATCTTTCCTTCATTACATTTAAAATATAAAGAAGATTCATAAGCACTTAGTATAAAGCCAAGGGAATAGAGAAAATCATGCAACCTAGAGTACCAAGCTCTAGTGCTTGCTTCAAGCCATATAGGCTCTTCCTTAAGTAGCACACTTTTTGATCCTCACCAACCTTGATGAAGCCCTCGGGTTGCATCATGTAGATTTCCTCTTCTAAGAAGCCATTCAAGAAAGCATTTGTCACATCCATTTGGTAGAGATCCCACTTGAAAAAGTAGCAATGCAAATGATTAATCTAATAGTTACAAGCCTAGCTATAGGTGCAAATGTTTTTTCATAATCCAATCCTTTTATTTGAAGAAATCCTTTAGCAACAAGCCTAGCCTTGTACTTACTAATAGATCCATCTTTATTCTATAAATTCACTTACATGCAAGTGGCTTCTTCCCTCTTGGAAGATTTACAAGATTCCAAGTATGATTTTCTTCTAATGCATCATACTCTACTTGCATTGCATCTCTCCAAACTTTAGATCTATATGCTTCTTCAAAAGATGATGGTTCTTCAAGCAATGTAACTAAGGAGGAGTAAGAGGTAGAAGATGTAGAGTCTTTCTTTTGCTTTCCCTTGTCCACATAGGTGAGCCTTGAGGGCTCAGCCTTGCTTCTTGATGATCTTCTTGGCCCCGTTTGACTAGGATTCTTGTCTCCATCCTCGGGTTTGTCAAGATCCTCCTCGAGTTTGTCAAGATCCTCCTCGGGTTTGTCAAGATCTTCAATGCACAATGGGTTAGATCCATTAGACAAGCTTTTAGCAAATTGTGACTCATCAAAAAGTACATCCCTGCTTACCTTTACTTTCTTGGATATAGGATCATATATCCTATAGCTCTTGCTATTTTCTCCATAGCCAACAAAAATCCCTTTGAAGGAGGTAGCATCTCCCTTCCTTCTTGTCTCCAAAGGGATGTGGACATAACAAATACATCCAAAGATTTTAAAATCTTTTACATTGGGTTGCTTACCAAACAAAGCTTGATATGGTGAGATCCCATCGATAGCACTACTAGGAAGTCTATTACACAAGTAATTAGCACAAGTTATAGCTTCTCCCCAAAATGAGATGGGAAGTGATGCATCAAGTCTTAAAGACTTTGCACATTCACGTAGACTCCTATTTCTCCTCTCGGCCATCCCATTTTGTTGGGGGGTGTAGGAACAAGTGTATTGCAATTTAATACCATTGATCTCACAAAAGTCTTTCATTTTGTTGGAGGTGTACTCTCCTCCATTATCACATCTTAGTGCCTTGATGGAAGTACTACGTTGTATCTCAGCTAGAGACTTGAACTTAATAAAAGCTTCATATACAAGACTTTTCTTTGATAGTAACTCAATCCATGTGAATCTAGTACAATCATCTATAAAAGTTACATACATCAAGGCACCTCCATTACTTGCATGTGAAAAACTATGTACACCATAATGTATGAGATCCAAGGGAGAGGGAGATCTTGATGAAGATCTCTTGTAAGAAGATTTGTGTGACTTTGCAAGGCCACATGCCTCACACATCTTTCCACACTTTTTGAAAGCTTTTGGTAGGCCGAGAGCTAGTTCCTTGATTGCCATTGACTCCATGGATTGAAGATTAGGATGGCCTAATCTCTTATGCCAAAGCTCCACTTGAGATAGCTCCTCCCTAGCCAAGTTCACACTTTCATACACTACAAACTTACTACCATACACAAGTAGTGTCTCCAGGTTTTAAGTGCATGGATTACAACAAACAATTCCTTTTCCTGCGTAGTATAACGCAACTGAGGACCAATGAATTTTTTGCTTTAAAACGCTAGTGGCCTATCCATTTTTAGTAGAACTGCTCCAACTGCAACATCACTTGCGTTGATTCTCATGATGTAAAGTAAATCTGGATTTGCAATTTGTAACACGGGAGCTGAAACAATCATTGTTTTAAGTTTCTCAAAACATTGATTCAATTTCTCATTCCAAACAACAAGCAGACTAGGTTGATTCCTCTTTTTTTTTTTATTAACAATTCCTTTTGTCAAATTATTAAGCGGTGTTGCTAACTTAGCATAATCCTCAAATCTCTTGAAGAAAAGTGTTTAACCTAAAAAAGACTTTACCTGCCTCACAGTTTCCGGAATTGGCCACTCAATCACAATCTTAATTTTATCCTCATCAATCTTGATCCCATTTTCTGTTTTCTTATGACCGAGATAAAACAACTCTTGCTTAAAGAATTCACACTTGGACTCTTTAGCGTAGAATAAGTCCTGACAGAGCTTCATCAAGACGATTTTTAAGGGTTCTACGTGTTCCACCAAGAATTTACTGTAGACGAGAATGTCGTCTAAGAATACTACCACAAACTTTTCCAAATATGGACGAAATAAATCGTTCATCATTTGCTGGAATGTTGCTGGAGCATTTGTTAATTCAAATGGCAACACTAGAAACTCATAATGACCAAATCTAGAACGAATTCCTGTCTTTTGGACATCTTCTGTTTTGCTTGGTCTGGACCGCGCTTCTTACCCTTCTTGGTTTTCAAAGTGGTTGGAATTTGTGCAAATTGCTTCCTAGATGCCACCACTGTGGAGCTATATGCTTTCGCAATCCGAAACGCATCCTCGAGGCTTTGAAGCACATTTCGCCTGCATTCGTTCTGATAGTTGGCTGGCAACCCTAGGACAAACTGCCATAATGCCAACTTCGCATCGAATGATGGAACCCTATTCCATAGGTCCATGAATTTCTGGATATAAGAGTCTAAACTCTTTGTACCCATCTTGTAGTTCATGGACTTTAGGTAGTAGTCCACGTCATCAGCTACTACGAAAGCTTTCTTGAAAACTTCCGCAAACGCATCCCATGTAGTTGGCTTCACCGGTAAATCTCACCACCACGATGACGCTTTGCCGCATAAGAACAACACAGCACTTTCAATTTTCTTCTCATCAGGAACACCGTTCAGATTGAAGTAACTACTCCACTTGGCCAGCTAGTCCTCGACGACCTCAAGTTTCTTCTCCTTCTTCTCTCCCGAATAAATCTCCGGTTGAAAACTGAGATTGGGTGAAGACATCAATTTGAGTTGATTCAAAAGAACCTCCATTTGCTGATCTCTCATCTAATTACGATTATTCATGTCATTTAGTGCCATACTCAACTGTTGACAAATCACCATATAAGATGGTGCACCTGGATTTGTAGCCTGATTTGAAGTTTCTTTGGCCATCTCGATATATCTATCTTGGAAATTACTAAATTTAGTTAATATCAGATTAACTCATAGTAAAGTACTGTTGACCAAAAACTGACTGAAATTGATTCCAGTATGGTCAAATCACTATTTTTAGTCAATTTCATAAATATTACAAGAAACTGGAAAAAACTAAAAATTTTGAGTTTTCGCACTTTTAATTTTTTTTAAATTTTTTTTACGTTTTCTAAACATTCCTAAAAATCACATTCAGTTATTAAGCAATCGAAATCGAAATCAAAAATTCGATTCACTGTTTGATTCTTAATTTTACTTCATTAATGTCCATCAGGCATGCAAGACATGCGACATTAAACTGATTTTTGACTTTACGAAAATTTTACGTAAAAATTCAGTGTTACCAAAATTGTCAACTATAAAATCCAGTTTTGTATCTATCTGTCAGAGTACATGCGTATGACCACTCAGAACAGATCTAACCAATCCATGCATGTCAGAATCACTCAGAGAAACTACATGCAGACATTCCATGCAAGCACAATAGGATTAATCAAGAAAGCGAGAAATAGATTTGAAGGCCTATGATTTCGTAAATAATGAGATACCACATTGGGATCTAGATTAAACCTCAAAATTTCCAAAATATTTCACATTTGATCAATCGGTTTTATTTTTCCCATATCGCGACTAGGTACTAAAACACACCATTGATCATTAGATCGTTACAGTCCTAGAATTTTCTTTTCAAAATTACTGATGTCCCATACCATCAGCTCTTCCTTCTAGAAAATTCTTAGTCTCATTTGATATTCTAGAGATCCATTGATTATCTAGCTGTCCTATAATCACTATAGGATATTATCACTTGTTTCCAAACACTGGAGAATCCCATTTATTTGGATGACTAGTTATGCCAATCAAATGGATACCACAAATTCACACCTGATCTTGTGATCTAAAAAGAAGAATTAACATGGTTCAATATTACATTCTGATCCTTCCAGGTTAATGATAAGCTTCGAATCCCTATGGATCCAAGAGCATTAACTCTAGGGACAAGCTTTTATCAATCAACAGATCCAATGTAATCCATGTATCAAATTCTACTTCTAACATCACAATTGACATCCAAAACTGCGGATACCTCAATAGTCACAAAGATATTAGTTATGAATTCAACTAAATGAATTCTATCCATGAAATTAATAACTGGTATTAAGCAATTATTTACTGAGATTACCAAAATTCTAATTGCAAAATACATTTCCCAATCACACTTACTACCCATGATGTCCACTCTTCTTCCCTCCTTAGAATTTTCAGTCCCCTAAAAATCTTTTAGCTAAGGTATCAAGAAGACGTAACGACATTAGTAAATGTTTAAAATTAATTACTGTAGGAAAAAGTCCGAAACAATTTCATTTCTATCCTATACCGGGGTAGAATCACCAATATAAAATCCACCATAAAATCTTAACTGGAAATGAAATTAGTTTTAACTTTTGATCAGTTCCTAACAATTACCAATTTCAAATAAAATTGGACTGTTTTTCCTTTCCATTGAACTGGCTTAATAAATACTTCGATAAAGCTCTCTGTTATTAATGGAAATTTCATAAAATTTGGATTCGGATACTTCTTTTCTAGTATTCACACAAATTTTGTGGGATAAAGAATTACTTTCAAATATTATCCATTTTATTTCATTAATTACTTTAACAAGTATCTCAAAAGCTTTTGGTCCATTCAATCTTAATGATTAAAATCACAAACCAACTGATCAGTGTTCCAACGACTTGAAAAGGAGAAAACAAAACACAATTTAACTCCTTGTATTGGGAGTACCAATACTTCAGAGTTAAATTGTTTAAAATACATAATATCAAGGAATCAAATTCCTATACCAAGTATATGCCTGAGAACTATACCATTCTCCTCTTTCCATCAAGATCGGCTTAAAAAAGCTCATTTCAAAAATCAATTATTACAATTTGACCAAAGATCCAATAGTACCAAAGTTCTCGCTTGTGCATTTTTAACAGTTCGTGATTCTTGAAAGTTATTTTGCCCGTACCTCAATTATAAATTGCTTGCACAACTCATAACCAAGGACGTCCCAATAGAATCCAGTAGACTAATGGCGCTTTTGGTAAGTTCATTACTACAAAACTAATGACAAATTGTACATCTTGATTTATATATCTTCCACTATTTCTTTAGGCCTAATAGTTGACTGATCAGCCAACTTGATTGCAAAAGTTACAAACTTCAGTTTCGTGAGACCCCACTTGGCGGACAGTTTGATAGAGATTAGATTGACGACTCAGTTTGTCGGATAAATTAGCGGAGGTTTGAAAATTCAACAGATGATGAAGACTCTATAATTCCTCTATCGAAGGGACCACAAGCTCCCGCTAGTGAAAAAGTTGATGACACATAAAATTTTTTAGATGTCTTAGTCCAAGACTATAATATTGTGATTACAGAAGAAATTGGCAAGAGGTTGCTACTACCTCTACTGAGGCTCTTCTAGAAAAGACAAAATATAATAATGATTTTGATAATTTTTGGAAATAGTGGACATGATTCTCTTATTATTATGAAGATTTTATTTGAATCTCAGACTTTTGTGTCATGAAAATTTTAAATTAAGATATATTTTTTGATGTTATTTGTTATTTAAAATGTATGAAATATTTTTTGTAATGTTACTTTTTTAAATAAAAATAATATTCCTATAAAATGACATTTTTATTTTTATGAATGCTATTTTGAAATGATATTTTAATATTTATTTAAAATCATATTCTCAAAAAATTATTGAATATTATTAGAATTGATTATATTTTTAATATTCCAGAATTTGAAATATATTAATAGATTGACAAGTTTTTAATTATGATACGAACGTCAAGACATTTTTTATAAAAAATTTAAGTATTTTCGAAAGTCATAATTTAAAAATATTTAAAGTGATTTTAATTATAATAATAATTAGTTTGAATATGTATTAGTAATTATATTTTTTAGACCTTAGTTACAAATATCTTTATAAATGTCTACAAATTATTATTTAAAAAATAACAATTTAAATTTTTTAATTCGAATTTATATTATATTTATAAGAAATTATGTTTTTTAAACAAGCTCTTTCATAAATGAAAATTTTAATACTTTGAAATATTTGTTACAAAATAATTTCTCAAATAAGTTGAATAATTTTATTTTATTGATTGTAGTTTTTTTTAATTTAATGCTTTTGTTTTAAGTTAATTGATCTAAAATATGTGCAAATTTGAATATGTTATTAAAATTTACATCCTAATTTTTTAACATGATTATAATTTTTGAAAAAAAAAAAATGTTTCAACATGATAATACATATTTGTAAAGCATTTTGAATGTTGATATTTTCTTTAAATTTCATAAAAAATGGTTCTCCATATCATTTTTTTTTATCGCCATGTTTTTTACTCCACAATATTCTTTTCGTGTATTTATAGGTTTGATCTTGGAGAGATTATTACAAGGAGCGTTAAAAAATCTTCTAATCATAATGATCTAGAAGAATCATCAACTGTATATATATATATATATTTTTTGAAGTTCTTAAGTTTTGTTAGAAATCAGTTTACAAACCGAGATTCCTACAGAATTACAAGCGGTTAGGCACAAAGCAATATTCTCTATGGATCTATATGTAATTTTGCAACAAGTTGAAAATTATTTTTTTACGATTAAGAAAAATGTCGATCGACGTTTTCCTTCATTGTAAAATGCCTTTTCGCGACCAAGTAAAATGTCGATCAACATTTTTTTGTATTGTAAAATATTGATAAGCATTGGTCAGCACAAATGATGACCGGTCAGTCAAAATGCTGATTGGTGCTAGATATACAACCTAGAAGAAAATTCTAATCCCGAAAATTTTCAATCGACATTTTTCATGGTGTCACGCATTTTGAAGTTCCAGTCCAAATCTATTAAGGATTACTCTTAACAAATGGCGGGCTTAAACATCAACTTCGTTGAAACTACAACAAAATCACAATAGATTAGAGGAACTATTTCATCGATTGATTATAGCCTTTATTCGTCTTGTAAACATATCAAATTAGTCATTGGTTATGTTTATGACAGTTTACAAGATTGACTAAATGCATGAGATCAAGATGTCATCATATGTAGATATTACAATTAGAGATTAAGTGATAATAGTGGCACATTTTTGCTTACGTGTAGTAGGTAGCCATGTAAGACTGAAATCAATATAAGATACAGCTATAGGCGGTAGACAAAGTAGCACATGAGCTAGACATAGTACATAGTCCATTTGACTATTTTGGGTTACTATTCATGTAGTAATAATTTCAAATATGTTATGCACATGTTTTTGGCTTGTATTAGTTATTTTTGTTTGATCTACATGTGTATTTGGTTTCTAGCACATCTAAATCATTTTTTTGTGTTTGTGATGAAGTGTTGGTTGTGTTGGTGGCTTTTGTGCAAATCCTAGCACCTTGCTAGAACAAAAATTATTGAAACTATTTTATGGTTACAATGTTAAACTTAGAATTTGGAATTATCAAAGATTTAAGCTAAGTTCAAGTTCAACATAAGTTTTAAAGGTCTCAAATTTTTTTCAAGTTAAACATTGTAATTTGAACTTTTAGTCCAGAAGTGGAAGTGCAAAAGAGCACCACTCCTTTTGCTGTAACTAAGTTTCTAGCATAAAAGTTGTTTAATATCAATGTGAAGGTGCAACCACTTTGGGTCCTCAAGCTCTTGCTTTCATTGTGAATGTTTTTTTTTCTCCTTTTGCATTGTTCTCTTTTATACTGATGCTGATGCAATGTTGAGGATGGGATTGAGTGGTGAGTCTTCACTATGCAATGGCTTTCCATTTTAGCATGTTTGAGTAAAAAGCCTAAGTCTCATTGTGTGGTAGTGGTGTTTTTGGAAGTTTGTGTTGTTAGAAGTAGTGTAGATAGCTTGAAGTGGTGGTGTGACCTTTTTTGGTGTTGGTGAATGTGATGTGGTGCAATCTTAGAAGTTTAGTAGTGTGGTAGTGGTTATTTTTGTTATAATTCGGATGTTGGATGTTCTTTGATGCTTAGTTCAAGTATTTTTGATATGTTTGTGTCTTTTGTGATAGTGTAAACTAGTTTGAAGTGTGAAACCATCTTCAAAGTTCCTCATTGGATCTTACCCAACATTCAGACACTTATTTTCAACGAGCCCTTTTGCTGATCAAAGTAACCCTAAGTGGCTATTTATAATACATATCAAGGAAAGGGAAAAAAAAGTATTTTTGACCATATTCAAGATTTCACATCACAAGACTCTTCAAAAATTGCAATGTTGAGTGGATGAAGGGCAAGTAGTGAGAAGATATTGAACATGCATATGGAAAAGGACATGCAAATGGGATGAAGGAAATGATAAAAGAGAAAGTAAACTTGGTGAAGATGATGAAGGAAATTGCCATGAGGCCAACATTTTTAATGATCATCTTAAAAGGTACGACCATTTAGCAAATGTCTTCAAAAGAATGAAACCAACTGATAAGGTTGAAAGTGGAATAGTGATAGGTTAAAAGTTTGGTTGAATCTAGATCTTAGTTATAATCTAAATGAACTATTTTGTGGAAGATAAATTTGACTTTGTTCACAAAGGCTTGTAAATTTTAAGAACAACTATCATTTAACTATTATATGAGATAATTTGTTTTGGTTTTGGTGTCAAGATTAATAGTAGCTTTTTTAGTTTCAAGTTAGACTAGTAAACGAAGGCAAAAGATAGTCATGACGATTAAAATTACTAAGAGCTTTACTTTTCTCAAGACATGCATATGTACTTATGTAACACTAATAAGAAAGTGTTACATGTGCATATGGTGCTAGAAATGATACCACAACTTTTACAATTACAATATTAGCAAACATAACATGCTATGTACTATATTGCATTTTATCTTTCACACACATCCATTTTTACTTTTGCGATAATATCCTAAATAATTAACAATTCGCAAAAAATAACTAACAATCAATTGAGATCCTAGGTAATAGCTACAATTTTCTAATTAAGCACTCCTAACTACCCACTAAATATTTATCTTTGAAATGCTTAAATTATGTTCGAAATAGTCAAGATTGATTTCTTCACTAAGATGATTCAACATAAATTATTTTGAAAGTTATGTTTTCCAATGATGTGTGTGTGTGTGTGTGTGCACGTACACACATACATACCAATGTACATAGAGTTATACACAGAGAGCTAGAAAAAGCCAATGTTCATACATGTAGTTTTTCTAGATCAAACTCTTTACATCATAAGAAGGTGACTTTTATGTCTACCCACGTGTGTCTCTTTAAAAAATTCAAAAATTGATGACATCAATTCAAATGCTATACTAAAAAATGTTAGTAATAATTATAGCTATATGATGTTTCAAATTGTACAATATATATTTGTCTTATCCAATAATACATTTATCAACTTGAAAAACTTTAGAGTTCGATTGACATGTACTTTGACATTGGGTCCATTCTGAAGTATATTTATGTGTGATATTAAAAGTGCAACATACTTGTGTCTTCGTTTACTAATGAATTTATTCAACAAATTGAGTTAAACTAAAGCAAGAGCATAAATATTCAGATACCATCTCCTTGGGATCTAAATTTTACTTTAAATCTGGATACATGCCTTCACTTTTTCATACTAATAATACCAAATACTATTCTTGTGAATAATAGGTTTCATATTGGAATTCACATGGTAAAATTCCTTTATATGCAAGACAAATTCTAGTGTAAAAAATTTCAATATGCTTTGGAGTATGAATTATTGGATAGTCTATACTATTATAAGTTGAATGTCTATATTTCACTCCAACATTTTAGCAAATATGGAAAACCTTCATTAATTTGTTGGAACATACAAGTTCATGTTGTAGTAATGGAGAAATCATATTGATCATTACATGTATTTACAACCTTTATATTGCAACCTTCAATGTCAGTTGGTGGTGAGTGCATAGAAGTCAACATTATATACACAACAAAGTGACCACTAGATGCATACTAATATAAAATGTAGCTATTTGAAATAGTTTAATATGATACAAGTTTAAAATTTGATGCAATCAAGGCAAGCAAGCTAAATTGGTATGAGAGGTCATGCATAGGCTCAAACTTGGCCTTATGCATCATCAACATCTTGCATCCAAAGTGATCCCTACTACTAGTTATACAATTTACATGTATTCATGAAGAAATACACTACATCAACACTACAACACTAGAACACACAAAATGTTGTTTGCATGATTAGTATGATATGTTGTAATACTTGTTAAACTAGGCTCTTATTGCATATGTATTTCTCCATGCTAAATTCTCCTCAAAATGTATGATGACATGTCTTGGCTAAGTTTGTAGCCAAAAGAAATCCTCAATGTGAAATCATTCATCAATTTTAAACATGTCTTCATTCGTAGAATTTGTCATCCCATGTAATTGTTTGCAAAAAAGCATTCAAACTAACTTTATAACCAACTTCAAGATGACAATAAACACAAAGCACCAGTATTTTTTATATATATAAAAATCAACATTGATTTTGATGTAACACACTATACGATTGAAGTTTTATTCCAAACTAAGATGATCTTCACTTTTTCCAAGTTAGGATGATGCAATATCAAGTTGACTCTTTAGAATGTGCTTGTTGTCACTCACTACATATTAGTTTAATACACATGCATGTTTCAACTATCAAAACTTAAAAAATGAATAGTGTTGGCCATTTTTTTAACACACAGAAACACGTATATGATGACATATGTGACTTGGCTAAAAGCAGTACTTCAAGCATTTTCTATGATAAGGACTGCCATGTTCATTTTGGAATCATGTAATGACTAAAGTTTGGCACATTGTTTTCAAGTTATCACTTATTAGAATACATCATAAGGAGAAATTAAGTTATAGATGTAAAAAAGAAGACTTAAAAAAAATGGAACAATAGATATAGCATTATCAATCAATTCCCACTCCATGTAGCCTAAAATAATAGCTCAAATAGCACTCAGATGATATATTTATCCTAATCGGATAGATGGCTCTCATGTAGCACTTATAATAGCGATTCAATCAGTCACTCAAGTAGCACTCATAAAGCTTGTTCATGTAACTAGTGTGACTCGCTCAGGTAACTATCACTAACTTACACTAGTATCATAAGTCGATTTGCTTTCAAAAAACCATATAGCCTTTCTACACTCTTCAACTTGTACAAATGCCAAATCTTTTTCATATAGATAACTTACCTTGCAACTTAGGCCATTGTCGTAGCACCTCCTATTGATGTTGTACTAAAATGAAACATAAGACAAGTGTGCTAGTGTCTTTTTTAGTTTTCTAGACTATATCCAATCCTATGATGTGGTGCTAAAGGTGTGAGAAATTGGCAAAAATCTAGCTTGGTATTTTTATGAAAGAAGTTTGTAAGTGAATCTCACATGTGTGGAGGATGTTCCCACATGTGGAGAATTGTGAATTAAATTAAAAATGTTTGATATAGGGGTCTCATAGAATCTCATAGTCAAGCATTTAGGTGTAGGATGTTGATAGGTGGTCAAATTTAGCATAGATGGCAAATTATCCATTTCCACTTGTAATGCCACTATTGAGCCAAAATAGAGTAGGAGGCCAAACTCGTGCCATTTAGAGTGTAGACAAGTGTAATGCTTTTGTTTGATGAAGTTTAAGAGGTCCAATAGGATTTAGAGGTGGAACCATGAGTGGTCCAATAGAATTTGAGGTTTGCTTGAAAATGGTCCAATAGAATTTAGAGGTGAATGGATCAATGGTCCAATAGGATTAAGAGGTGGCAAAAGTGTGGTCCAATCATGATTGAGCATTGTGGTAGCTCATGGATCTATTAGTATCATTGTACTTCTCATTTGGATCTAATTGATTTTGAGATTGAGTGGATTTTGTGAGTAATTTGTTTTCTAGCTTTCTCTCTCTACCCGAGAGCTCATGATGATTTTCTCTCTCTACTTGAGGAGAGCAGCTTGTTTTTACCTAGATTATTTTTGGAACACTTCCCACACGTGTTAGTGAGAGTTGGAAGTGATTGAATGCATGTAGTAGTGTGTTTTTGCCATAGAATCAAAGGTAGATCTTGAATCTCAATCTAGTCTTGATCTTGGTGCATCTACACACCTTCGGAGATCACAAGTACATGTTGTGGACAGTCCACACGTGTGAAATCAACATGGTATTAGAGCCTACCTAAGGCTACCATGCATTTTGATCCATTTGAGTGAAAACTATTCATCAATCTTGAGCTAGAAATTGTCAAGATCCATTGTCCTAGCTATCTTGTCCAATTTTGGATCAAAAAAGATCAATAGGGCATTGATTGGGTCTGACCTGGTACTGTATGGAATCAGGTGCTCAGACACATGTGAGGAACATCCAATTTCAGTTTGGGAGTTCTCTTTGATGTTTGACCCAAAAATCTTGTTAGATAGCTTGTTTTGAAGCTATTTTTGTCTAGTTTTTGATGCAATCAGTTTCATTCCATTTGGTTGTGCCAATCAAAAGCTATAAGCTTTTGAAGAGGGTTAGGTAGGGCACCTAGACTTGGGTGGACACATTTGGTTTGGTCAAGAGAGTGCTTTGTGCATCGGAACAGGTTGAAAGAAGAAGATCAGGTCACTTCAACATGGCTACAAGTGGAGGCTTTATGTTGGAGAGCAATGATAGGCTTACCTCAATCAACTATGCTACTTGGAAGGTGAGGATGGAGTCCTTATTGGAGATGAATGAGTTGATGGAGATTGTTGCAGGTGTGGAGGAGAGGCCTCAAGCACCTCAAGATCAAGTGAGGTATGACAAGAGAGCAAAGAAAGCTCTACACATGATTAAGATGAATGTTACCGATGAACTTCTCAAGGAAGTTGGTAACTGCACATCATCGTTGGAGGCTTGGGAAGCTTTGAAGAAGCTTTATGAATCCAAGTCTACATCAAGAGTGCTTACTCTTAGGAGACAAATATTTCAAAGTTTGCAAAAGAAGGAAGAGAGTACTCATGCTTTTGTTTTGAGGGTGAAAGCATTTAATGATGAGTTAGCATGTATTGATGAAAGCATTAAGGATGTAGAACTTGTTCAAGTTATACTTAATGTCTTGTTGGATGATCATGCTAATCTTGTTCAAAGTTTTGCTATTCAAAAGACTTTTCCAAGTATTGTGGATTTGCAAGAGATTTTGGTAAATGAGGAGTATAGGCTTCAATCAAGAGGAGGTGGATCTACATCGACATCTCATTATGAAGTGGAGGCTATGTTTATCAAAGGCAAGTTCAAGAGCAAAGGCAGAGGCAAGTGGTCTAAAGGGCAAGATCAAGGTGAGACTTCTTTTTTTGGCCAAAAGAAAGATAAGTCTAAGTTGAAATGCTTTTATTGTGGAATCAAAGGGCATTTTGCTAATGAATGTTTGAAGAAGCAAAGAGATGAAGGTAGCAAGCAAATCAACTTTACTACTAATGATGAGGATCTAGGTGGTTGTGATTCTCTTTTGATGTGTTCTTCAAGTCCAATATTAAGTGAAGGTGACAAAAATTCATGGTGGATTGATAGTGGAAGGTTGCTAGCAAACGAATATGCTCAAGAGTATGGTATTGACTATGATGAGACCTTTGCACCCGTGTAGTAATACATTCTTGAATGGATACCTTGAAGAGGAGTTGTACATGGAGCAATCTGAGGGCTACTTCTTTAATGGCAAGCCAAATCATGTGTGTTTTTTAAAAGAGTTTGTATGGGCTTAAGCAGGCACCAAGGAGTTGGTATGCTAAGCTTAACACTTTCGTACTTTCTCAAATTTTCATTATGAGTGAGTATGATAATACACTTTACTAAAGATTGAATGGAAATGATGTTACTATCCTTATAATCTATGTGGATGATATTGTTTTGAGTGGAGGCAACAATCAAGATATAGATGACATCAAGATAGCACTCAAGAAGGAATTCGAGGTACATGATCTTGGGCATTTGTAGTACATCTTAAAAAAAAGATAAAATTAGGACTTTCCAAACTACTTTTATTTGTCAAGAGAAGTATGCTAACTATATTGTTAAAATATTTCATATGGATAATGCTAAATCTATTGATACTCTTATGAAATCAAATGTAAAGCTCATTATAAGAGGTAATGAAAGATCCTTCAAGGAGTTATTCACTCATGTGTCTAACCATCACAAGACCATATCTAAGCTATTGTGTTGGTAGATTAAGTCAATTCATGCATGTGTGGAGCATTGGAAGCTAGGCAAGAGAGTATTGAGATACATCTCATGTTCTAGAGATTTTGGCATTGTTTATAGGGGACCATCACCTAACCTATATGGATTTTTAGATTTAGACTTTGTAGGAGATCAGATGGATAGGAAATCCATAAGTGCACATGCTATTTTTATAGGTTATGGAGCTATCTCATGGATATCAAAGAAACAAGCAACAATCTCTTTATCAACAACTGAAGCCGAGTACAAAGCCTTGACTTCATGCACCAAGGAGATGCTATGGATCAAAAGAATGGTATTGGATCTTGACTTGCTAGATTTTCAAAGTGTCCAATCATCTTTTTTGATAACCTTTCAGCTCAAAGTCTGGCAAACAATCATGTTTTTCATGCAAGCAGCAAACATATCAAAGTGGCTTATCATTTTGGGAGAGAACAAGTCATGGCAAAGGAAGTGGAGCTTTAACATGTCTCATCAAGGGAGTGTGTAGCTGATATCTTTACCAAAGCATGAGACAAAGAGTTGTTTATGAATCATAGAACTCATCTTGGAGTACTATCTAGATCTATGCTAAAACTAGTTGAAGAGGGAGTGTGAAAATTTCAACTAGTTAAGTTGAGTTAAGTTGGCAAATTTGAGGCCAACGTTAAATTTCAACTTAGAGACAAATTTTATTATGTTAATAAGGCCTAAGAATAGTGAATTTACTATTTTTATTAGCTAGTCAAGTTTATAGGTCTCATTTAGACCTATTGTTATTGGTTGATTTGGATACAATGCATCTAGTCATAAAAATCTAGGTTTTTGATGAAGTACCTAGAAACTACCATGTAGGGTAACTTTTGGCAAGTGGCCAAATGACAGAATTTTTCTAGTGAGTGTAATGTATGCAAGATTTTGCTCTTCATTTGGGGAACATTCATCTTCAATGCTCCTTCCAGCTCTTCTTCTCTTGATATCTTGATTTCTAATGTGTAGAATGCTAATTTTCTTGTTGTTCTTGAGTTCACACGTGTGAAGTACTACTACTTTTGTATGGAAAGGGACAATACTATATTGGATCATGGTGATTTTAATGAGAATTGAATGTATTTTCATGTTAGATGCATGAATTTCTACATTGTTGATGAACTAGATGTGCAACCACATTTACCTCTAGATCTTATTTTCTTTCATTTTAGCCACTTTCACTAAGAGTCAATTGTGAAAGTAGAAAGCTCCCAACATTTTTATATGAGGCCTTCTGATTCACTTTATGAAAAAGTTTTTGGAAAAAAACCTTTTGTTGATGTCACACGTGTGGACTGTCCACAACATGTACTTGTGATCTCCTACGGTGTGTAGATGCACCAAGATCAAGACTAGAGTGAGATTCAAGATCTATCTTTGATTCTATGGCAAAAACACACTACTACATGCATTCAATCACTTCCAACTCTCACTCACACGTGTGGGAAGTGTTTCAAAAATAATCCAAGTAAAAACAAGTTGCTCTCCTCAAGTAGAGAGAGAAAATCATCATGAGCTCTCGGGTAGAGAGAGAAAGCTAGAAAACAAATTACTCACAAAATCCACTCAATCTCAAAATCAATTAGATCCAAATGAGAAGTACAATGATACTAATAGATCCATGTTCCAAGATTGAATCTTCATGCAATATGACATCTCTATTCACAATCACTTTTGAAATAGAGAGTGTAAAGACACTAAAGGCCTCCTTGATGGATGAGTATCCAATCATGATCCATGATCTTGGATCATCCTTCCTTCTTGTTTCCAAGGGAATATGTGCAAAGCAAGCACTACCAAGTTCACTAAGGTGATCAACCTTAGGCTTCATCTTGAATAAAACTTCATATGGTGCTATTCCTTCAAGAGCTCCAATACTCCTCAAAGCTTTGATCTTCAATGAGAATTGCTTCTCAACATATGCTTTGAATAATAAGGAATAATCATACACCATAATACTTGAAGAGAGAAGATATGTGCATCTTGTGTGATCATCCTCCTTTGAAATACTGGACATATAAGAAACATCAAGAAAGTTTGCACCCTCACTTGGATCCAATTTGTAGATGCCTTCAAATCTTGATCCATATGCAAAGATCTCACCATCCTTCTTGATAACACAATTGTCAATATTGAAATTGAAATCAAAGCCACTATCAAGAAGTTGGCCAACACTTAAGATGTTCTTTGTAAGCTTTGGGACAAAAAGAACATTGCTGAGAAAGAGATCTTTGGAAGATGCAAGCTTCAAGGGAATAATCCCTACTCCTTCAATATTGCACTCATGCTTACTTGCAATGTATATGGTCTTCTTGACTCCATCATAAAGCATAATAGATGAAAAAGAGTGCTTGGAGCCACACATATGTGAAGATGCTCCACTATCAATATACAATGAGTCATCCTTGTTGAAGGTGGAAGAGGAGAAGCTTGATGCCATAAGAGAGCCTTCTCCATCACTTGCAATATAGTCTTCTTTCTCATTGGTGATGTTGGCTTGATTGAGTTGATTCTTCTTCTTGAATCAATTGGTGGCATAATGGCCTTTCTTGCCACAGTAAAATCACTTGATCTTCTTCTTCTTGAGATTTGAATTAGAAGCATGAGAGGTATCCTCCTTCTCTCCATCTTGGTCTTTAGCTTTGTCATTAGAGAAGTAATGGTGTTGCTTCTTACTCCTCTCTTTGTGCTTGGCAAATAGAACTTTGCCATCATCATGATTGAGTGATAGCTTGTCCATCCTCAAGAGTTTGTACTCTTGTCTTGATTCTTCAGAAATAAGCACACTTTGAAGGGCCTCCAAACTTGGTAGCTCCTCCTTAATGGACAAGGTTGTCATATTCATCTCTCAAGCCATTGAGAATGACTTGGACTAGCTCACTTTGATTGATTGAGTCACCAATACATGCAAGCTCCCTATGAATATCCTTGACTCTCAAAACATAATTAGATGCACTCTTTTGACTACTTTGGAAGATTTGATTTCTAAGAGTGAGGAGCCTAGAGGTGTTCTTAGCCTCATAGATGGACTTGAGACAATCCCAAGATTTCTTGGATGTAGAACAATCACCAATCTCCCTCAATATCTCATTAGAGACATTCATCTTAACGTAGTGGAGAGCCATCCTAGCTCTCTTCTTGTATTTTTGTACTTCTTGAAGGACTTGAGACTCCTCCTCAGTCCCAAGTACAATGTTCATCACATCTTGGAGTATCAAGATGGACTCCATCCTCAACTTCCATATTGAGTAATTGGAAGTAGACAATCTCTCACTTGGTTGCAACAAGTATGAACTCATTGAAGTCATGTAAAGTGGAGATAAATAAAAGTGATGAACAAAAAATGTTGCTTCTCTCTCACTATAAGATCCAATAATGGTGTGCTACCATCTCCTATGCAAGATCTTGCAACAAACTGTGAGATGATTCTCACTAGTTATCTCAATCTCTCCAAAACTAGATCTACTTCACATCAAATGATGGAGTATGGGCAAAGTTAGGATCAAACACTCTTAGCATGTGTGAAATACACTAAGAAACCCAATTTGACTCAAATACAATGATATTGCATGAAACAAATGGCTAAGATCTCAAAACAGTGCCTAGATCACATATAGATGAGATTGGTAAGCATTCAATTGTGATTTTGAATGCCAACAAATGCACTCAAGAAGAAATCACAAAGATATGGAACCTCTCAAATCTCTTCTAGCACTTCTCACTAGAAAATCAACACATAGAATAGTGAAATTTGGATCAACCTATGATCTATCCTCAATCTAATGATTCTTGCCACTTCATAAGATTGAAACACACTCAAATGAAGTTCATTAATCTCACAAACTAGAGATCCAATCAAAATTAGAGTTTTGACAAAATCACAAAAAATTGAATAACTCAAATTCTACATGCGATTTCTAGAAACTTGATATATCTTCTTGTAGCCTCCACTGAGACCTTCCTAATGCACCAAAAGTCATCTAATTTTAGTAACTAATTGTGAAATCAGAATTGATCAAGTATATAATCCTATATTGAGTTTTGACCTACAAAAGATCCAATCTACATATGCAAAAATGCTGATTTTTGAGTAGAAATCAATCTAGCATGCTCTAGCATTGGTAACTCCTCCAAATCCTTGCTAAAGATGGCTGATCCTTTCATAACCTGAAACACAATAGCTCTGATACCACGTGAAGGATTTCAGATCATTGAAGATCCAATCCATGTCCTCGATCTTTGGTTACAATAAGAAGCAAACCAACAATCCTGTCAATGTAGAAAAATCAGCATCTACATACAAAATGAGATGCAAACTCTAAGAGATACTGATCAAACATGAACCAAAACATAAAATATGGTTGTTGTCCGTAAAATTATAGTACCCTACTGTATTTCACACGTGTGGATCCAAAAATAACAATAAATGATCATTCTACACAAGGAATTGCAAGATAACAGCACGAGAGTGCACCAATGAGTAGTAGAACCCAAAGAAAACCATGTATAATGATTAAATGAGAGAGAGAAGAGAAAAGATGTGTCCATCCACGAGTTACATCCTTTTATAGAGTGTCCAAACCCTATTTGGCCACTTGGCTTTGTTAAATTTCACACGTGTGGACTGTCCACTACATGTACTTGTGATCTCCTAAGGTGTGTAGATGCACCAAGATCAAGACTAGATTGAGATTCAAGATCAATCTTGAATCCTATGGCAAAAACACACTACTACATGCATTCAATCACTGCCAACTCTCACTCACACGTGTGGGAAGTATTCAAAAAATAATCTAAGTAAAAACAAGCTGCTCTCCTTGGGTAGAGAGAGAAAATACATCAAGAGCTCTCGGGTAGAGAGAGAAAGCTAGAAATCCAATAACTCACAAAATCCATGAAATCACCAAATCAATTGACTTCAAAATGAGGATTACAATGATACTAGTAGGTCCACGAGCTACCACTATGCTTAACTATGATTGGACCACATTTTGTCACCTCTTGATCCTATTGGATCATTGATCTATGCATCTCTTAATTCTATTGGACTATATTCAAGCACACCTCAATTTCCTATTGGACCTCACAAGGTTCCACCTCTATATCCTATTGGACCTCTTGGAATTCATCAAACAAAAACTTTACACTTGTCTACACTCTAATTAGCAAGTGTTTAGCCTCTTACTCTATTTTGGCTCAATAGTGGCATTACAAGTGGAAATGCATAGTTTGCCATCTATGCCAAATTTATTCCTGTCAACATCCTACACCTAGATGCTTGATGTAAAAAACATAAGACCCCTATATCTAACATAGATAATGTTTTTCAATTTTTCACACTCCTCCTAAAAAATTATCTATGAAGATTTGAGCATTGATCTTGATATAACTCCAAGATTAGATCTATGCTTGATGAAAGCACTTTTGCTCAAAGGCTTGGTGAGTAGATCGGCAATACAAGAGGACGAGTTGACATGCTCCAAATAGATTTCTCCTCCAATAAGCTTTTCTCTCACAAAATGGTGTGCCACTTCTATGTGCTTGCTTCTTGCATGAAATATGGGATTATTGGCAAGAGCTTGGGCCGAGATGTTATCACACTTGATCATTGGTAGATCATCCTCCTTGATGCACTTTAGTTCCATTAATAACCTCTTGATCCAAAGCACTTCTTTGGTAGTTGTAGTGAGTGCCTTGTACTCGGCCTCACATGAAGAGAGAGATATAGTATCTTGCTTTTTGGAAAGCCAAGATATTATATTGCCTCCAAGAAATATAGTGTATGCAGTAATAGACTTTCGATCCATCTTGTCACTTGCAAAGTCCGAATCCGAGTAGCCAATAATGGATAGATCTTCACTTTTATAGAGTAGACCATAATCACAAGATGAAGATACATATCTTAGAATCCTCTTGGCCATCTTCCAATGATGGATCTTAGGTTCTTGCATAAATTGACTCAATTTGTGCACACAAAAACTAAGATCGGGCCTAGTAATGGTAAGCCAAATCAAGGAGCCTACAAGACTCCTAAAAAGTGTGATGTCCTCAAAGGATCTTCAATCACCTTTATTAGGATCTTTTACAATTTGCTCCATTGGAGTATCTATGCTCTTAGAATTTTCCATATGGAATTTTTTCAACATAGAGTGAGCATATCTAGATTGGCATATAAAGACATGATTTTCATAAAAATTTATTTTCTAGGCCTAGGATGTAATGTATCTCTCCTAGATCTTGCTTTTTAAACTCACATCCAAGTGCTATCTTGGTTTCATCAACTAGCTTGATACAACTTCCACAGAGAATAATGTCATCAACATAAATTAGAAGAATGACAATATTGCTATCAACAAACTTTAGATACATGGAAGGATCATAGTCACTAAGAGTAAATCCTAGTGAGATAAGAAAAGAGTTAAGTCTTGAATACCATGATCTTGGTGCTTGCTTGAGTCCATAAAGACTTTTGAAGAGCAAGCACACTTTGGACTCATCCTTGATGAATCCTTGAGGTTGTTCCATATAGATCTCCTCCTCAAGATAACCATTTAGAAAAGCATTGGATACATCTAATTGGAACACCTTCCACTTGAAAAAACAAGCAAGAGAAATAAGAATTCTTATTGTCACCATCTTTGCAACGGGTGCAAAGGTCTCCTCATAATCAAGACCATGGATTTGAGCAAATCCTTTGGCACATAATCTTGCTTTATGCTTGTTGATGGTGCCATCATGATTGAACTTGATCCGAAATACCCACTTGCAACCAATCACATGCTTGTTGGAAGGAGGATCCACAAGCTCCCAAGTATTGTTGGTGATCAATGCATCATACTCTTGCTTCATGGCATCATACCACTCCTTGGTATTGAGTGCCTCTTGTACATTCTTTGGCTCTTCATGAGAGACATAAAAAACATAATTAGTGGAATCAAGATCCACTTGTTTGCCTTTGTCAACATATGAGAGCCTCTTAGGCTCGGATCTATCTCTCATGGATCTTCTTGGTGAAAAAATCCGAGGAGAGTCTTCTTCAAATCTCGACCCCATCACATCATGATTGTCTTCAAAATCAATAATTGATGATGCATCCATAGATTTCTTGATCTCGGCCTCTTCAAATGATGAGTGTTGATCTTCATGAAAGACAACATCTCTACTTTCAATAACTTGAGAAGTAGAGAGTATAAAGACTCTATAGGCCTTCTTGGTGGATGAGTATCCAACCATGATCCCTTTGCATGCACTAGGATCTTCCTTCTTCCTTGTTTCCAAGGGAATATGGACAAAGCATAAGCATCCAAAAACTCTAAGGTGATCAACCTTAGGCTTCTTCAAAAATAAGATTTCATATGGTGACTTTCCTCTAAGAGCTATATGTGGGAGCCTATTGCAAAGATAATTTGCACAATTAATGGCTTCTCCCCAAAAATCTTTGGGCAAAGATGCCTCAATTCTCATAGATTTTGCACATTCACATAGAGATCTATTCTTTCTCTCGGCCACTCCATTTTGAGATGGAGAGTAGGCACAAGAAAACTCTCTTTTAATGCCTTCAAGCTCACAAAAATCTTGAAATTTATTGGAGATATATTCACCACCTCCATCACTTCTAAGAACTTTAATCTTGAATGAGAATTGCTTCTCTACATAAGCTTTGAAAATAAGGAAATGATCAAACACCATAGATTTTGAAGCAAGAAGATATATCCAAGTGAATCTTGTGTAATCATCAATGAAAGTAACAAAACAAGTGGCTCCTCCCTTGCTTGTAGTTGATGAGAAATGCACATCCGAGTGGATTAACTCCAAAGGATGCTTGCTTTTGATAGAAGATCTTGTAAATGGCTTTTTGTGAGATTTAGCAATAGCACAAGCCTCACAAGGCTTGATCTTCTTGGAGAATGACTTTGGCAAGCCAATAGCTTTGGATTCTTTGATCATAGAGAGCATGGATTTGTAGTTGGGATGTCCCAACGTCCTATGCCATAATTCCTCCATAGAGAGCTTGTTCACAAGAGCAACATTACAAGCATTCACATACTCATTTGGATCTAGTTTATAGATGCCACCAAATCTAGATTCTAATGCAAGTATCTCATCATTCTTCTTGATAGTGCAAGTATCAACATTGAATTTTATATCAAGGCCATTATCAAGCAATTGGCCAACACTAATAAGATTCTTGGTAAGCTTAGGTACATAAAGAACTCTAGAGAGAGAAAGAACTTTAGAGGATGCAAGCTTCAAGGGAATGTTCCCTATACCTTCAATAGGACATTCAAAATCATTTGCAGTGTATATTGATTTCTTCACTGCATCATAAGGTGCAATAGAGGAGAAAGAGTCCTTGGAGCTACACATATGTGAAGAGGCTCCACTATCAATATACCATAGGCCGTCCTTCTTGAAAGGAGTAGATGAGAAACTAGAGACCATAAGAGACCCCTCTCCATCACTTGCAATAGTGTCTTCCTTCTCATTGGTAATATTGGCTTGCTTGAGTTGATTCTTCTTTTTGAAGCAATTGGTGGCATAATGACCTTTCTTGCCACAATAAAGGCACTTGATCTTCTTCTTCTTCTTGAGCTTGGATGATGAAGCATTAGAGGAATCATCTTCCTCCTCATCTTTGTCTTTGGATTTGACTTTGTCCTTGCTTGAGGATTGTTGATGTTGGTTCTTGCTCCTCTCTTTGTGCTTATCCTTGGCAAAGAGAGCTTTGCCATCATTATGAGTGAGAGAAAGCTTGTCCATCCTCAAGAGCTTGTACTCTTGTCTTGATTCTTCTGAAATTAGCACACTTTGGAGAGCCTCCAAACTTGGTAGCTCCTCCTTAATGGCATAGGATTGGACAAGGTTATCAAATTCACTTCTCAAGCCATTGAGAATGACTTGAACTAGCTCATTTTGATTGATGGAATCACCAATGCAAGCAAGCTCTCTATGAATATCTTTTACTCTCAAAACATAACTAGATGCACTCTCATCACTCTTTTGGCTGCTTTGAAAGATTTGATTCCTAAGAGTGAGAAGCCTAGAGGTATTCTTAGCCTCATAGATAGTCTTGAGACAATCCCAAGCTTCTTTGGCTGTTGTACAAGTACCTATCTCCCTCAATATCTCATTAGAGACATTCATCTTAATGTAGTGGAGAGCCATCCTAGCTCTCTTTTTGTATTTTTGAACTTCTTGAAGAACTTGTGGTTCTTCTTCAAGGCCAAGAACTATGTCCATCACGTCTTGAAGGATCAAGATGGACTCCATCCTCATTTTCCAAATTGAATAATTTGAAGTGGTCAATCTTTCACTTGGTTTCAGTGATGAACCCATTGAAGACATTTGAAGTGAAGAAAACTCAAATGATGAACAATAAATGTTGTTACACACTTTCAATAGGATCCAATAATTGAGTACTATCTCCTCCTATGAAAGATCTTACAACAATTTGTGAATTGATTCTCACTAGCTACTCAAATCTCTCTAAAACAAGATCTATTTCACATCAAATGATGGAGTATAGGCAAAGTTAGGATCTAACACTCTTAGCACGTGTGAAATACACTAAGAAACCAAATTTGACTCAAATACAATGATATTGCATGAAACAAAATGGCTAAGATCTCAAAACAGTGCCTAGATCACATATAGATGAGATTGGCAAGCATACAACTGTGATTTTGGATCAACCAAGCAACCTCTTGACCAAACCAAATGTGTCCACCCAGGTCTAGGTGCCCTACCTAACCCTCATCAAAAGCTTATAACTTTTGATTGGCTCAACCAAATGGAATGAAACTGATTGCAACAGAAACTAGACAAAAATAGCTTCAAAACAAGCTATCAAGCAAGATAAATGGATCAAACATGAGAGAGAACTTCCAAACTGAAATTGGATGTTCCTCACACGTGTCTGAGCACCTGATTCCGTACAGTACCAGGTCAGACCCAATCAATGTCCTTTTGATCTCTTTTGATCCAAGATTGAACAAGATAGCTAGGAAAATGGGCCTTGACAACTTCTAGCTCAAGATTGATGAAATTTTTTTCACTTAGATGGATCAAAATGCATGGTAACCTTAGGTAGGCTCTGATACCATGTTAAATTTCACACGTGTGGACTGTCCACTACATGTACTTGTGATCTCCTAAGGTGTGTAGATGCACCAAGATCAAGACTAGATTGAGATTCAAGATCAATCTTGAATCCTATGGCAAAAACACACTACTACATGCATTCAATCACTTCCAACTCTCACTCACACGTGTGGGAAGTATTCAAAAAATAATCTAAGTAAAAACAAGCTGCTCTCCTCGGGTAGAGAGAGAAAATGCATCAAAAGCTCTCGGGTAGAGAGAGAAAGCTAGAAATCCAATAACTCACAAAATCCATGAAATCACCAAATCAATTGACTTCAAAATGAGGAGTACAATGATACTAGTAGGTCCACGAGCTACCACTATGCTTAACTATGATTGGACCACATTTTGTCACCTCTTGATCCTATTGGATCATTGATCTATGCATCTCTTAATTCTATTGGACTATATTCAAGCACACCTCAATTTCCTATTGGACCTCACAAGGTTCCACCTCTATATCCTATTGGACCTCTTGGAATTCATCAAACAAAAACTTTACACTTGTCTACACTCTAATTAGCAAGTGTTTAGCCTCTTACTCTATTTTGGCTCAATAGTGGCATTACAAGTGGAAATGCATAATTTGCCATCTATGCCAAATTTATTCCTATCAACATCCTACACCTAGATGCTTGATGTAAAAAACATAAGACCCCTATATCTAACATAGATAATCTTTTTCAATTCTTCACAGGCTTTCCCTCCAAAATGTAAACCCCACTATTTTTGAGTCTAGATTCAATGTACCCAAAGTTCAAATTTGAATCTCTCTCAAACTCGACTACCAACTTTCTCACACTTTCAAAAAGTGTTTATTGAATGTATTTTAAACTAATACAACTTCAAAAATTTTATCTCTAAGTCTAAAATGAGTTTTGGCCTCTTATTGACAATCTACCAAAATATGACTAAACTAGACTAAACTAGTTGAAATCTCTCACATGCAACACTTGCCTTTAAAATTGCAAAGGTGTCCTCCAAATGCCGAAGATTGCCCTTAACTAAAGGCAAAGGACAAAAGCCAAGGAGTGTCGCATCGTCCGTTTGTGGATTTACTCATTACGTTTTCACGCTCCAACAATGAACTGAACTATTGATCAGTTTAATAGCTGTTAACGATCTTGTAATTGTAAAGTTAAGATAGAACAAGATCCTCCAATTGCTATATATGTTAATAAGTGATTGAAGAAAAAAGAGTGAGGCAGACCTGCTCAACATTCACATTCTTCCTGCAGCAGGCAATAGCAGCTGACATTTCTATGTCAGTGATTCATGTAGTATTACTGCGGTGATGTTTTTACCTTCCATCACTTATTGTCTTGCAATATTCTACAATGTGGCACACTGCTATGGATTCAACTTGTTTTTCTATAGTAATTAATAGCAGCTGGCATTTCTACATCCGTGATTCACACGACGACATTGTAGTTGTGTGCAAATGTATTGTCCATCCAATTATTTGATGTACATATTTTATTGTGCCATTCTTTTTCTGTTATTGCAAGAATGCTATTCTTTATGTCTTGTTTCTGCTAAGTGTAGGTGATCTTTGACACCTCAGTCACTGGCGTAATCTATTGTATTTGTTATTGTTAAGTAGCTCTCTTTCTGAGCAATTGCGTCCACTGATCACAAGTAGTTCTACACACAATTAGAATGATTCATGCACTAGCAACGACATTCTTAAACACACATTGTACATGACCCATTCATGCTCTCTCATGCTAATGACTCACACAATTCATTCATTTACAACATATGAGACAGACATTGTATATGTTTTTCACGCATCGATTCTTTTTCTTTCGGACAGATTGTCAGTAATAGGTTCATGAACCTTCACAGATTGTGATTAGCTTTGGGAAGCACACAGTTACGCCCGCTATCATCTTGTGCTCACCAGCTTAATTGACTTGTATATTTTGTTATACATAATCTGATTACACCTTTGTCTATTTTTGCGTTCAGATTCGTGTCAATACTACAATGCTTTTCTATGTTATGTCTGGCTATCTATTTGCTTTGTCTGGTTGTCTGCTCATCGCTTCCGCAAATTTATTATTCGCAAATAATTATTTGTCTAGCTGTTCGCGACTGATAATTAGTCTTGTCTTTCGCGACTAATTCGCGACTGATTCACGAATTATTTGCGACTGATAATTTGTCTAGTTGTTCGCGACAAATTATATTTCTGATGTTATAAGGGAAGCTCCCTAAGATCCTACTTACAAGACAAAACACAATGGAAAACACACTATGGAGCAACCACCCAACCAAGTAGAAGCAACCAATCAACTCTAGAAGCTTCACCCTCAAGCCAAGGAACAAGAAGTATGAATGTAAAGTGAAACCCTGGCAATGAGTCCATGATCACAATGAGGAGTAGGGCGAGTTTGGCCTCAATATATAGAGCCAAACGCAACTTGGGCACATAGTCTTGCATAGCCCTAAGTTCCATGTACATAGATTCACCTAGAATAGAGTCCTATGCATGGACCACCTATTCATAGAATTGCTATTGATAACTCTACACATGCATACACTGTCTCATACCTTGTCTAAACTCCATTTAGCGTGTTCTGGGCCTCACAAGGATATTAGTTACTTTCGGGTCACATCTAGTATGACGTGGCATAACTAACAGCTTGATTCACTGGAGTACCGTGTATCCAAGACTAGGAGTATACTGAATCCTACTTATTGGTCATGGACATAACATTCTTCCCTCCTTAAACTGTTTCTGTCCTTAGAAACTCTCTAAACAGGAAAGAATAACATGAATACTTTTTTAACTTTAAATATCAACCTAGAAAATCATTATCCTTAGTCAAACTTTCACATCAAACAAGTACTCAGAGATAATCCTATTTTCCAAATGATAATCTCTACACTGGAGTACAACTCAGGTTTGAAAAAGTACACTAAGTGATAAATTTCCCAACTGGGTTATATTCACCATAAGTTAGTAACACCACCTTCATGTAAAGCATTTACATGAAACACCGACTTAGAAGGCTAAAGTTAAAGAAATAATAAAATAATTATAATTACATTCTGAAATTATCCACAAATCTGACAGATAATTCATAAGCTTCCAAGTACAAATATCCTTAGAATCCACATTCTAAGATATGATAATTCATTTTGCTAGAATCTCTAAGAGAATCATTAAGATATAGAATGATTAAAACTCAACTCTGAGTATCCCAAATACTCTTTTGAGTTAAATGCTCCTGTTTCAGCACCAAATGCAAGAAAATAGCATTCATTCATCTTAATAGACTTGTCTGTCTCCTAAGATAACTGGAGATCCAATTCAAATGAAGGACTGTACTCAAGCATCTGCAGACCATAAATTGTAGTAGAATAACATCCACTAGATAAATTCAATTCTCCACAGTTAAAATACTTATTTTGTGAGAATATCTGTGAGATCCATAGGTCCCCAAATATAACACTGGAGTAGAGAGATTTAAAAACACTGATTCGAATTCTTACTGAAATAATAGATCAAGAATTAATCATCACACTTAAGAATCATTACAATTCTTTATAATCTCATGAGTAAATAACATATCCGAGAAATCTCTGAGACGAATAAAGTTCACTCTCAACAGTTTTCCAATCCCACTTACCTCTAATTACGTAATTTCTCCCACTGATTAACCCCTCTCTGATCCTAGTATTTAAACTAAGATTAGGTTGATCCCATATAGAACTCTCAGACTTAAATTTTGATCAAACTTACTTCTGTTCCAATCAAAATGGAATTAGTAACTTTTGACCTTTTACTATACTACTTATAGATAATGATTCATATATCAAACCTGTTCTAGATCCAGATTGCCCATACAATCCCTAGAGAATTTCTCTTATTCGAAAAGTTCCAATTAGGCACCTTACTTTGAATCTATCCAAAATTTCTTTAAGATCCAATCTCATTTCTATACCCTAGTTGGTTCTCTTCCGAAAGCTATGCAACCAATAGATTCTCAGATAGAATTTTATCCCACCACTTCACCTCTCCTTTTAAAAAAATTATAAATTTCCATAAAAGTTAACTGGAAAGATGATATATGAAAATATCTAAATCCAAGAAAAGTCAGTAATAAGTGTTTCCACTAAAGGATTCACCCTATTACACACATGACTTCTCCTTCAAATATTTTCAGTCTAAGTGATAGAAACTACTATTCCATCAAAATCCATTTATGCACCAGAGATATTCTAGGTTTAAGAAATTGAAACATTTTAACCTTAGAATTTATCTGAATTCTAAGTCTATTCACACAAGTAGTAATTTATATGACATAACAGTCTTTCAGAAGAATAACTTCATGCTGGAAAGAATTATATAATCAGTCTGATATCCTATATTTGAGAAATTACTAAGAAGTAAAGGATTAATTAAGAAAGCGAGAAATAGATTTGAGGGCCCCTGATTTTGTAAATAATGAGATACTACATTGGGATCTAAATTAAATCTCAAAATTTTCCAAAATACCCCACATTTGATCGAATGGTTTTTTTCTTTCCCATATCGCGACTAGGTACTAAACACACCATTGATCATCAGGTCTTTACAGTCCTAGAATTTCCTTTCCAAAATTACTGACGTCCCATACTATCAGCTTTTCCTTCTAGAAAACCCTTAACCACCTTATCTGATATTCTAGAGATCCACTGATCATCTAGCTGTCCTATAATCACTATAGGAAATTATCTCTTGTTTCCAAAACACTGGAGAATCCCATTTATTTGGATGATTGGCATGCCTATCAGATGGATACCCAAAATTCACATCTGATTATGTGACTTAGACAGAAGAATTAACATGGTTCAATATTACATCCTGATCCTTTCTGTTTAATGATAAGCTTCAAACCCCCTATTGATGCATCAAATCTAGGGACAAGCTTCTGTCAACTAACAGATCCAATGTAAACCATGTATCAGATTCCACTTCTAACCTCACAATTGACATCCAAAATTGTGGATAACTCAATGGTTACAAAAATATCAGTTACGAATTCAACTGAATGAATTCCAACCAAGAAATTAATAACTTGTATTAAGCTATTATTCACAGGGATTACCAAAATCCTAACTGCAAAATACATTTTTCAATCACACTTACTACCTCTGATGTCCACTCTTCTTCCTTCCGTAGAATTTTCAGTTCCCTGAAAATCTATTTCAGCTAAGGTACTTAGAAGACGTAATGACATTAGTAAATGTCTTAAGAAACTAATTATTGTAGGAAAATGTCCAAAACAATTTCATTTCTGTCCTATACCTGGGTTGAATATAATTCACCATAGGATTTTATTGGAAATGGAATTCGTTATGTAATTTCTATTATTACAAATTTCCAATAAAGTTGGACTGTTTTTTCTTTTTATTGACTAGTTTGGCATTATTCCATTAAATTTGACAAAACCTATCTAAATATAGAATATGAAATTACATGAATGGAAATCCCACCAATAGGATTTCAGTAATTCTTGATCTGTATCCTGTCAGATTTACTGACTAGATAAAGAATACTATTGCCACTCATCCAATCTGGTCATTTTATATTGTTTCACGATTTTAATTCAAATTTAACGAGTATCTTGCACAAACGTTCACTTGACTGATTACTATCGATCAACATCGATTAGAAAACTTATCAAACAAGTAACTGATTTCCAATTATCAAATGCAAATTCAACAAAAAAGAAAAAAAATCAAATTTTAACTTTCAATTTGGAAGTTCAACTCCAAAGTTAAAAATGACAGCACAGTAAAAACTGTTGGCAATTCATTGCAGTTCCTTCTGTCAATTTTAACTTATCTATCACGGGGAAATAGTTTAGATTTAGTGAAAACACTGTGATCAATTTATGACTAATAAACTCAGTTTAATCAATTCACTAATCTAAATTGATTCCATAGATAACGAAAAAATGATCGAAATTTTGATTTTTTTGGGAAAACTCAAAATTTGCTTTATTTTACGTAATTCAAAAATTCTGACGAAAATACTGTTAGTCAAAAAGGCAATCGGAATCGAAAAAATCGAAACAATGTCTGATTCCTAATGTTACTAACCCAATGTCAAACTGGCATGCAAAGCACACTACATCAGTCATAAACGTCATTATGGAATTTTTACGTAAACTTGAGTTTTACGGAATTTGTTAGCCATTAACACTGATTTGTGACCCAACCGTCAGAGCACATGCGTATGACCACTCAAATCGCTTGTAAATCCCTCATGCATGTCAGAATCACTCTGAGAATCAACATGCAACTAATCCATGCAAACTCAGTACTACAAATTAGGAAAATGACTGACATGCAATCAGAACAATTCCAAATTTTGTCAATTTTACTCACAAAACTCCAAAACTTCAGATGATCATAACTTTGGCTACAGGACACCAAATTGGGTGCTGTAAATCTCAGTACAGAAGGAGACCAAGCGAACAAGATGCTTGCCACGTCATCCTACCACCTAAGCTTCACACGTGCGAGATCAGAGCTGCTAGAAATTTGTAGTAGGGCATACTTCCACAAGAAGGAACCATGCAAAAATGTGCAAACACCTCCCCAAGATCAACATTGATGCTATCAACAGTCGTAAACCATCAATTAGACTTCCATGAAGCATTCATACTGATCCTAAGATATAGTATAGGTTGAGAACGAAGATTTCTTGATTTGTAGAAGTCAAAATAGCTTCAAACTTGATGGAGATGGTGCATAAGCCACCGACCAACAATTCACAAGTCTGATAGCTTGCTGGGAAGGTAAAAAAGAATGCTAATCATTTTTTAATTAATTCCAAAATGATCTCCTTATGTATTTGGAGAGATCCATCCCCCAAAAATCACCAAAAATGGTCATTTTTTGGAACTTTTTTGACTTCCTACAAGTTCAATTCCTAGAATTCTTGGTTCTAACTTCAGGAAAAGCTTCAAAGACTTTGGTCCACATCTTTACAAGCTCTACATGGTGTTTTATAGTCACCTACTATCCAACTTTATAAAAAACAAGCAAAAACGATGATTTTTGGCTATTTTTCGGTTTTTTCATCACCATAAAGTGGAAATTCATGACATACAACTCTTTCTCTAACACACGCAAACCAATTTACAGAATTACAACCATCTAATTGATCTGATCTTGCTGGATTTTGGTTCTTACTATCTATTTTGTGCCAAAAAGCATGAAAAACCAAGCAATTTTGACCAAAACAAAGCCTAGATTCATAAATCATTGAAGAGAACCGGCATGCATCATTAATTTCATCATTAATGAACCCTAAAATGAAAGTACACTTGCTGGAAAATTCAAATCTACCAAAGACTTGATCTACACAAGAAAAAGCTCCAAAAAAGCATCACAAATTGGCCTTCAAGGACAATTCTCCATAAACCACAAAGAATCCCAAGAGCAATGGATCTTTGCAACATGCAAAATGAAACTGGGATAGTACACCCACTTGCACACTTGCTATCCACCTTGGAAGAGAATTCCCATGAATTCCCATGGTAGCCCTTCTCCATGTTCTCCAATCTTCGTAAGCCTTGCTCTGATACCAATATAAGAGAAGCTCCCTAAGATCTTGCTTACAAGACAAAACACAATGGAAAACACACTATGGATCAACCACCCAACCAAGTAGAAGCATCTAATCAAACTCTAGAAGCCTCAACCGCAAGCCAAGGAATAAGAAGCATGAATGTAGAGTGAGAGCCTAGCAATGAATCCACAACCATAATGAGGAGTAGGGCGAGTTTGGACCCAATATATAGAGCCAAAAGCATCTTGGGCACATGGCCATGCATACCCCTAAGTACCCTATACATAGATTCACCTAGAATAGAGTCCTAAGCATGGACCAACTATTTATAGAATTGCTATTGATAACTCTACACATGCATACATTGTCTCATACCTTGTCTAAATTCCATTTAGTGTGCTCTGGGCCTCACAAGGATATTAGTTACTTTCGGGTCACATCTAGTATGACGTGGCATAACTAACAACTTGATTTACTGGAGTACTGTGTATCCAAGGCTAGGAGTATACTGAATCCTACTTATTGGTCATGGATATAACAGATGTTTTGATGTTTGGATACGTAATCAGATCAAACATGATTTCTATCACTAATGTTCTATTCGAGTCTGATAGGCATAGTCATGCTCAAGGAAAGAGAGAAAACTTATTCCGTTGTGCATGAACACTTTCCATTTGAGTTCGTTTCTTTTCGAGTTTCAAGTTCCCTTCTTTTCGTGTTCGTTTCTTTTGAGAGTTATCCTCTTTTCCAACATCAACCACTTGCTTACCCTTTTCATCATATGTCAGCCTTGAAGGATTTTGCCTTTGTCTTGGATTTTGACTTGAAGATGCCTCTTCACCGTCACCATCCAAAGTATCATCAAAATTGACATCAACATCAAGAATATTAGATCCAATCACCACATCATAGAAGCAACCTTTGGAATGTTTCCTTCATAAAAAATGACACCCCTATCTATGAGCACTTTCTTAGTTGAAGGAATGTAGACTTTGTAAACCTTGCTCACTATCCAACAAATATACCTTTCTTTGAAGATGGATCCTCCTTTGTAATATCATCAAGAGTAATGTTGATATAGCATACACATCCAAAAGTTTTGAGATATTTGACACTTGGCCTCCTACCAAATAAAATCTCAAAAGGTGTCTTTCCATTCAAAACAACACTTGGCCTGCCATTACATAAATAAGTGGCACACAACAAAGCTTCACCTCAAAAAGGTTTTAGGAAGATTGGGACCTAACTTCATTGCTTTGGCTCCTTCACATAAGGTTCTATTCTTCCTATCAGCCACTCCATTTTTTTGTGGTGTTCTTGGACTTGTGAGCTCCCTCTTGGTCCCATTGGCTCACAAAATGCTTTGAACTTGGTACAAATGTACTCACCACCATTGTCACTCCTCAAGCACTTGGTTTTGGTGCAAAATTGGACCTTTGTTGAGATCTTGAATTTGACAAAGACATCATACACCTCATCCTTGCTCTTTAGCAGATACACCCAACAAAATCTACTAAAATCATCAATAAATGTCACATAAATCTTAGCACCGCCATTGCTAATTGTAGTAACACCATGAATATCCGATGCCCAAGTTAGAAAGGCTTATTAGATCTAGATATAGATCTCTTATAAGGTAATCTATGTGACTTTGATAAAGCACATTACTCACAAACATGATTCATGCTAGTTAGAGATTTGGGAAGATAAAAAACAACTTGCCCCTTTGCCATCCCCTCTAATGACTTGAAGTGGAGATGCCCCAACCATACCTATTGCATTGACAATTGTTCCTTTGCCATACATCCAACTTGGTTAGCTACAACACAAGCATCAAGTTTCAACGATTTACCTTGCCTTTTCTCTTTTGCAATAACTTCCCCTTCCTTTTTGATCAAGCAATCATCTCCATCAAACTCCACCTTAAGACTTGTCAACACTAAGAAGATTATTAGTGATTGATGGAATAAATAAAACATTTTTCAAATTGACATACCTATTAGTAGAGAGAGAAATCTGAATTCTGCCAATCCCTTTGATTGCACACTCACCATCATTGGCCATGCAGATCACCTTCTTGTCACCTTCAAATGCCACCAAAGATGAGTAATACTCCTTATGAAATGTCATTTGTGAGCTAGCTCCACTATCAATCCACCAAGGATCAAAATCTCCATGATTAGTCAACAAACAAGAAGACATAACAAAGGAATCATTTGAATTTTTTTTAATCAACACCATTCTCATCTAGAGTTAGATGGCTTTGCTACTCACCTTGATCTCTTTTCTTCTTGAAGCAATCACTAGCAAAATGTCCTTTGACTCCACAATAGAAACAATTTAGCTTTGATCTATCTTTCTTCTTTCCAACAAAAGTAGAAGGCTCACTTTGATCTTGTCTGTTAGACCATTTTCTTTTGCCCTTTACCTTGAACTTGCCTCTTGAGAACATAGCTTCCTCTTCTCCAACTTGAGATGTAGAAGATGATCCTCCTCTTGCTTGGAGTCTAAACTCTTCAACCACCAAGACCTCTTGCAAGTCCTCCATACTTGGCAATGTCTTTTGAATATCAAAACTATAAAGTCCTCAACCAAGGATCCCACTCTAAGCATGCCAAACAAGCAACCACAAAGGGAATGGCGGACGGTGGACAAACCAACCCAACCAATCCTAGATCGAATGGATCTAGCCCCCGAGCTATGGATCAATCTGAAAGAGGAATGAGGATTCACACCAGCAGCATACTGCTACCAGCCATGCAATCAAGCATACATATGTATACTTATACCCTCCAAGGCCCATCACCACTAGTAGTGCACTGTGACACCTCACTGGACACCTTTGCAGCCTATCTGGGCCACATCATCCAGTTTCCCAATGACTTAGTGATAGACCCATACAAATCCACAATCATGAGTTTAGGCCTACAACCATTAATTATGACCTTATACACATAAAAGCCCCAATTCCCTTGTAGTCACAATTAACTTACAGGTTGTTGGGGTCTACTGATCCCTAGCGTGCAAATGCTACTCGAGACTAGTCATGGGCATGCCATTCTTCCCCCCTTATTCAAGTTCTGTGAAATTGGATATAATTGAGAATTCTGATGGATTCTAGTGTAATGTGTACCGGCAAGCATTACGAATTGTCCCCTAGGTATAGAGGACCGTATTAGATCTTGTAAAAGATCGGATGGTAGCAGTATGCTACTGGTGTAAATCCTTATTCCTCTTTGAGATTGATCCATAGCTCGAGGGCTAGATCCGTCCAATCTAGGATTGGTTGGGTTGGTTTGTCCACCATTCTCTCCCTTTGTGGTTGCTTGTTTGACATGCTTAGAGTGGGATCCTTGGTTGAGGACTTTACAAAACTTTGCACTAAGTTAGCATGTTCATCCAATAAGCTGATTAAGAACAACTTGTACAAGATGAACATCTGAAGAAACAAAATTTTTCAGGCCACAAAGCTTTGCTAGCTTTAGAGCTCAACACCAATGAGCTGCCCGGCCGCGAAGACCAAAGCTTCGAGGAGTGAAGACCCGAAGACGATGGTCAAATTTTTGTTGACCAAAGGATACTTGAACACAAAAAAGAAATGTTCGTGGACCCAGAAAAGTTAAATGGCAAGAACGAAAGACGCAGAATACACGAAGGCCGAAAGGCGGCGGATCTTCATGCCTCAAAGTACAAAGGAGATCGGGAAAGTACAAGGAAGATGTCACTTCTTCACGGGCCACCTGGATATCGTTAGGAAGTGCCTAATCAGCCATTCTTGTAATCCCTGATCAGGTTAAACATGTTCTCTCTACCCATCTATATAAACAGATTGAGAACGAGATGATCAGTTGAACATCACATAGATGTCCCGAACATTATATAGATGTATTAAACATCATATAGATGTCCAAGAAGCCACTAGTAAGTGAGACGACCATATACAGTTCGTGAGAAAGATAGTGCCTCTCACGCCGACGTGCTGCATGGACATATCACACAGCGCTCAAGAAATTCACTAACAATACTATAGATGTTATGCAGATGACTTTCTTATCTTGGATGTTATTGAATGCCTTATTGTCAGATTGATATATGTTCGTTAGCAGCTGTTTTATCTTGTTGAATACTACAACAAAATATAAAGTAGTTCAACAGTGCCTGTCTATGCTTTGGAGGATTGTAGATCTATTGTAGTTGGTAGTAGACCAGCGGACAAAATCGAATTCCATCTGGGCTTCAAATTTCTCAACAATGGTATCAGAGCGTTTAACGTTCTAGATATCAAATTTCTCAACAATGGTATCAAAGCCTCAGGCTCATATCCAAGAGCTGATATAGCTTAAAGGCTATCAAATCCAAGAGACAAGCATTCAGAACAAAAAACCAAAAAACAGACTGAAGAATAGTTCACAAACAATGGCATCAATAGGCAGCATGTAGTCAAAGATCTACACAATTCTGGAATCATCAGGGTCCAACTTCCTAGCATGGAAGGTGAAGACCTCTCTCATACTAAAGGGAGAAGGGCTATTTCCTTGGGTAGACGGCACCGAAGAGATGCCTACAACCACCGACAAAGAGCTATGAGAATGGAGAGAAAATAACGATAAGGCAGTAGCCCTGTTGTCATCATCCATCGAAGATAGCCTAACGCTTGACCTCACGACACTCTCGAGTGCAAGAGAGATGTGGGATACATTGCTCACCAGATTTTAGAACAAATCACGCAGCCAGATCATGCTTCTTGAAGATCAGCTGACAAAAAACCTACGATGGGATGGGAGAGAGCTCACCTCCTTTATCAGAAAGATAAAAGATTTGTTCCTTTCATTACACAACACCGGAGCGGAGAATGTAGTATCAACGAAGAAGCAACTCACTTACTTATTACAAGCTTTACCAAGATCTTTCCAGACAACCCGAACGTTGCTAGAAAAAGATCCAACGATGACACTCGAAAAGGCAGTGATCGAGATTCAAGAAGAAGTCAAAGCTCGTGAGCACCTTGATCACAAGGACGCCTCTGACTTTACATCAACACGGAGAAGCCAAAGAAGCATTTCAAGTCTAAGAGGGAGTTAGATTGAAGGCAGGATCAAGACCAGCAAACAGAGGGGGCCAGCAAAGGTAGATGGAAGAACAAAGAAAAGTCGAGGTAGCAGAATGACGACAAGAAAGTATGCGTGAGATGCAAACGTGAAGGACATATTGTCGATTCGTGTTGGCTAAATCCGAAGATCGAGTGTATCCATTGCCACAAAAAGGGTCATGCAGCCATGGACTGCTACATAATCTGAGGAACAAACAGCCTCAAGGCAGACGGGAGAACAACAACAATTCATCCTACGTCGAAGAGCCAGAAAGCTCAAAGATGGGCGAAGAGAGATCGAACAATAGAAATTCGATGGCCTATCTGTGTACAGCCGACAGGCCAAGCACACCAAGCCCATGACTCTACATATGTTCTATGGCACAAGAGACTATGCCACATGAACTCAATGGTTGTATCAAACAAGCCAGCATGGAGCTATGACAGGGGTAAGCATCACGACTACCACCAATTCGACAACCTGTGATGCGTGCATGAAAGAGAAGATCTAGCGAAATCCATTCACCAGAGAATCCTACAAAACAACAAAGATTCTAGAGATGGTACATTCAAACATCTGTGGACCTTTCGATGTGATCTCAGTAGGAGGCTCGAAATACTACATCACCTTCATTGACGATTACTGCAAGTTTGCCAGAGTCTATTTCATACACAACAAATCGGATGCACTTGATAAGTTCACAGAATATGTAAATTGGGCAAAAAGATACACATGAAGCAAAGTGAAACAGATCAGAACTGATCATGGTGGAGAATACATCTCGAACCGCTTCACTGACTTCTGCAATGATCTAGGAATCCTTCACAAAAGGAAGTCTGCATCCTATACACCACAACACAATGGTGTTGCTGAGAGAAAGAACAGGACACTCATGGAAGCCGCAAGGTGCATGATGGCCTATTCGAAGGCACCAAGAGTGCTATGGGCTGAAGCAATAGCTACAGCTGCCTACATCCAGAATAGGATAGGCAAATCAGGTGTTCCTCACACGACACCACACGAACTATGGTGGGGTAGAAAGCCCAATCTGACACATGTTTGGATTTTTGGTTGTGCAGATTATGCATATATTCTTGTTAAGCTTCGAAAGAAGCTGGATGAGAAAGTTGAATCATACTATAAGATCTATATGTCAGAAATGAATCTAGTGAAGACTGCCATAGACGTCAAGTTTGATGAGACCAGAACAATGGCCGACAATGATTCCGCCAGCTATGAAGTCCTAGGAAATAAGTACTACGACCTGCCAATCATGACAGAGGAAGCAAAACTCGAACACTCATACAAAGTTGTTCGAACTCCACATCAACTGAGCGACGAGCCAAATGAAGAAAGGACCACAAGCCTACCTATAGGTACAACTCCTGTAAACCGAGATGGTTTCGGATCTAGCTGAAGAGACAAAGGCAAGAGCATTGCAGTACCTGAAGAATCTCCAAGGCGATCAACAAAAGAAAGAAGAGCACCAACAAGATTTGTGCCACGCAGCTCGGCTTCAACATCCGAAGAGTTTTGTGGATTCGGTGGCGAACCACAAATACGGTTAAGACTTTTCATACTTTGTCTAATACAATACGAAATGATATGGATCAACTACCCACAAACTAATCAGCACATTGGCATGAGACCTGATATGATAATCTTATGGCTTGGCCTATTGCTAAGTAACTTTATGATGTTTGGGAAGACTGGACTATGGTTTATTAATGTTATTTATGTTGTTAAGTAGTATAGTTTTTTTTGGACATGGATAATAATTGACGCTCAACTATGACACCTGTCTTCCCGATTGTACTAACTCGTGTGGTTTTGTGTTGTGGGATGGTGGTAGGTATCAGCTGGACGTCTTGAAGATGGTTATGCTTTATGGTGCTTTTCTAGTACTATATTTACTTTTTTGTGACAAACAAGTTCGTAGTGTGGATGCAAGACAACGTGGAAGATTCTTTGTGAGACCCGTTGTTGGCAATGATGGAGGCCATCAGGATCATGTTGTGACTTCACCTCACTATGATTAGAAATTCGGTGAATTTTGAGATGTTCAAAGAGCTCAACACTCAAAATCAACCATCGACACCATGTTTGTCATTGTTTGCAAATTCTACTAGTTCTTTCATTGATGATTCTTTCTCACAAACGAGCATCAAAGCACACAACAAGAGAGAGAGAGAGAGTCTGAGCATGAGAGAGAGAGAGTGTGTGTGTGTGCTCTGTATTTGTGCACAGAGAGAGAGAGAGAGAGAGAGAGAGAGAGAGAGAGAGAGAGAGAGAGAGAGAGAGAGAGAGAGAGAGAGAGAGAGAGAGAGAGAGAGAGAGAGAGAGAGAGAGAGAGAGAATTCATTGGTGGTCCCCACTTTTTAGAGAGAGAGAAAAGGTGGTCGAGTGGGTCATAGGTGTTCCCCATGTGAAGAGAGAGTGAGAAACACTGCCATTATGGATAGCATCACTCATCCTTTACGTAAGTGAATAAGTTCCCCGGTGACCTATCCACTGGGTCATCCTACAATAAAGATGGCTTGGCCTAACAAACTCACCATCTTTTATGGCAAGCTTCCCAGTGGAAAGGGAACTAAGGAATCCCATTCCGCATACATAAATTTAATTTCCTTGGTTTATGTGGATTCATAGATTGAAGTTGTATTGGGTTTTATGCTAGAAATCTAATGGGCTTTATGGCATAATGCTCTTGGTGGGATAAGGACTAAAAGTATGATAAGTAGCATTCAATGCCCAAAAGGTGAACTGAAATAGACACAATGTTTTATGGTCCAAAAAAATTTCATAAAGAAGTCTAAAAGAAATAGCCATAATGCTCTTTCCAACATAAATACTAAAAAGTAGGACAATTATGCTTCAATTCAAAAAGTGTACTAAATTAATATTTTAGCTATGCTTTATTGGCTGGGTCCTACTATTGTGTACATTTTGTAAGTTTGTCTCTACACAATACTACAAAGCAATTGTGTTTAGAAAAAAAGGTGAGCCAAAAAAAAATTCTTTATTTCTCGAAGGTCCACAAAAGGTCCAACAAGAAATTATTGAAAGAAGTCTCATCTTATAGAACATCAAGAAGTGTGGAGAAAAACTCATTTTAAGGAGAAAAGGAGGTATGAGTAGCAATCATTTATGCTTGGTAGATGATTTTTTTCTATGATCTTCTCACAAATGATTATATAAAGTTTTATTGTAATGTTGGCAAGTTGAGTCCCATATACATAGTCTAGTACATGGAGTAGTGCTCCTCAAATATTTGTATGCAGATCTTATGAAAGAAACCTAAACAATGCCTTCAAGGAATTGATGAAACATTAGTATAGAACATGTAATTGTGAACATCATCCTTCAATATTCTCAAACCAACACTGTAGAAATCCTAAATGACATTCATGAAGAGAAGAAACATCGGAATGAAAAAGCTTATGATTATTAAATTGATAATTTCAACTAGTTTTATATTTGTAGTTTGAATCAATTTCAACAACTGAGCTGTTAGACTTTTGTGGGTTTTTCGTGAGCACTGAGATGCCTTGGAGAGTCGTATGATCAGCGAAAAAGTAGCAAGATAGAGAAAGTTTGGTGACGTACTGGACTCGCACAATGACTTCCCCTTTTCTCCTGAATTCCAGAAATATACGGATTTGTCTGTAATTTATCTTTGTCTCAGATGTAGATGTCACACCAGCAATTACTTATCATGAGTACTATAATCCGTTTGCACCAACGAGCTATGACAAAGTTGCATCAAGAATCCATTTTATAATGAAGTGCATCGATATAGCTGGATTTACTCTTAAACTTCAGTTTGCTCATTCAGATCTTATTTCCTGATCTTTGCCACAACGCAGGTGCCCACTGCCAGTACAATTGCCCGACAGGAAAACCCCCTAGTTTCTAGATTATTTTCAATTCTAGGTATGTGTATGTCGCCTAATTATCATTAAGCCTGTTATCTATCTCGAAACTATGAAAGCAAAAAGAAAGTTCTGGCAGTGTTCGGAATCCGGATAGGAAGTAACTGATCCTGAGTTCTTTATGGTCAATGCTCTTAGGCTGCAGATTCTGATTAGGACTTGTTATCTCAAAATGTTAAAGCCTTAAAGGCTTCCAGATATAGTGGCGTACACTGCTGCCTAGTTTCAAATTCTCCAGCGAGGATTGTACGTAGTATAGGAGTTACGACAGAGCAAAAGAGGTTCCATTCCTACGAAAGGGATCGAGCTGCTACAGTCGTCGTACAAGCCTTAAGTAATCAGAAGTGAAAATTGAGAAAGGCTGCGGACTCGGACTCTGGCACTGCACAGCTCTACAGCGTACACAGCCCAGCTGCAGCCTGCGCAGTGAATTGCCATTGGCGATAGAGCAAAACAGCAAAACAGCAAAGCGCCCATCAATTTTCCATGCCTCCAGTCTCCACCACGCACATCTGATCACCGATCTGATCAGCCATGTGACGACGATGAGAGATTCCTGTCTTTCACGGCTGCAATGGCACGACAGCGGAGGCTGGTCGCCATCGCCGGCCTCTCGGCTTCGTCCCGTCGTGGCGCGTCTGTCGCAAAACGTCAGGGCCGCACTCTTGGATGCGCATCCCGTTGCCTGGTCACGGGCAGCGCGCATGGAGTGGTCATGGCATGCCAGTAGGGACCACTAATTTGGAGTTGACCGACACACACTCTTTTGACTGTGAAGTACAGGGACCTATCTGCCAAGGCCACCGCCCCACTCAAGCACTTCCCCATGGATACAAATCACGGAATTTCTGTTTTGCTCCATCCGTCTTCATCTTCTCTCCCTTTGCAAATATCGAATTCTTCTTTGGATGAGTAGTTTTTTCTATGATTGAATGCACCTGGGTGTTTCTTCTTTTGATGAGTAGTGGCTTCAAAGAGCCCTTCTACTCACCCTCTGACACCACTACTCGTAAGAATAGATTATCGGGTCCGGTCTCAGTCTCCGCTCCCAGGGACGTGCTCTTGTTTTTCCCTCCAAGCTCCCCTTTTTTAACTCCCCAACACAAAACCTAAATTATAATCTTCATAAACTTTGTTACAAATTCATCACTACAAGATTTATCATAGTAGCCCAAGCCCTAAACCCAATTTGAATATACTCGTCAAAAGTTCATGAGCAAAAAGCCTATTATTTCCACTTTGAATTGATCAAACCCTAATACACGCCTTTATAAATGTACACCGATTTTCTTCACTCTAACTAGCCCCAAAACCCTAATTTACACCTTCAAAAACTATAAATTTTTTTTCACTATGAGTACTGGCCCAAACTCTAATACACACCTTTGCACGCTATACACCAATTCTTCCACCATAAGTAATACACACCATAAAGGACTTCTTGGGTCGATTGCCAAATTTTGACGAATAACAAATTCTAGGCCCTTCAAATGTATCCATCACTATTGTCCCATTATGGCAATGGGTAGGTTCCTATCTTTCCATAATGCTACATTATGGCTTTTTTTTGGCTCTTTTGGTGACTCACTATCTTACTTTATGTGCATAATCGACCCAATGAAGTGCTTTACATAGTGGAATGGTCCAAGTACCCACATAATGTACTTGGACCATCCAGGGTACTATATAAGCTATACACCAAATAAGTCATACATTAACTTTTTCACTCTGAATAGCTCAAACCCTAATACTACGCCTTCATAAGTTCATAGAACCATTTTTTCACTTCGAGCATCCAAAATATTAATACACCATTTTATAAGTTTTACGCTACTTTGCTTTATTAGATTAAGCTCAATTTTGGTTGTTTACTTCATGGTAACTTGCAAACTAAAAGTATTCGTATGACCTGTATTATTCTACATGGGTTGAATGGAGACACATATTTTCAATCACCATTGTTTGCCCTCATTGCTTGAAACTGGCTTAGTTAGTTAAGTAACAATCGTGCTATATAATTACTAGTCTAAGCTAATAGTGATTTATAAATAAATTTGCTCTACTGTAGCCTACTGTATGCTAGAGCCTAGGCACAATCTCATATTCAAACACATTCTATGTGTGCTAAGACTAGAGACTACATGAGTCTAGGCCCTGAAACAAATAATTTATGGAAACAAAAACCTAAAATTCAAGGTTTGATTGGCTCGTGACCTATGAGGGGCTCAAGTAGATAGGTGTTAGAAACTTCCAAAAGAATTATTGGTAGGTTAATTAAGAGTTTGGTAGGGCTTTATGAATAAATTGTAAAGATTTTTTTTTTCTCAAAAAGATTATAGAATTTCGAAAAGCATTGTGATCAATTACATGGTCCATCGTCAAAGGCTTGTCAATTCTTGAAAGATGTTACCTTCTACACCTTAGGACCCTTGCCAATCAAAGTTTGAGGATTGATAAACTTTGACACTCATAATGAACTAGATAACTTTTGTTTAAAGGCACATTATGAAATTCATAAGTGAGATAAGAGGATAAACTATGAATTCATGTCGAGAAACACATTATTAATAATGCTTAATATATGTCATGAACAATTTGCTCAATAATTACCTTAATGTTGAAAGATTTCATCAAGATGGCTCCGTATTTTCAAATTTTCATTTATGATGGCTTTGTATTTTAGTATTCCATTCAAAAGGGTTTCATGTTAATATTCCATCCATGAGGACTTGGTATGTTCGAGGCAACAAACTTACAACTAAATTACAAGAAAAAAAAGCAAGGGCAAATATCATAGTGGATAATGCCGGGGGGTTATATTGAACTCCATTTCCACTATCAAATCTTGTAAAATTTGAGCTCACTACATGGTAAAAGTAGCTTGCATGATGACAAAGTTTGCAAATCAATCTAACTGTCTTAATTACCTAAGTCATACTCAATAACTTTAATTTTCCATGAGCATCTAGTACTAAATATTTCTCCAGCCTCAAAACCCCTTTTTGAGTATAGATGCTCAAGATAAATATGAGCGTGCTTGCATTGTTAGACATAACTTTTAGCATTCCTCTCCAAGTATTGTGCAAAATTTGAGTTCTTAAAACTATAACTAAATGCTCACAATATCTATATTTTCATTACTTATCCAAAAGATCTTAATGATCCTCTATATCGTAGAACTTGAGGTTTAGTGCCCCACCAAAGTTGAGTGGGATAAGAGTGTTACTTGTGGCAATAAAGACTCGGACTCAAATCTTAGTATTTGTGTGGACTAGGGAAATTTGGGAGTCCAAATGCTCCAAAACTGGCTCTGCTTATCAATGTGAATGCAAATTGTAAATATTGATATACTTATGTTAAAGCTAAGTAAATAACACCATTGCAAAATAAAAACTAAGGCATCTTATAAATTTGTGTTAGTCAATGTTATATGGTTGATTTTAGAGCATAGACAAATTTAAACTTCTATGTCATTGACTATTAGCTCATTATTTGACTTCAAAAAGAGAAATAAAAGAGGCATGTAAATTGCAATTTTTGTGTTATTTTGCCTTAACATATTGATCATAGGAGCTAAAATAATGAGAAATTATCGTTAGATTTGACACTTAAGTTCAAAGGGATTTAGAATTGACCATAATAGTCAATTACAAATCTTATACAAATTTTTTTAGAATTTATTGGCTCTTTCAAATTTTTGTTATGTACTTGATTTTTGCTAATATATGATGTCCAAGCACTTTCAAGGGCCATCCTAACCATTCAAAATGATATGATTCATGAAAATCAAAGAGATTCCAAAAAAAGACTGACTTTAGAGAGAATTCAGCAACAAACTGATAGGAAAAGAAATAACAAAATGCTTGTCAAAAATACACTGGACAAATGAAAAAATTAAATGAGGCCAAAGTGAGAGAAACAACTCTTAAGAAAGAGAAATTTTCAAAAAAAATTGGACAACTTGAAGTGGGAGGGAAAAATCTTCAACCTTCAAGAAAAAGGTGACAATTCACAAGGTTCAAACCTTTTGTCAACTTTGTTACCCTAGGGAGCAATTTTCTTTCACTTTAGATAAAATGGACAGCATTCAAAATAAATGCTCTTGTCTATAAATACGAGTAGTGTGCTTTATTGCATCTTAAGTCACAATCATGGTTCAAAATGTAATACAACGGTAGAATAGCTTGCGGACTCTTGCATAGCATGGATTTGCTCAAGAAGCCACGAGAACCGTACATTACTTGTATAAAAGTACAAATTTTGGTATGGCATGGATTTGCCCCAAACTTCATGTGCTGGTCTAGGCTACTTACATGTTTACAGTTTTCTTTATATTATACAGGTCATTTCCAAATGCATTATATTTCATATGAATAAATAAAAGATAAGGACCAAAACGATCAAACTGATCAGTATGGCACTCGCCCTGATACAGTAGCAATATGGTTTGGCCTATTGTTATATGCAATTCTCAGTAAGGGAAGATTGGACTACGAAATGTTATCTACAATGCAAGTTGATTAATTGAGTTAAACGTATTTTGTACATGGATAACAACTGACATTCAGCGTTGACACCAGTTTTTCTCATTGTGCTAACTTGCACAGATTTGTGTAGTGGGATGGTGACAGGTACCAGCTGGATGTCTTGAAATATGTTTTGCTTTATGGTGCTTTCTAGTACTGTATATTTTTCAGCTATATTTTTCCTTGTTGATTTATGAAAAAGGATTCTAAAAGGTTTTGGTCTTGACTTCTCAAGAGGAGCTTTGATCTGTTTATCTCTCTCTCGTACAATGGTTTTTGCTTGGTGATGGGAGGACGTATGGGTTGTTATGCCAAATTGTGGTCAGATTCCATCTCATTTAAAGGATCTTCTATGTAATAGATAGATTATGGAAGAAGACTCTTGTGATTGTAATTCAGGTTTTGTGGAGAGGGATGAATTGTCTTATTGTTAATTTGCTAAAAATTGGAGCTTATTTGTTGGTGGGGAGAGTAGGATAAATGTTGCTATGCCAAGTGGGGTTTTGACATTCTACAAGTAGTTTTTTGTGCAAATTTTACAGATTTCTAAATAAATAAAAATGTAGCAAGTGGCTAGGTGGCTTGTGCTTATGAAAAAAATTAATCAATTCAAGTTCTTAAGGCTTGTAAATAGGAAAGTTTGATGATTAAACCATTGCATTGCATCATGAACATTCGATGAGCTCAAACTATTGTTTGTATTTTGAAAAAGTGACATATGAAACATCATTGAATATGCCAGGAAATTGTCCTACCCTAATGGCACCAAGTAATTTTTAGGAAACTCGACACAAACTCGACACTATGTAACCATTGTCTTGGGTCCACAACACATGTTAAACTATGTTTCTAGAGGATTTTGACAAATAGATTGAGTATGTCTTTGACAAAGGTGATATAAAGTCCTCAATCCAAGGATCCTATTCTAAGCATGCCAATTACAAGCAACACAAGGGAACCTGATGGTGGACAAACCAACCCAACCAAACCTAGATTGAACGGATCTAGCCCCCAAGCTATGGATCAATCACTCAGAGAGAAATGAGGCATCACACCAGCAGCATCTTACCACCGGTCATGCTATCAAGCATACACTAGTGAGAGCCCAGCAGGTATACTTATACCCTCCAAGGCCCATGCACCACTAATAGTGCATTGTGACAACTCACTGGACAACTCTGTAGCCTATCTGGGCCACGTCATCCAGTTCCCTAATGACTCACTGATAGACCCATACCAATCCACCATCAAGTGTTTAGGCCTACAACCATTAATTATGACCATGTACACATAAGGGCCCCAATTCCCTTATAGTCACAATTAACTTATGGGTTGTTGGTCTATCGGTCCCTAGCATGGACACGCTACCTGAGACCAGTCATGAGCATGACATTCTCCCCCCCTTATTCAGGTTCTGTCCTCAAAATTTAAAACTGGAAAAGTTCCTCCTTAAGCTTCCTTCTTGCTCCCAGGAATCGTCATCGTCCGTATATCCCTTCCATCGAACCAGATGCCCGATGACTATACAATTTCTCAATCGTTTAGTTCTTGTTTCCAAGATTTTTCCAGGTTCAAGTGGAGACACACCCGATGATTCATCCAACAGGTCCAACTGATCTCCAGATCCAAGATGCTCTCCTTCACGTAGACTTTTTCAGAGACGGCTTACGTGAAATATGGGATGCACTTGAGATCCATTTGGGAGTTCTAATTGGTAAGCTAAGGATCCGATCTTTTTTGAGATCTTGAACAGTCCTCTATATCTAGGGAACAATTAGTAATGCTAGCCAGTACGCATTACTAATCCATCGAGATTCTCAACAAATACCCAACCCCCCACTTGGAAGTCTCTCGGTGATCTTTTCAGGCTTGCATAATGTCGGTCCCCATCATGGGTACACTAGACATTCTCATGTGCAATCCGTAGCATTTCCTGCATATCATGTAGGAAATCCGCTACTTTCTAAACTTTGAATGTCCGAGTCTCTACCGCAATGGGTGATATAGGTTTAAAACTATATGTAAGCATGCACGGGCTATAACCAGTATACCTTATCTGATTTCCTGATCATGTAGGTAATCCTTCTTTAACCAATCAAGTATAACTAGAATCTGAACTATCATAATTCATCGAATTCTTGTCCTATACTCAATAAAAGAACGTGATACCCTCACATAGGCAACAACCAATGATTAGAAGAACTCTAAGTTCAGAGTCATCTCTAGTTTATCAAATATGGCTGACCAAAAGTGATCAATAAACTACAAAACGCGAATGTTCATAATGTCACTTTGGTAATCCATAAATCCAAAATAGATACTCTAATTACTTGGTCTTTACCCAAATAAACATAGTCGATTTGGTAAGATGGCCAGTCATTACCAAAATTCCACTATCTTGTTTATTCATCCGGGGTAATCAATCATGAACACAATCCTCTCCTATGGATTAGGTATATCTTAGAATCTGAGTTATAATTCACCAATCTCAACTCTCCAGATTCCTAACACCATACCAATCATAAGAGTGTATTACAAATCTTAAAAGACACATGAGTTGTTCCTAAAAGTCCTTTCCATTTGGAATGTTCCAGACATTCACAACTCACACACGGTGCCAATATAAGGATTGCAATAAAAAAACGCCCTTACTTTAGAAATGGCACATATTGTCATTCCAAAGTTAGGGTCCCAATCTAGAATGTGTCTAGATATTTTTCTTAAGTTCTAATCTAGAATAACTTAAGATTTACCAGAACCTCATTATGTGAAGTTTTAACTTTTGGCAACCCACAACTATCCAACTCTCTTGAGTCTTCCGAGAGTTGAATAGTTGTGGGTTTACCGGAACCTCAATATGTGAAGTTTTAACTTTTGGCAACCCACAACTATCCACCTCAATAAGCATTCTCAATGAGAAATTACTAACCCAGCAAGAAATTGTCTTAAACACAATTCTCATCAATATGCCTATTGAGGTGGAATAAGAATGATGGAAGGTAGAAGTTCAGAAAAATGGAGGTGTGGGTATATGGTTGTGAAGAAGCGGTAGAGGTGAAGATAGTAGGCAAGAATGGAGATGTTAAGAAGGTAGATTTCTGTGGAAACGGATGTATGGTGATGATGAAAAACAAGTGTTTATATATTCAATAGTGTAATGGAAGCATGTTGAATGCTTGCGTGACACTACCCCTCAGCATGCAAAAAGTTTTAAATGTGTTGTCTTCCACTACCGATGTAAGGTTTGGAGATGGTTTGTGATGGCGCTCTCAATGGTAAACAAACGAGGATGACTGATAGTTGGCGGAGATGGTGTGGAAGCGATGACAGATGCACAGAACGAGAGAGCGCCAGGATCGTGTACGAGAGCCAGAAAATCGCCAATAGATGGTCGCCAAAGAACTCTAGAATTCGCACTTCGTTGAGGTGCGAATGGCATCGAGGTGATGGCATTTATGGACATCGTTGGCTAGGTTTGGGCACGATGGGACGTGTCTGTTTGTTGAATTTTGAATTAGAAACGTCGGTCAAAATGTGATGGAGCCGCATCGGTCAAGATCTGATAGAAATCCATCGGTTGAGATCTGACAGAAGTCGTCGGTTGAGATATGACAGAAATCGTCGATTGAGATCTGACAGAAATCGTCGGTTGAGATCTGAGCAAAACTTGTCGATTGAGATCTGACAAAACCCGTCGGTTGAGATCTGACAAAACCCGTCAGTTGAGATTTGACAAAACCTCATAATGAATGAATGGATCTGTTTGATGCAAGTGAAGAACTTCAAGGGGGAAAATATGACTGTGGCTAAGAGTAGAAGTTCTTATGAAAAAGGTGTATCTCCAGGGATGTTTGTATGCTTGAGATACCAGTCAGACAGAAATGTGAGAATCATTTCATATGGTGTAGCCTATTTGTGGACCTAGAACATCCATGACCCATGAGTATTTACAGGAAAAAGAAAATGCATAGAAAGTACATAAGTAATGGTATGAATTATAAACAAGGAACGGGGTTAAAAATAAGCATGCAAGACGAGAATTACAAACAAGGAAATAAGATAATAAAAAATAATAAAAAATGTAAAATATATACTAGGGAAAAGATGTTAAATTGGGTCAACAAAAAACAACTCTTCGTAATACAGCCATAGCCGACCACCATTGACGACAGTGTCTAGGAGTATTCCGTCAAGTGTTTGCAACTGGACTGCACCATTAGGAAAGATTTTATTAATAACATACAGTCCCTCACTTCTGAATTTCAATTTGCCAGGGTGCTTCTTTGATGTATAAAGAAGCACCTGGTCACCTAAGTGTAGATCTTTATGGCATAGGTGACGGTCATGCCAGGCCTTTTGACGTCGTTTGTTAACCAGTTGTGCATGGTAAGATATAAGTCTTGTCTCGCATAACTGGGCTAATGTAAATAGCCTGGTTTTGACTTGTTGTTCGATTGTAGCTTTTTCACATAGATCTGTTCAAAAAGCTTCCATGACTCTTAGCGATGGTACTAAAAATTCTACATGCATTACCGCCTCTTGACCATATACTAAGTGGAAAGGGGTAACCCTCCAGTGGCTTTCTTCGGGGTGGTGCGGTAAGCCCAGATAGCTGAAAAAAGTTTTGTTTCCCAATCAGAGCGACCGGTTTCAACTATCTTTGTCAAAATTTTACATATTGTCTTGTTAGTTGATTCTGCCTAGCCATTACATCGAGGATAGTATGGTGTACTTTTTATGTGAACGACAAAGTAACGGCGTAGGAGGTTATCAATGACAACATTTAAAAAATGTGTGCCACGATTACTGACTAGCTCTATGCGACAGCCAAAACATGTAATAATGTTTTGTAAAGAAAACGTGCGACTGTTTTTGCATTGGCGTCCTTCATTGCTCGAGCCTCAACCCACTTAGTGGCGTAATCTGTGGCTATGAGGATGTAACGAGCTTGGGTATGTTTTGCTGCTGGACTGATTGGTCCAACAAAGTCAATTCCCCACTTATGGAAGGCTTCGCCTTCTATAATGGCAGTCAGTGGTGTGAAGTCTGCTTTGGTATTTTTCTTGGCTCGTTGATAGACATCACACGCTTTAATGACAACAAACGTGTCCTTAAACAAAGATGGCCACCATAGTTTTGCTCGAAGGATAATTTTAGTTGTGGCTTCAACAAAAAAGTGGCCACCGCCAATGCCCTCATGAGCCTGAGATATGATTGGTCGTATCTCAAATTCATAAGCACATCGACGAATTATACCGTCAACGCCCCTTTTGTAAAGTTGTTCCCGCTATTAACTGAAAGGGCGCTGCTTTTAGCAAAACTTTTCTTTTTGCCGCCGTACTCAGGCCTTCTTTGAGTCTGTCTGTTGTTAGAAACTGAGTGATCCTCTCAGCCCATAAGGGTGTAGCATCAATCTGAAAAAGACATGCATCAGGAAGATCATCGTTGACTGGTGCGGTTGCTGACCATTGCCAATGCTTCTCTTTCGGTGGTTGTATAGTTTACTTCAGCAGGCACGAGTTGCCTGCTCAAGAAACATATTGGAAAGTCTTTTTCATACTCGTCCGGTTGTGCAAGAAGACCTCCAATGGCATACTTACTGGCGTCAGTATGCACATGAAACTCTTTCATATAATCTGGCGAGCGGAGTATGGGTGCCGTTGTAAGGGCTGTTTTCAACTCCTCAAAGGCTTTAATTCATTCTTCGGTCCAGCGAGGATCTACCACAACTAAATAAACGAGGCGTGCCTTGCCAGCATAGTCGATTATAAAGATGCGATAATAATTTGTATGACCGAAGAAAACATATACTTCCTTCACTGTTGCAGGTAAGGGCATTTCTACTATAACCATGATTTTTGACGGGTCGGTAGAAATACCTCTCTTTGAAATTATATGCCCGAGTACGACCCCATGGGTGACCCATATTTGGCATTTATCAGGGTTTAGCAAAATTCCGAATCTACGACAGTGAATGAAAATTTTCTCCAGTGCGTCAAGGTGCGTAGCTGCTGAGGAATGTTTCCCAGATCGTCGAGATAAATCTCCACGATCCGATGTAACTCTTGGAAGGCCAGTTGCATGACTCTGGAAGGTTGAAGGGACATTGCATAAGCCAAAAGGCATAACATTATAAGCATAAACCTCGTTTTCTGTGGCAAAGGTCGTTTTATGTTTATCTTCAAGGGCTATTTGAACAAGGAAATACCCACTGAATCCATCCAAGAAGCTGAAAGCTTCAGCTCCTGCCATTTCCCCTAAGATTTGGGTCGTTAAAGGCAAGGGAAAATGGTCTTTCTTCGTAACTGCATTAAGGTTCTTGAGATTGACACAGATACGAAGCTTGCCATTTTTCTTGGGTACAACCACAATGGGTGATACCCAATCAGTATGTTGAACTTCATAAATGAAGCTAACATCCAGTAATTTCTTAATATCTTCGTCGATCCTCTCACAACAGACAGAGTTACTTCGGTAAGGTTTAGCCCTAACAGGCTTAGCGTTGTCTTCTAGAGGAATCCTATGAACCACTATTTTAGGTGGGATTCCTTTCATTTCTGTATAATTCCATGCAAATACATCCCTGTATTTGCAAAGCAGAGTTTCCAGATCAGAAAGTTGAGGTGATGATAGGTGTGCACCAACATGAACTATGTGATCTATCTCCTCGTCAGGATCTTTAAGGTTTAACGGAGTTGTCTTAGTTGGTCCTTCAAAGAAGTTGGAACTTGGTGTAGGTTCCCGGTGTGGTTGCGGTAACTGGATAACAACGTCATCCAGTGTGAAATCTTTGAACTTCTATGGAAGATCAAAAGGTGGGTGTCCACAAAATTTTTTGGGACTTTGGCGCTCGGTTAATTTTGTATCAATGATTTTATTTTTTTGTAACCGAGGTTTTTGCGATTTTTGAGTGGGTGATGTTGTTACCTCACTTATTATATGGTTGTCGATTGTATCCCAGACTTCGTCTGGATACACATCCCATGTATACACCTTGGATTTGGGCCTGTATGCTTGTGTGTTGGGTACCTTGGATGTTAGTTGGATGTGAGCCAACGGTCCTAGAGTCTTGATCTCCTTAGGAATTGATTTTGGCGGATGAGGTTGGGCATCTAGATAGAGGAGTACATGTTCATCGGTCATTTCTTCATCATCCATGGAAAGAATACCCTCTTCCGGAACATGGGTGGTAGAGACGCTAGGTTCTCCTGGGCACCAAGCTATAGGAATCGGGTCAATCATCATAAGGGGGATGATGGGTGTGTCAATGTTTGTAGAAGATGGGAGAGTATCCACATCTGCTACAACAGTTTCGATACGACATCGATTGGAATCTACACAGTCCACAGTGGCTAGTGCATGACCCCAATTGATTATGTCCATGGATCTTGTGTAGTGACCTTGTGGTTGGATTGGGACACTATCTGATTCGTCATATGTTGTCGATGACCAATCATTGTATACCTTGGCGGGCTTGACATGGCCTGTTGAGTCAACCGTGACTCGTTTATCGTGGTTGCCAAAGGTAATTTTGCTATGCTTCCAATCTTGGACAACACCTGCCATCTGGAGCCAAGGTGTACCAAGAAGGAGTTTATAAGTATTGTTATCTTCTGGTAAGTCTAAGATGACACAATCAATTACAAATTTGACACTTGCTATTCGAACTTTAATATTTGACAAATGACCAGCAGGGTTTGTAACTCGTTGATCAACCATGCAAAGTTTATATCGTGGTTGATTGAGGGTATGGAAGTCCCATGACTTTGCCAATGACAAAGCCATTATATTTACGCCTGATCCGCTATCAAGGATAGCAGATACTGCGGGATAGTCTTTATAGGACAAAGGCAGGGTGATGCTAGTCCCCTTAGCAATACCTATATTCAGCAGATTCATAGGAATCTGGGGAATTTCAGAAATCTCTTCGGGTTTTCGCTGTTCATTAGGAATAGTCGACAAGAGGGAGCTTTCAAACTCAAAGGTTTTACATGGTGTGGAATAGTGGAAGATCATATCGTTGAAGTCCGGTGAAGGATTTTATTGCGCTATGGAATGGCATGGTGAGTTGAGCTTGCAGGAGGTCAGAAAATACTTCAAGTCCCTGTAGGGATTGCTCCTTTTCGGGGATTTGAGCTGATACCAGACTGTCTGTATGTTCTTCCTCTCGCAAAAACTCATCTCGAAATTCATTGTATTGCCTTTGTTCCACTTTTGGGTCTAGGTAATCTTTTGGTAATGTGGAAGCTGTCAAGTGGCTTCCATGTGGGTCAACAAATTTGTTATTGTTTTCTTGTTGTTGGCGTTGTGCTCTAGTGAGAACTCTAACAGGTTCGGATGATATATGACGTGCTGGAAGAATCCTATTAGGTTGTTTAGGACAATGCCCCATAAAGTCGCAGATGTCACATTTGATCAAGGAAGTATCTGGGACCGGTTGGTATGAAGGGCACTCATTGCCAGTGTGTGCACCTCAACAGTGAGGGCACCATGTGTTCTCTCGTCTATGGTGGATTTGGCTAGTGGGTAACTGACCTGGCATCGAACTCTGGATAGACTTAAGAGTGTTTTGAAACTCTTTCGTGAGTTTCTCCATCTGTTGTTGGTTAAGCAACTCCATCTGTGTTTTTCACAACTGTTCTCGAGCGCTCTCCGTTAACATGGCTCATCGACATCTAAGCCCTTGTCTTCCTCCCGAATGGCATCAGACATGGCTTGTTTCAATGATGTATATGCATTATTGGAACGAAGTTCACGTCGTATCCATCGTGGGAGTCCAACGAGAAACTAAATTATGAGCATGGACTCAGTGGGTTGCTCTTGTACTTGACTTTTTAATCTTTTAAATCGTTCAATGTAGTCACGGACTTTTTCGTCTTTTGTCATTTCGATGTTACTTAGTTTGACAAAAGGACTTTCTATCAAGCGAAATGGCTTGAAACATTTGATAAAGGCCTCCTTCAAGAGTGACCAGTCACGATCAAGGCTAAAAAACCATTCTCGTGCGTGATTGATCATGGTCATCGAGAAGAGCTATACCATGGCGTCTGGTGATGTCTCGCCATAGACATCACATGCATTCTCAAAGACTTGAAGAAATCTTTGAGGATCAGTATTACGTACTTAGGTAAATCTAGCTTTGGGGTACGTTTTTCAGTACGTGGAACATTATTTGCAAAAGCTCCGTTTAAGTGAGCTCGTGCATGTGAAGATTCAGCAGCATGAAAATGTGGTCGTTCATATGGAGCTTCATGACGCATGGGTTCCCATCTGTCGAATGGGTTGGTGGATGGCTCGTGGACTTGGGATTTCGTCCTGAAATATCTATTAAATCTAGCCTGTTTGGTGGATGGGGAGACCATTTCTGGTGGATAGTCCTTGTGGAATTCGGATCGTAGGTACGATCCATAACACTTTGGAGTACCTTGGAAATGTGGAAATAGGCCTCTTGGACTCGTTGGTAACTTAGCTCATTGGATAGTATGTTTGGAATGCAGTTGCTACGGGTCCATGGTGGATGCTAGTGCAATGCGACCAATTTGCGGTTGATACAACTGAATGCGGTGGATTACGATGGTTGCGGTTGATACGGCTGAATGCAGTGGATTACAGTGGTTGCGGTGGACGGGTGGCTGTTGCTACCATTGTAAATGTGGAGGTGGTGGGATTGCGGTCTCTATGGTAACTGTGTATTGTTGTTGGTGATGGCTACAACTCAAGGCAGTTAATATGGTGGAATGTGATCGCGGTTGGAATGCGACTGATTGTGGTTTAGTGCGGGTAGGATGGTTCACTGGAGTGGCAGATGGATACGGTATATTTTTTGTCGCTATTGTGCAATTTGAACTTTTGGTTCACATCCTTCACAAAACAACGATCATGGGCGAATTCTACTTTAAAATCTTGAAAGCCAAAGAAATGTTGCATCATTGTTATCAAATACCAATGATGTTCCAACACAATGACTAAACCAAAGATCTTCTTTGTTTCCAAGCTTGATAATTAACCCGTAAAACAGAAAAGGATTTTTTGAAGATTCAAGTAGAGAAAACAATTTTAGAAAACCGTTTCATTAACCATTTCTGTGACATCACCCAAGGTCTCAACGGGTAATAATAAAAAATTACCTTCCAAGAAATCACAAGAAAATCGAGCTAATTAACGTGTTAAGAAATTCACCAATATATCTTTCACACAGAAATAGCTTACTGGGTTTCCGGTTTTGTAAATTTGAGATATACTAAAAAGGGGTCATGACCAATATCTCAAATTTCTAACCAAACACCCGTTTTATGACCGATAGTATTTGGCATCACAGAGACTTACGACCATACTATGGTCAACTGATCCAATTAGTTTTAGATCTTCATTTTGGAATCGCCTGCGTCCCATACCACAGGTTCTTCCTCCACAAAGGCCCTCCACTTCATGATCAAAGTATCAGAAACATAATACAAGTATATGAAGTTCTCAGAAACTTATAAAAAATTCCAACTTCAACTTAAACAAACATGCTTTTGCCCCTTTTTACAATCTTTACGGTCACCGTAAGGTTCATAGCGACAGATTAAGAAATGGGAAATAATGAACTGGCTTTTTCTTGAACGCCATAGCTTCAAATTTAGCCAAAAACTGATTTTTTTTTTGTTTTGTTAACCTCAAAAATTCTCCCCCCCTCCTTAGACAACGGGGCCATCTTGGCGTGCCACATTTTTGTTTTAAAAATTAGCATCCTAGCCAAGAAAATCCAAGAATTCTTGGACAAAATTGTCCAATTCTTGGTTGCCCAAATGGCAGTTACTAAAGCAAAAGTGCTTTGTCAATTGTGACAAACAGCCATACGAAATTTACCAAAGAACTCAGCCCAGTCACAAGTTGTATGCTTTGTATCTTCCACCACGAGGAGGCAATTATCCAAAGCAACACAAAAACCGACGAATTAATGGCCCTATATTCAATTGATTAGATTTCACATTTGGTTGTTTCAGTTTATGTGATGAAGTTTCAACACACCGTTGCCCAAAGTTCGCAACAATGGGTAAAATTGCAGGGGGCCATCATTGTCAAGTGATGCCGGGCAAATTCATATGCCCCCCCCTCATAGGAATTCCATCCCAATCCATTTTGAATACAACGGAAAATTTTTAAAAGAAATTTGCGTTCAGTTAATGATCATTACGGGTAATGGTTCATAATAAAGCAATGTCCAAAATTTTAATTTTCATTGAACATATCGTGCTTATTTTCAAAATATACCAATGATCACTACAAATGGATTTTCTTCAATAAATACCCGAAAGAACCCTACATGTTCTGAAATCTAATTTATGCAAAAAAAAAATTTACAGCCATTCCTTTTAACTGTACATAACTACCATAAAAAAATTGCAGTCTACATTGGCTACAAGAAGCCCATGGGGGGAAAAAAACAGTAAAAAAACTTCCAATGCTCCCACCCCTCCTCAACCTACCCTAACTTCACGAAGACAACTCCTAGTTTAACATAGAAAAACTTAAGTTAAACGGTAACTTAAATCCCCCCTCCCCCCCCCGCCTCCCCCTCTCCTCCGCGCGGCTCTCTCATCCCCTTCGCTCCTAAAGCCAGAAGGCTCGGGCACCTGCTGGTCGCGAGCAGGGCCCCGAGAGAGATGAAAAACCGCTCGCGAGAGAGAGAGAGAGAGAGAGAGAGAGAGAGATGGCCGGGTGGGAGAATCCCACTCTCCATCTTTCTCAGCCATCTTCCAGATGAAGCAAGGTAGGAGGAGTGCGCTCAGCAGGCAGCTGGAGGGCGCGCAATTGGAGTGTTTTTGTGTTGTTCTAACTAGTTTTCCCAGTTTTAAAGCTAAGCTTGAAGTTATCTTGCATTTCTTGCAGTTTTCCTTGCTCTGAATAATGCAAGTAGAGCGTTTTTACAGTTGCATAACATTCCATCATGTCTGAACTTGCCTTTCTGTATGTAGGAAACCAGAGGTCTAACGTGCCTTAGCTTCTCTTTGAGCCAAAACCCATCCCTACTACTGTTTTTTGCAGAAAGAGATTACATAAAGGATGCAAATCTTGTTTGCTTAGCCTTACTTTGTTTCTGCAAATGCTTAAGCAACCATTTATTTACAGTTTAGCATGCCTAGATCACATTATGTCTGAGAAATAGGGTAAAGGCTGCCCAATTTTCATCTGAAACTAACAATTTGCAGGTTTGCCATTCTTCAAACAGAATAGGCTTCAAAATGACCCAAACCATTTCAATAATGGCCTTACAGGCTCATAATCCTACAATCCACCGTTAGTTTGTTGGAAATTGCAACAAAACCTTGCAACTCCATAAAACATCGTCATGCAAAAACCTGGAAATATCATCAACACTCACAACAAGAAATTAGTAACCGATTGAGCATCTTTCTCTTCCTTTAATAGATTTTAAGCCACATCCAGCTCAGATATTAAAGCAAAAGACAGCCCAACTTCAACCACATAAAATACCATTATGTGATCAACAAGAAGCCGTAAAACCAACATTACCTCTAATTGATCCCGTTGCTATCATAAAAGTGCTCTTTAATGAAATAATCGGCAACATAAGTGATTCAAGAAAACTGCAACTCACTTCCAAAAACCCAATTTGCAGTGTTTAAAATTGAATCAAATGTGAACTTGGTAATACTAATATTTCACTTCAAAAAAGGCATTCCACAAGAAGAGCAATCCGAAATTTTCTCTCGATGTTGCTTACCCCACCACTTTCTCGAAAAATGTCGAGATTCTGTATCACACAACGGAAAAATCCCTACACAAATCGAGATTTCTTTTTGAGCACTAATCAATGGCAAAACGTGCTCAGAATTGGCTCTAATACCAATATAAAGTCCTCAATCCAAGGATCATATTCTAAGCATGCCAATCACAAGCAACACAAGGGAACCTGATGGTAGACAAACCAACCCAACCAAACCTAGATCGAACGGATCTAGCCCCCAAGCTGTGGATCAATCACTCAAGAGAGGAATGAGGCATCACACCAGCAACATCTTGCCACCGGTCATGCTATCAAGCATACACTAGTGAGAGCCCAGCAGGTATACTTATACCCTCCAAGGCCCATGCACCACTAGTAGTGCACTATGACACCTCACTGGACACCTCTGCAGCCTATCTGGGCCACGTCATCCAGATCCCCAATGACTCACTGATAGACCCATACCAATCCACCATCAAGTGTTTAGGCCTACAACCATTAATTATGACCATGTACATATAAGGGCCCCAATTCCCTTATAGTCACAACTAACTTCTGGATTTCTTCCTCTAGATCTCCGAGGAGAAAGGCTGTCTTCACATCAATCTGGTGAATTTCCAGATTGTGTTGTATAGCGTATGCAAGGAGTAGTCGTATGCTTGTCATCTTGACCATCGACGAATATGTGTCAAAATAATCAACACCATACCTTTGTGTGTGGCCCTTCGTGACAAGCCTTGCCTTGTAATGGCCAACAGTGCCTTCTGATTTTATTTTCTTCTTGTACACCCACTTGCAGTCGACGATCTTTTTGTTTTTTGGTAGTGGCTCTAGCGTCCGTGCCTCATTTCGCCTCATCGACTCGATCTCTTCTGACATTGCCTACTTTCAAAATTCTCCCTCTGGACTCTGGATAGCTTTTTTATATGTTGTTGGCTCTTCAGTGAAGGTGCAGTATTCGAATTGTGTGTCTTCGCTCCACTGAAAATTGTTAGTGTAACGGTCTGGAGGTCTTCTTTGTCTTGTTGACCTTCTGGGTTCGTTTCGTCGCTACTCAAACGTTTCTTGTTCGTGGGGTTGATATTCTGCTCCCTGCCGCTCTGGAATCTGTGGCTCAACATTCTGATTTGATGTCTATCCTCGATCTCCCTCTTGAATTGGCAGTAGTGTGAAGATCTCATGGCCTTTTTCATCTTTTAGTCTAGGGAATGTCAAAAATGGTGAACCCCTACAACTTTTCCGCGACGCGAAGTAAAGTGACATGAAACGAAGGTTGAATGGTGAACAATTCGCGAAAGTCAATGTACTTCGAAAACCTAAGACACGACGCGAAGCGAAACTCGAAGGTCCAATGATTCGCGAAAGTCAAACATGCCTCCAAGACCAAAAAGGCATGACACGACATGAAACGAAAGAAAATCTTTCGCACTGCCAGTTGGCAGCTCAACGGGCATGGAGTCTTGAGCTTCACGCCCAGCTGAAACATTTAGCAATAATGGAGAGTAACTAATTAGTTGATTAGTGTTAACTACTCTTGTAATTCTCTGTTTAGCTATCTTGTAAACTCCACATAGTGGAGATATAAACTTTTTTCTAGATAAAAAAAATACACTGAGAATGTGCGTGAGTAGAGCAGAAAAGAAAAGGAATAGAAACAAAATAGCTGTGCATGAAAGTCTGCCAACGAGCAGAACACAGCGAAAGAGCAGAGCGTCAGGCCGCTAACGAACGAGACACTGATCATCTTGCTCTAAAAATTAAACTAATAATACAATTGCTCTATCTTGTGCATCTCCTTGTCTTCTACTGTCTTGATTGCTAGAATGATATATGTTCAGTGATTTGTAGTCACGTGTCTAGGGTCCTGCAAGCTTCCGCATAAGAAAATTCAAAAGAAACAAATCCGTTCGCGACAAATCAAACCCGTTCGTGACAAAGTCGATCCAAGTACTATCAAAAGTCGTTATGGCAGTTCACCTACTTGTACATAGTCTTTACTATTTAAAAGGGCGATTACCAACTACAAGGCGGCTATAACCAATTAAGTAGGTAGAAAGCACTAACCTGAAAAACTTGTAAATAATATCTTTCAGTTAGTTATCTATAAAAGAGATAGTTGATAAAAGACAGACACGCCTCGCTAATTGCGCTCAACTTCATGCCCATGTACTCATTTTCTGATTTTTTATCAAGAGTATATTTTTGTCCACACTACTGAATTGTTCTATTGAGCATTACTACTGTTTTATTCATCTTGATTATTGCTGGTAACTACTGCACTTCATATCTACAATTGTCCGTTGTTATACTTCCGCTGCTATCCTACCATTACTCATCTGATATCAGAGTCTCTATTTTTACCAGAGCTCCTCTAATCCGATATCATTTGATATTCTTGATATTCCATTGATTTCCGACACAATAGGGTGGATCAAGTGACCTATTAGGTTGGATATTAGGGTTAGGCATGATGAGTTCAGATAATTCCTAAGGTGCTCAGATCCGAGCTACTTATGTATAAATATGTGATGGTTTCAACCTCAAAGTGACTATAATATTTCCTATGTTAGTTTAAATAACTCTAGCTAATTCCTAAGTACTTATGTAAGATCTATCATCAATATTTAATCTATATAGACCTATATTGAGGTGCATGTTAATTTATTTTCTTATTGATTGGAATATCTTGAAAATCCTATTGCAGATTACAAACTAGAATTTTTATTTGGATTAGATTTGTGTGATTTGTCATTGGCATATATGAAGCTCTCCAACATGTGGATGACTAACCAAAAAGGAAGGAAACAGATAGTCAATAATCATGGTTCACAACATTTATTAGTAGTTGATTTTGAATTGAAAAATCTAATATTGCTCATAAATTTCTACATATGATGAACAGAGCTTATGTTGGTCCAATACATATAGAGGCACGAGATACTCAAGCAAGATACATCATTGTAGCAACAGATTATATGACCAAATGGGTTGGAGAATGTTGTAAAGCTACCTTTACAAGCTTTACTTGCGGCGCCATCGGCGCCAGCTATGTCCCCGGCGCCAGCAGCGCCCCTGCTGCTCCCGGCGCCAACGGCGCCGGCGCCGCTCCCGGCGCCACTGTGACCAGAATCCAGCCGGCGCCAAGTTCCTATGGCTGAAAATCTTTGATCGGTTCTAGCGAAGTCCAGAGAGCTCAGATCGATGTGCAATCACCTCACACGATCTAGGCATGATTAAAGGAAGCCTGGGGATCAATAAAATCTAGAGAGAGAAAATGACTTTCTAGAAAGAGAAAATCCTAGAGAGAGAAAAACGTGCTTTACCAGCTTGGGTAGAGTGCTTGGTATGAGGGGGGGTGCCGAATCACACCAATACTATAGGGGAGTGCGGGTTGCGACTCAGGGCGAGCTCCAACCAAGTCTCAGCCTCCCTTGCTGGAATGTTGTCATGGCTCTCGCCTTGGCATGCTAGCGCCCCGGAGACTAGGGTCGGTCACACACTTGAAATGTAACCTTCTCAGATGTATCAATAAAATGGGATTTTCCTCAAACTGACTCTGATTACCTTCTGGGTTTCAGTGTTCGGTAAAAGCGCCAGTTGTAAGGCCGCTTTCAAAATTTTTAACTTGGCACATAGCTGAGGGTCGTATCCCGGGACGCCAGCGGTATGCCGTCGGGACCATTCGGTCCGTGGCGCCAGCGGTATGCTGTCGGGACCATTTGGTCCAGGAACTGGTTGTTTCCATATCTGTCGCGGCTTGTGGTTTTGAGTGTTCCTTGCATGAACGTGAATGGGTTAAGCTCTTGGGGAACGGGCTCTAACCTGTCGGCTGAGTTGGATGGCTTGCTTGGGTGGATGTTACCTGTTTATGGCTGTCCAGTCTGGCGTGGCGCCGGGTTGGCTTCCAGTGCTCGTGACGAAGCTTTCAGTTGGTTAAGTCTGATGTAAGTCAGACCGCTTGCTTGGAATGGATGTTACTCGTTTGTAACGAAGCTTCGAGTTGGTTAAGTTTGATGTATGTCGGGCGGCTTGCTTGGAGGGAAGTCACCCACGTCGGGACCCCCGATCTGGCATGGCGCCAGGTTGGATCTCAATGTTGGTTTTTGGAACTTCAAGTTGGTTAAGTCTGATCGTTGTTGGCGAGTTGGCTACTTGTATGTCAAGTGGGTTCGGATGGCAAGAGTTGAAGGCTGGGAAGCTAAGTCGTGGTTCCCGGCTCCCTTTGGGATGCCTGCGCTACATGTGGTATCAGAGCCGACTGGCCGGTCAGCTATGCGGATCTCACGGAAATGGCCACGATTTGGGGTTCATCAAGACAACTGTTGTGCAAGGTGCTGCCCACAGTGTAAGCACGGGTGCGTCCACGGTCGGGGTGGTTGGCAGGACGGGGGCTTGATGAGTCAAAGTGCTGCCCTTGAGGTGTAAGCACGGTCAGTTTCCGCGGTTCGGGCCTGGCGCCGTCTGCACGTAGGACAGATGAGGCAATGTGCTGCCATTAGGATGGTGTAAGCACGGTCTGTGCCTTGTGGGGTGCGGGGTGACATATTCACGATGACCACCGTTCGTTTAGCTATAAGGGCTATCGACCAAATTTGGTGGGGGCGTTACTGAGGCAATGTGCTGCCTAACGGTGAAAGCACGGGTGCGTCCACGATTTGGGTGGTATGCTGCCGATCGTTTAGCTATAAGGGCTATCAACTAAATTTGGTGGGGGCGTTACTGAGGCAATGTGCTGCCTAACGGTGAAAGCACGGGTGCGTCCACGGGGGTGGTATATTCAAGGATAGCTGCCATTCGTTTAGCTATAAGGGCTATCGACCAAATTTTGTGGGGGCGTTACTGAGGCAATGTGCTGCCTAACGGTGAAAGCACGGGTGCGTCCACGATTGGGGGGTACGCTGCCGATCGTTTAGCTATAAGGGCTATCGACTAGATTTGGTGGGGGCGTTACTGAGGCAATGTGCTGCCTGACGGTGAAAGCACGGGTGCGTCCACGGGGGTGGTATATTCAAGGATAGCTGCCGATCGTTTAGCTATAAGGGCTATCGACCAAAAAGTGGTGGGGCGTGACTGAGGCAATGTGCTGCTTAATGGTGAAAGCACGGATGGTTGGAGGGGTGTCCTATGTGGGCTGATTCTGTGATCGATTTGTATGGGCGCGGCCAGGCAAAGGTCCGTTGGCAGGACCATCTCAAAGGGGGACCTTGTCTTTGTTACTTGTTAGTAAACCTGCCTGAGTGTCTTACTTGTATGTATTCGTGGTGAGTCTTAGTACTCGTGCTTTTCCTGGTTTGCATGATTGCTTGTGATACAAGGAGCTGATGGCTCGAGAAGGAACCTTTTCTTTTGAAGGCTGATACCATCAAACAAAGAGGACTACAGAATCTGTGGGGCGGATTTGCAGTTCAAGTACTCACACGTGAACGACAACGAAACGACTCAATGTTTGCAAAGGATGGATGGCTAGCCTATTTCTTGGGTTAGTTTCATTTGCGACAACGCCCACCAGACGCAAGCAGGAAGTCAAAAGTTGGAAAGGGCAATTTCAGGGGAGATCTTCTATGGAGCAGTTGGTCTTCATTTTGGGACGGCCACCTTCGGAACTGAAACTCACTGAGTATGGGTGATATCCAGTATCAGTTGGGTTTTTCCTCAAAGGGGAAAAGACTAGGATCCTCTTCAGAGATTGGCAACAAGTTGGATCGAGCCATAATCCTAGCAGATGGGAAGCAAAGTGTTGGAAAGGCTTTTTGTCCGAAGAACTCTACTCTAAAGTCCGATCAGCTGATTTATTAAGTGGAGGGGAACTATCACACACACCTCTCTCTTGGGGCAAATTTTGAATTAAAGTTGATCAAAATGGGGGCAAATTCAAGGTGACCTAGCCATACTCACACGAGGAGACTGGCGAACTTTGGACCTAATAAGTTGACAAGTTTTTGTTGTGGAAAGGAAAGTTTGTTATAGGCTTTCTCTAGACCAGCAATGATGAGGAAACATATGAGTACGCTGGCTTGTGTTACGTGTAAGGCAGCTGATCAATGAAGGAACTGAGAAAGTTGAGTCTTGCATGAGAGACTTGGTATTTCGAACGAACGCTAAGGGACAGTTCGCGTTGAGATCGGACTAGTGCAAACTCTGGGTGCATGTGTCTGATTCAAAGAGAGCTACTTGAAGCCAAGCTCGATGTACACTTCTTGTTTTAACTGTGAGGCAACTGACCAGTGATGGAATTGTGAAAGTCAAGTTTTGCGCGACGGACATGGTGCCTCAAACAAACGCGAAGAGATAGTTCGGATGCGGATCAAACTGGTGCGACACTTTGGCTTTCCACGAGGTCAATGGTTACATTTGGGCTGATTCAAAGAGCTACTTCAAGCTAAGTGAGAGGTGCATTGCGGAGTACTCAATCTTTGCCTACCTTAAAGAGCCAAGATGGAAAAGTATCAAGATCAGGCTTGGACAAGGAGAGAAATCAAGGTGCAGAAGCAACAAGGCACGGAGTGGACCATAAAGTGGGCAATCAAACGATAAATCCTTCGGCTCAGGGAGCCTTGATACCTGTGCGGAACTGAACAAACCTGGAGCTCAGGGAGCTCAACACAAAGTGCATCAAGGACAAATCAGGAGCTCAAAGGAGTTCCAAAGTCGAAAGTCAGAAGCGACAGGGGCGAACATTTCAAAGAAAGGCCTCTGTCACCAATTAATAAGGTTCTCGGGTTTTACGAAAGCGATATCAAATCTACGCTTTTCCCAGACAAAGATATATTTTCAAGTTATGTAATTTTTCAGTACAAAGAGCTGAGCCTCCGACTTGTGGTGTGCCAGCTTCAATGTTAATAAAAAGTGGCCAGTAAATTGAGTACTGTGCCTAGTAGCTTAAATGTATAGTCATTTTAATTGGGAGACACCTTTACTTTAATCTGACATCTGATGAGGACATCAGATTTTATAAAGGTGGGGTGGATGTTGTAAAGCTACCTTTACAAGCTTTACTTGCGGCGCCATCGGCGCCAGCTATGTCCCCGGCGCCAGCAGCGCCCCTGCTGCTCCCGGCGCCAACGGCGCCGGCGCCGCTCCCGGCGCCACTGTGACCAGAATCCAGCCGGCGCCAAGTTCCTATGGCTGAAAATCTTTGATCGGTTCTAGCGAAGTCCAGAGAGCTCAGATCGATGTGCAATCACCTCACACGATCTAGGCATGATTAAAGGAAGCCTGGGGATCAATAAAATCTAGAGAGAGAAAATGACTTTCTAGAAAGAGAAAATCCTAGAGAGAGAAAAACGTGCTTTACCAGCTTGGGTAGAGTGCTTGGTATGAGGGGGGGTGCCGAATCACACCAATACTATAGGGGAGTGCGGGTTGCGACTCAGGGCGAGCTCCAACCAAGTCTCAGCCTCCCTTGCTGGAATGTTGTCATGGCTCTCGCCTTGGCATGCTAGCGCCCCGGAGACTAGGGTCGGTCACACACTTGAAATGTAACCTTCTCAGATGTATCAATAAAATGGGATTTTCCTCAAACTGACTCTGATTACCTTCTGGGTTTCAGTGTTCGGTAAAAGCGCCAGTTGTAAGGCCGCTTTCAAAATTTTTAACTTGGCACATAGCTGAGGGTCGTATCCCGGGACGCCAGCGGTATGCCGTCGGGACCATTCGGTCCGTGGCGCCAGCGGTATGCTGTCGGGACCATTTGGTCCAGGAACTGGTTGTTTCCATATCTGTCGCGGCTTGTGGTTTTGAGTGTTCCTTGCATGAACGTGAATGGGTTAAGCTCTTGGGGAACGGGCTCTAACCTGTCGGCTGAGTTGGATGGCTTGCTTGGGTGGATGTTACCTGTTTATGGCTGTCCAGTCTGGCGTGGCGCCGGGTTGGCTTCCAGTGCTCGTGACGAAGCTTTCAGTTGGTTAAGTCTGATGTAAGTCAGACCGCTTGCTTGGAATGGATGTTACTCGTTTGTAACGAAGCTTCGAGTTGGTTAAGTTTGATGTATGTCGGGCGGCTTGCTTGGAGGGAAGTCACCCACGTCGGGACCCCCGATCTGGCATGGCGCCAGGTTGGATCTCAATGTTGGTTTTTGGAACTTCAAGTTGGTTAAGTCTGATCGTTGTTGGCGAGTTGGCTACTTGTATGTCAAGTGGGTTCGGATGGCAAGAGTTGAAGGCTGGGAAGCTAAGTCGTGGTTCCCGGCTCCCTTTGGGATGCCTGCGCTACAGAGAAAGAGTTATGTGAGTTGTTGATGCTAATCCTTCACAAAAATTTTGTACGAGAATATCATTGTCCAATTTGGATGTCCTGTTGAGATCATGAGTGAGATCTTCGCAGAGTGAAGTGCATCTTCAAGGTTGTGCAGCTGGTTACACCACACTTCAAGTTGAAATTTCTTTTAAAGCCCCAAAATAAATCATAATTTAATCAACGTGGGAATGATTTGATTCATGAATCAAGGCAATACTTCCTAAAATTCTTGCGAAATCTAATGGCCTATATTCCATACACATGGTAGCAAATCAACAATAATGTTCAAAATCATCTAGGATTGGTAAAAATGTTGCCTTGAAAGCATATTGAAAAGTGTCCCATGTGGTAGGGGCATTCACCCTATTCTTAAGATCTTGCCACTATGTAAATGCCTTATCACGATTTTAGTACTATTCAAATTGTGCATGGAAAATGACTATTCTACTGATCCAACTAGGACAACACTACATTATGATGTCAGTCCTTATCACCTGAGAAAAACTTTGAGTTGAACATAAGGTACATGAGGGAAGGTCAAGATTGGCCTAAACTTCACCATTTTTTCTTGGTTGTTGCGTGTTTGGATTGCATATCAAAAATGTGATTATGTAACATATTAGTGGCATGAAATAACTGAGCAAAATAATCTTTAGAGAAAAGCTTTGGTGAGGAAGTTCCTTCACCAAAGGCATGCTAGGCTCCATTATGCACAAAGGAAGGTTTGCGAAAGATAACTACAAGATTTTGGTAGCAAGAGGCCTAGAAGTCTTGGAAGCTCTTCAAGAAAGCTAAGTCAAAAAGTGAAGCAGGTGAATGAGGTGAGCAAGACCTACAATCCCTTTCCTACACATCTTTTCCAACCCCCAAGAGCCATACTAGGTGGCGATCCCCCCAAGAGCTAAGGTAATTTGTAAGGTATGAGAATGGCCAATTCCTTAAACATTTTGTGATGTGAAATCATTCCTTGCCTTCATAAAATATTTTCATATATTCATTAAGGACTATGTTACTATTGCATTGCCCTTAACAAATGTTCTTAAGGGTGAAGTAGAAGTGTAGTTGCAAAAATTGTCCACCAATAATTTAGACTGATGAAATGAACAAGATTTTTAAAACTCTCAAGCATTGTGTTTCTGTGGCTCCAATTTAACACATAGTCAATCCAAATAGACCATTTTTGGTGAAATGGATGCTAGCAACTTTGCTATAGGAGGAGTCCTTTATTAGAACGGTAGACTAGTTGCTTTTGAAGGCAAAAAGCTAGATATTGTTTAATGTAGGTATTCTACCTATGAGAAGGAACTTTTCATGCATTAAAAATATGGAGATATTATTTATATGCTACCAGATTTATGGTAATGGTTGATCACCAATCCCTTAAGTACACACATGACGTCATTGACCTAAGAGGCTATAAGGCCAGGTGGTCAGAACTCATTCAAGAGTTTTAGTACAACATAAAATAAAAAGTGTGGCTGATGCCTTCATTTGGATTGGAGAGGTTAATCAATTAAGTTTTTCTAAGATCCAATCTCATGTGTATCTTTCACTTCGAAACCTTTGTCAAACCGATGGTTTTTTCGATCGGATCTGGCTAGATGTCCTAGCAAGAAATTCTAGATCTAGTGAAGACCTTGGAATGCAGAATGATCCCAAGAGTTGTCAAAATGCTCAGATACCTAATGAATATTCCATAAACAATGGCTTGCTTTTTCAAATGTGTGTCTGGACCTTAGGGCCCAAATCCTATAGTAGTATTTGAGCTCACAATTACATTGAACTCTACTTGATCCACACTTCGAGATCATCATGATCGATTCAGTTGATTACGTAGCTATACACAAATTGACTGAATGTGCAGAAGCAGAAACAACAAATAGTTCATAGAAGAATCAATCCGAGAGCAACATTACATAAAAAGATGAATCAGACAAGCATTCATTCACAATTGACATTATTGTGAATGTTAGTAAGACTTTGATCTTCAATGATACCTCCATCATAATAGATTGGTTTAGTGTGAATGGTGATTTCTTTGTATGTAGACACTACTACAAATAAGTGATCACACAATTCATCCAACCTTCACTGCAATGCTAGTATAACTTACGTGCTACTAATTATTGTTCCCATTCAACTTCATGAGTCTAATGCCTAAGTCACATTTATAACTCATTTATGTTGCTCCTTTGTCACAACTACAACTACTAGTTAAGTTTATACTTTTTTTCAAAACTCCTCCTTACTTTTCTTTTTAATTGGTCTTTATAAAAGCAACAAAACTTTTTTATTCCTCACATTGGCTTGAGCCTTGGGAATTATCCAATTTCAAGTCTAGAACATATTTTTAAGTATTTTTGGAATTATTTAGCTCTAGAAGACTACAATTTTCAATAGCTAAAAAAATGGCACAATCACTCTAGTACCTAGATCTATCCAATTCTACTAGAATGAATTTTCAGTATCCAATGAGAATAATTTGACATTAGAAGTTTGTTAATCCACACTAAATTTGGTCCGACTGATACCACATTCAATGGAGCTATGGGCTAAAAAAAGAATTGTTACCATTAATAAAAGTAAACGATCACAATTTTGGATATATAAATTTGTGAACAAAGTCTGACTATGTTTTGTATCTTTCTCAATAATAGCTAGAAAATTTCCAATTTTGGTAAGAAGACATCTATTATAGCCTTGAAGGGTATGCCCGTGGACATTTGAGAAATTAGGGCTCCTCTCATTAGATTTCCATCAAAGTCCAATGCCCCCCAAAAAAGGCCATCAATTAAAATGGTTGCTTACTTCAAAGGAGCATAGTTCTCATTGAGACTAGGGGCCGACCCTCGTGCAATGATCCAAAAAGCTTGGAATAATCATCATGATTTTGGATGGAGGCTTTTCATTGTTGGATGAGAGTGGGGTGGTATGCAAGCAATACCTTGCTCCCTTACTTGAGCATAGGCTTGTTCAACAAGCATTGAGCATGCTAGTTTAACTAGCCCTCTAATCATCATGATGTCATACATGCATCTTCATGGATGGCAAGGCTCCAACTAGGCCTCCCCAAGAGAGAGCATTCATTGAATCTGCCATCAGCTGCTGGAGTGAAGGCCTCTTCACCTCATAAATAGATGGAAGTACCTTGACAAAAAAGCAGGCCTATGATTCACGGGCTCTCGAGTCTGTACCTGCATACCATCGGCCGCCCACCAACGCTGACTTGAGCTATGGCGAGAATCATGATTGCCTCAACAAGAGTTGCTGCCTCCTGACTCCTGAGTCCTGCCTTACAGCTTCAGCCACCAGAACATTGCTCCGTTCTCACTGCCCTCATCCAAAAAAAATCATATCTCGCATTATCAGCTCACACTACCCACACTATTATTCAGTGATATAACATCTCGTGTCCATCGAACACGAATGCTTGAGAAGAACAATTCAAAGGATGAGGAGCTCGTTTGTGCCAAATCCTATGCGTCAAACCACCAAATCTGATTGGGTAGGGAGTCGCTTTGCCAATCAATGACCACCTCCTTTTTTCCAATTCAGAATCCGAACTATGAGGGTGGGTATACTCTTTCCTACAATATCTCTAACATTCCGTGCATGCATTGCCTAGAAATTGTAGCTGAGTTTTTTGCTAAAAGAACCTATTTTGCGGGAGGCAATCAACTTCTAGATTCTAGATGATTGTATCGCCGGTTTATCATTAATGAATTGGTGATAGATACCATACATTAGGATTTGAGACAAGAATTGAGCATTAACTTCTTCAACCAATCAGTCACTAAAACCCTGGTAACAAGTAGTTGGTTCAGAAAGTAGAATTTGCTATGTAAGCAACAAAAGAATTGATGTTATAGCTAGTGAAAATCTACTAGCATATAGCTTCTGATTTTCTTGAGTAGAATCACATGGATTCTTCCCAACTGAAAATTGCTGGTATAGCTACTAGAAGTGCCCCTAGTGACAACTATAAAACGTTTAATCTCAGGTAGGAAATAGTGGATCTTTGCCTCAGCCGCTAGCGTGAACTTTGAATTGGTTACTAGCAATACTCTTTCACCCAAAAGTGCCCCTAACTTGCTCGTTTATTCCACATGTAATTTGGTGATACGTGCATCTCTGATTTCAGTAACTAATTGCATGCAAAAACAGCTTCCAGCTAGCAAATGCCAATAGGTTAAATATGTTCATAATTAGAATATTATGCCAAATCTTTACACATTATGATTCTATTACCATAATCCCATAAAGTGTACATCAAAATCAAATTTTCTATTATCAATATTTGTCCTTGACTTCCTAACTTGCTCTGGTTCCTTTAGAGTGTCACCCCTTGGAGTCTTACGGGACACGGGACACGCTTGGTACTCCGAAGTTAGCTTTACAACCTTGTCCCCTTGGTACTCCCAAGTTAGCTTTACAACCTTGTCCCTTTGTTTGAGAAAGTTGATGTCCTCATCATAGACCCATGACACATGGCAAGGGCTTAATTCACCGGCCAAATTGAAGAGAGACAATGGCATGGGCTTAATTCACCGGCCAAACTCAAGAGAAACAATGGCATGGGCTTAATTCATCGGCCATAGAAACATAATATAAAGGTACACCTGCAATAGCATAGGAAACGTGTGACTAAAGTTCACTTACGTATAACCTGTATAAAGGTGCAATTGATTTATTAATAGATAAGAAAGATACTTGGAAGTTCCTTGAACTTCATAATGGACATGAGTGCTTATGAAGAGGGCATGCTACCAGGTGAAGCATTATGCATTAATCTAGGAATATAGCTATTGCGTTGATTCTTTGCCATGTAATCTTTCAAAATTTTAGGTGCTCCAGCTTTAAGTTTTCCTTCAAGCTCCCAAGAAGCCTCAATGAGTGGAGCCCGTAGCCACTAGATATTCACGTAGGGGAAGTCATGTTTGTAATAGAGAATCCTTTTGTGGAATGCACTTATTATTGACTTTTCTTGAATTTGGATATTTTCATACATCATCATTCCAGTTAAACTTTTATTGAAATTGAAAATTTCTTTAAAAGGAGGGGTGAAGTGATGGGATAAAATTCTATTTGGGAATCTGTGGATTGCATAGTTTTTGGAAGAGATCCAGTTGTGGTTGGTCTGAAAGTAATTTTGGATAGATTCAGAGTAGGATATTTAATTGGAAATTTTAATTTGTTGGTGTAGTACAAAGATTGCTTTGCATGGATGTACAAAGATCTAAAGGGTATACCACCAACCGTAGTCCACAACATACCATACCCTTGGTGGATGGAGCAGTCCCCAAGGTAAGTAGTATTATCGTTGCAATCCTAACTACATGAAGCTGATCAAACATGAGTTGTAGAAGCTACTAGACGTCAATTTCATTTATGAAATCGAACACAAAGAATGAGTATTACCGACAGGAGAACGACAAAATGCAGATCTGTGTGAATCTGGAGGCACTAAATGCGGTTACAAAGAAAGATCATTTTTCCTTGCCTTTCATGGAAAGTGTTTTGGATGGAGTAGCAGGAGCAAAGGCCTACAATTTTTTGGACGGCTTCAGTGGCTACAATCAAGTAAAAATAGCACCGAAATATCAGAACAAGACATCGTTTGCTACCGAATGGGAAACCTATGCCTATAAAGTGATGTCATTTAGACTTTGCAATGCCCCAAGCACTTTTCAATGCGTCATGCAATCGACAGTGAAAGAGCACCTACAAAAGTTCCTGAAATTATTCTTGGGTGATCTATGTGTGCATGTGGGCCAAACTTAGAATACCTATCCAACTTGGAGAAAGTGTTAAAGCAATGTCGTGAGTATTAGATCTCCTTGAATCCAGAAAAGTGTCAATTTTTGGGTGACACATGGCTTGATATTGGGTCACATAGTATCAAGACATGAAATCGCCACTGATCTATCAAAGATAAGGGTCGATGTTCATCTACCACCACCAGGGACGATTCGTAGGGTCTATGTCTTCATGGGTCATGCCAATTACTATCGGGTCTTCCTTCTAGATTTTGTAGAGTTAGTAAGACCAATATACAGGCTCACAACGGAACCACATTGGACAGAGGAATCCCTAAAGGCCTTCCGAAAGCTTAAAGATGCATTGGTCTCAGTGCCAATATCAAGACCGCACAATTGGACGATAGAGTTTCATGTGCATACTGATACATCAAAGTATGCGATTCGAGCCGTCTTAACCTAGCCAGGAGAGTGCAAAAAGGATTTTCCAATCTGATTTGCTAGTCGATAACTCAGTGACTCAGAGCTGAAATATTCTACCACAGACCATGAGGCACTGGCTATGATTTATGCGATTAAGAAGTTTAGGCATTATTTGATGGCCACCCATTTTGTATTTTATGCGGACCATCAATCCTTGCTTTATCTTGTTAATAAAATACATGCACTCCTCCATATGTCTCAATTAGAGTGTCTGGGTCCTCTCAAGGTCATTAGTCACAAATAGGTGTTGATGTGGAATAAAATCTAGGCGTGACCAATAATCTTGAACACGGGAGGGCCGGTCTACCATATTATGACTATTCCATGTTCTTAGCTGAATATGGCCGTAACACCTGCCATTTGTAGCTAGGGCGTGCCAAAAAGGACTTTGTAGGTATGTACATCATTGAGTAGGTCGAGTATGACACATTCAATAATAAATTTGACGTCTGAAATCCAAACAAGGATATGTGATAAATGTCCTGCAGGTTCAATGACTCGTTGATTTGCCATTCACAACTTGTAGCATGGTAGATCTAAATGGGTAAAACCCTAGGGTAGTGTGGTGTTATTCCCCTTAGCAACATATATTCATCATATTCATAGGAATGTGTGGTACTTCTGTGATATCTTCTGGTTTGTGTTGTTCATCTTCAATATCCGGCAGCTGAAAACTTCTATGAATATAACCTTTAAGGCCCATGAAAAATTTTATGGCACTATGGAAAGGCATGGTGATTTGAGCTTGCAAGAGTTCAGAGAAAACATCTAGTCTCTGGTGAGAGGATTGGAGCAAATAACTGACTGCCTAATTTCTCTTCGTCTCACAATAAATCATCTCAGATTTTGTTATGTCGCCTTTGTTCCGGATAATCTCTAGGAAGTGTGGAAGTTGTCAAGGAACTTCTCCTATTGTCAGCAAGTTTGTCTAAGTTGGTGTGCTGCTATTGAGCTTTGTGTTGTGCTCGAGTGATGACTAACTGGTTCATGACAGACATGGCGCAAAGGTAGGGTCTTATTGGATTGTTTGGGACAATCCTTAAAACTGTGTTTTCTAACATAGTCAGGGCATTCTGCATGGTATTGGAATTTCACTTTACAATCAACCATAAAGTGGCATGTTCAATCATAGATGAAACATCTGTTGCTCATACGCCCGTGGGCAATTGTGTAGCCATCTTGTATGGCTAGCACTTTCGAATTTTCTGGATGGTTTGTATACTCATCTCTTGGACAAGAATATGACGTGTCTTCTTGATAAGGAGCGTAACTTCCAGTTTGCTATGTGTGTTCGGTGTGGTATGAAGCATCAGACGAGTGATCAACAAAATTAGTCTGAGTTGGTGCTTTATTTGGTCTATTTTGTTGATTGTCTCTTTTGGGTGGTCTCCTAGGAGGTGGACCTAAGAGCGCTAGTTGAGGTAGGTATTGCGAAGTTTGTTGCCTAGGTAGTTCTTGAATATGAACTGGTGGATTGTTTCACTGATGAAATTGATTCGATGGAAAAGAGAAAACAAAAGGAGGTCTAGGAGGTTGACAATATCCCCCTATGTGTTCTCGGTGGTTGTACCTTGGGTTATAGTAGCAATAAAATTATGTGTGTCCCATAACATTACAAATGTCACATTGTATTAGGGAATTGACAAGAATGGGTCGATATGATGGACATTCATTACCAGTATGTGCACCCCTGCGGTGAGGACAACAAGTGTTCTCTCGTCTATGATGTACCTGTCCAGTGGGTAGCTGATCAGGCATGTTAATCTGGATAGACTTCAAGATATTTTGAAACTCCTTAGTGAGTTTCTCCATTTGCATTTAGTGTTGCTGGTTAAGCAACTCCATCTGGGAATTCCAAATCTGATCGCGAGTATCCTCGGTCGGCTTTGATTCATGGACAGCACGATGTGCTCTCCTTTCCCTAGAATTCTCAACATCGTATCCTTTGTCCTCCTCCCTGATGGCATCAGACATGGTTGTCTTTAAGGTCTCATATTCATCATTAGATCTAAGTTCATGTCTAATCCATCTGGGGAGTTCTAACAAGAACCAGATTATGAGCATTTTTTTGGTAGGCTGTTCTTGTACTTGACTCTTTAAACATTTGAAGCGTTCTATGTAGTCTCGTACATTGTCGTCTTTTGACATCTTGATGTTACTCAATTTGACAAAAGGACTTTCGATCAAATAGAATGGTTTGAATCATTTTACAAATGACTCTTTCAATAGCGGCCAATCGACCTTATCTTCATGATCCAGGTTAAAAAACCATTCACATGCTCTATCAATCATGGGTATCGAAAAGAGTTTTGGACCATTGCTTCATTGGATGTCTCTCCATAAATGTCGCATGCATTCTCAAAGGCTTGTAAAAATCTTAGAGGGTCCGAGCTACCGTCATACTTGGGTAGATCTAGCTTTGGAATACATTTTTCAATACGAGGTCCTTGGTTAGCAAAAGCCCCATTAAGGTGAGCTCTTGCGTGTGATGACTCAACATCATGAAAATGGGCTCGGGCATGTGAAGACCCTATTTCGTTAGATGGCCACTTCTCGAAGGGGTTTTTGGAAGGTTCATGTATGTGGGATTTCATTCGGGAGAACCTATGTTGTCAGATTTGCTCAGATGTGGGTGATACCATTTCAGGTGGGTAGTCTTTTGTCATGTGGGGATCGTAATGGTGGTCTACCTGGTAAGGTCTGTACTATTTTTGTTGTTTTGTTTGTTGTTGGTTGTTTTTTTTTTTTTAGGACAGACTTTGGATTTGAACTTAGGATAAAGTTACAGTTCTCAAAGTTGTGAGTGTAGTGTAAACCAAATGTCACAATATGCAATTGATGGGTATTGCAAAAGCTCGGCTGATGTTTTTTTCAAAGGGCTTGGCTAAGGGTCCAGTCAAAGACTTAGTTGATGTTCAAGGCAAGCACTCGGTGTCAGAAATGGTGAACTTCTGCAACTTTGTCGCAGCACGAACAAGAAACAAAGGTCAAACGAGAATGATTCACAACAGTCAATGTGTCTTTGACTCGAAGCACGAACGAGTCGCGAATCATTCGTGAATCGTAAACACATCTCTAGGACCACAAACCGCAAAGGGCTGCACAACGAAAGACTACGAAAGAAACGAAAAGAATGAAAGCAAACTGGAGATTACGAAACAAACAAAGAAGAATCTTTTGCGCTGCCAGCTGGCAGCTCAATGGGCTTCACGCCCAACTGAAATGAATGGCAACGACGGAGACTAACTAACTAGCTGATTAGTGTTAACTAGTCTTGTGATTCTACGTTTTAGCTATCTTGTAAACTCCACATAGTGGAGGTATAAGCGATCCTCTCTAGATCATAACTAGGAATCTGAATACAGAGATCTGTAAGAGACAGAGAGAGAGAGAGACGTAGTGAGTAGAGCATAAAAATACTAGAAACTATACTTGTGCATGAAAGTCTGCCAATGAGCAGAACACAATGAAAGAACAGAGTGTCATTCCGCCAACGAGCGAGACATTGACAATCTCGCTCTAAAATTAAACTGATAATACAGTCGCTCTATTTTTGTGCATCTCCCTGTCTTGTGCTATCATTTGTCTTGATTGCTAGAATAGAATGTGTTCTGTAATGTGTAGTTGCGTGTCTGGGATCCTATAAACAACTTTCATGCAAAAGAAAATTCAAAGACACAAAATCGTTCGCGAATAAGAAGACGAAGACGAAAAGGGAACGGCCTCGCTTCCGTGACATGGTATCAGAGCCCACAAGTTATCACTACTGATATCCCAGCAGTGATTCTTCCAGACAACACAATATGGCTACAACAATCCAGACAAGAATAGCAATCAGTCTCAATGGTGCAAATTACAGAATCTAAAAATTCAAAATCAAGACGCTTTTGAAGGGCGAAGGCATCTGGTTTAGGGTTTAGGAGCTCTCAGAGGTGTAGCCTCCAAAGGGATACCCGAGGAGAGCTGAATGGATCAGAAAGGATGAGCGCACAATGGCAATCATTGTTTCGTCCATAAATGAAGATCTACTCATGTAGATTGAAGACTGCAAAAGCAGCTATGCAGCGTGGGAAGATTAAAGCATAAGTATGAAGTGAGGACTATTGCTTCAGTCATTCACAATCAGCTGCAATCCATATGGTGGGATGGCAACCAGTTGGATCAGCACGTTGAGAAGATCAGAACAATCTTCGCTCAACTCGCTGCATCAGGACAGGAGCACCAGGTCTCAGCACCACAACAGCTGATGTACTTCATAAAATCTCTACCGACATCCTATCAACTGCAAAGAATGCTCATACTGAGTCTACCAGATATGACATTCGACAAAGTAGTCAGTCTTGTCGCTGATGAGAGACTAATGAGAGATGAAGGAGAGGGAAGCAGTGATCAAGAGAAAGCTCTCTTCACAAAAGAGAAGAAGAAAAACAAAAGCAAGCCAAGATTCGAGAATATGAAGTCCTCGAATCAGCAATCTTCTTCCTACGATCACTGCCACAAACCTGGCCATACGGCCAACAAATGCTGGTTCAACCCAGCAATATTTTGCATGCACTACAAGAAGAAAGGGCATTTTGCATACGATTGCAGATTCAATCCAAAAAGAAAGATAAACAGGTAACATCCACCCAAGCAAGCCATCCAACTCAGCCGACAGGTTAGAGCCCGTTCCCCAAGAGCTTAACCCATTCACGTTCATGCAAGGAACACTCAGAACCACAAGCCGCGACAGATATGGAAACAACCAGTTCCTGGACCAAATGGTCCCGACAGCATACCGCTGGCGCCACGGACCGAATGGTCCCAACGGCATACCGCTGGCGTCCCGGGATACGACCCTCAGCTATGTGCCAAGTTAAAAATTTTGAAAGCGGCCTTACAACTGGCGCTTTTACCGAACACTGAAACCCAGAAGGTAATCAGAGTCAGTTTGAGGAAAATCCCACTTTATTGATAAATCTGAAAAGGTTACATTTCAAGTGTGTGACCGACCCTAGTCTCCGGGGCGCTAGCATGCCAAGGCGAGCCATGACAACATTCCAGCAAGGGAGGCTGAGACTTGGTTGGAGCTCGCCCTGAGTCGCAACCCGCACTCCCCTATAGTATTGGTGTGATTCGGCACCCCCCCCCCCCCCCCCCTCATACCAAGCACTCTACCCAAGCTGGTAAAGCACGTTTTTCTCTCTCTAGGATTTTCTCTTTCTAGAAAGTCATTTTCTCTCTCTAGATTTTATTGATCCCCAGGCTTCCTTTAATCATGCCTAGATCGTGTGAGATGATTGCACATCGATCTGAGCTCTCTGGACTCCGCTAGAACCGATCAAAGATTTTCAGCCATAGGAACTTGGCGCCGGCTGGATTCTGGTCACAGTGGCGCCGGGAGCAACAGGGGCGCTGCTGGCGCCGATGGCGCCGGAAGTAAAGCTTGTAAAGGTAGCTTTACAACAAAAAGGTGGCTCACTCTACTTTTTTTAAGAGGGGTCCACTTGCATTTATTTCAAATGCCTAGAAATACTAGCTCCTACATGGTCATTCCATCACTTGGAATTCACCATGAGGCTCACATAATTTATATCTGTCATTCTAGCTAGCATTTCTCGGCTCTCATTCTTCATCCTTCTCTTCTTCCTCAGAGACCTCCTCGGTCTAGGGTGAGATGTGGTCTTGAATAACTTTGGCCTAGTATCTTGGGGATTCATCAGAATCAGCCAACATACTTAGCCATTTGAAAGCAATTTTTTTCATGAAAAATTATAGTTGCTTTTGACCCAATTGACACTTGTATATTTTAAGAGAGAAAGTAAAGGACATGTTGACACATTTTTGTATATTTTAAGAGAGAAAGAAAAGGACATGTTGACACGTTTCTATCATTTATACTCCATACTTTGCATTTTTTTTTTTCAAAATCCAAATGATTGACTAAATTATTTGAAACTTTGAAATTATGACCAGGGAAAATGCACTACAATTGTGACCACTTGACTTGTGAAGATCACACTTACTAAGTCTCTCACTTCTACTCATTTGATCTACATTATTATTGTAATATGTGACACTCTTTGTTGGAAAAATGAATTTCTTGGAATTATGAGAAAAATATATGAAAGAACAATATTATTTAAGTCTAGCATCATCAAAACTAGCCTGAAAATATTTTTCCAATGACCTAAGGAATCATTAATAATAACCCTTCTTAAGGACAACTCTTCGTCATCTCGATCGATGAAATGACTCTTTCCTTCTCTAATATTCTTGGATTCATCATGAAAATATAAAGAACGAGCTTTCTCATCATGAGTGTACCCACAATTAGCAAAGTGAAAATGCAAGGTTTTACAATAGGAGGCTCCTCATTTTCTTGATCTATTTTATGGAAGTCCATGAGACTTAGATAACACAATGCATCACCATTAAACTTTACTTGATGTCATTATGAATCATTTGACAAACACTTAAGAGATTCTTAGAATGTTTAGGAATGGTTGTGTGGATAACGTTCTTAGATCTATCATAAGTGACTATGGAAGAGAAGTATTCCTTGTGACTAGTCATGTGAGAACTGGTTTCGCTATCAATCCACCATGACTCCACGTCACCTTCATTTGCAATAAGACTTAAGACACCATGAGAGAATCAAATGCTCATCATCATCATTGGTGAAATTTTATTGCTTATTTCCTTCCATTTTCTCTCTTTTCTTCTTTTTACACTCATATGCATAATGACCTTTCTTTCCACAATAAAAGCACTTGATATTGGACTTACCTTTCTTACCTCACCTTCCTTGTACTAAATGTACATATTTAAGCTCTAATACCATGTGGAAGTGAGAAATATGCACACCAAAACCTTTGACCAAAATGATTGTACTCAACATAAAGGAATTTGACAATGTTGGACATTGAGAGTATTCACAACTTCTCCTTCATGCCATGACTGATTCAAGAAATTTTTTTATCTAAGTCTTTCACTCATGATTCGTACGATTTAGTGTTAAAGTTTTTCAATGAGAAGCATAAGCACCAAGCTTGATTTTACTTGTAGACTACAAAATAAAATGAGCCACAATATCACACTATAGCTTCATTACATCACCAAGATCTTAAGGTTCTCTTTAGGCATTTCACAAGAGCTCTACATATGATCAACAATATGCCAATAACTTTTATTCATGTGCCCCATACACATTACAGAAGAAAGATCACAATTCTAGCTCATGAAGCAATAGCCTCCTCCTCTCCTACTATCCCTCCACAATACAAAACATGAAAAGAGCAATAAAAGGAATACTTTCTCTATTCCAGTAATGAAAATGAATGGGCTAATCCCTCAAATATATGAATTATGAAGGGTGAGATTCTTCTAGAGACCCTTGTTAAAATTGTCAAAATCCTAGCTTTGATTCATGATGTTATGTGTATGACTTGATCCCACACGTGTGTGGAGCCTGTTCCCATGTGTGGATGTTAGGCCTAGATGCATTCAATTTGATTAGATAGGAAAAATCTTGATTTACATATGTGTGAACTAGTGAAAAGCTAGTCAAGTTCAAAATTTCCATTTGGCACTCTGTTACTAGTTGATCAAGCATACCCATGTGAATAATGGTGATTTTCCACGCGTGAGAGGCTGTTCCCACATGTGTACATATTTGGAAAATTTCAGTAGACTTGATCATAGGTGTTGATTATGTAAGTTCCTAAAATTTAGGAAAATTTTCTCAAATCAAGGAAAATCAAGGTGAGGCAATGGCATCAATCTAGGAATCAAAGAGGTGGGTGCTTATCTAGCATTGATTGGTTGATCTAAAGTGATGTGGAATTTCCACACGTGCCAGGCCTGCTGAGTCAGGATATCAGGTCGAAATGTACTTGTTCTATATATAGATCATATTTGTAAATAACAAGTTTGTTGAGTGATCTTCATTTTGAGACAAATCCATGTTGTTTTCACCATTTGTGTTGTGATTTTATGCATTGAATGCTATCAATAGTTAATTTACTTCACTCTCTATCCAATGTCCATACTGTGACAATTTTTCACATGGGTGAGGCCTCCCATCCACTAAATAGATCAAATTCATTGTTGTCCTTGCTAGTTAAGTGCATGTTTTTGTTCTAGATCAAGATCTAATCAATAAATTTGTGGAAGATCAATTTAACTAGCATCCAACACCTTTTGTTGATCGATTGAAAATCTATTTATGGTCCTAAAACTAGTAGATTCAACATGGTATCAGAGCCAAGTACAAGAGGCTGTGTTTGATCAATAATCACACCCAAAATTAGTAAGTTTTGAGTTTTTGATATAGTTTTGAGAGGGCAAGCTAGAAGTGTGGTAGCTTCAATATTTTTTGATTAAATTCGATTGTGGGATGCAGGTGTATGGTTTACACATGTGGGACTTTTACGTACTTGTCTTTCAAGTGCCTAAGTACAATTTGATCTCATAAGTTGCACACACATCCTTTTTTGAAAATTTTTGATGCATTGTCTAGATCAAGCTCCATAGTTTCTAATTCAATGATGAGATCTTGAAGTGAATTCTTGATGTGAATGTTTGAGAGCTTGATTCAGGCCTCATAAAAAAGTTTTTTTTTTTTTAGATCTTGATAGGGAGTGGTGAGAACTAGGGAGCTTATTGCCATAAATCAAAGATCTAGGTAGTGATTTGCTAGATTTGTGAATTGATTTTATTGTACCATCATCCAAGCTTTGTGCTAGATTAATTGGGTTGAGACTAGAAGTATATAGAGTGCTAAATGTCTACCTTGAATCATTCCAAAAGTGAAATATTTGTGAATTTCAAGAGCTAAATCATTCATCATGGCATCTATGGGTGTATTCATACTTGAAGCCAATGAGAGGCTTACATCCACTATGCCATATGGAAAGTGAGAATTGAGTCACTTTTGGTGCTCCATGATCTCTATGACATTGTCCAAGAAGAGGAAGATGATCCTCTTGGTGGGCAAGAACAAGTTAGATATAAGAAAAAGGCTAGATTGGCCTTACATTGCATAAAGATGAATGTGAGCAATGACCTCTTCAAAGAGATGTCATCTTGTATCTCAGCCAAGGAGTCTTGGGATTCATTAAAAGGAATCTATGAATCCAACAACACTTCAAGGATTCTCATGCTTATAAACTAAGTACTTCAAATCATGAAGGGAAGTGGTGAGAGTGCACAAGAGTATGTGCTTAGAATCAAATATTTGAGCAAAGAATTGGCTTCCATTGGAGATAGAATCCAAGATAATGAACTTGTGCAAGTCATTCTCAATGGACTAGGTGATGAGTACACTAATATAGTCCAAAGTTTTGCCATCCAAGACCATCTACCTACTATTGACAAGCTCCATAATGTGCTTGTGGCTGAGGAGAGTAGGATGCAAGGCAAGGATGGGATATTTGTCCTTGCAAGGTGTAGATGAGAAGGCTAACTTGTCATTCAAAGGCAAGAAAAAGTCTACAAGTCAAAGGTCCAATGTCTTTTTTGGAAGAAAAGGGCATTTGTCTTTCAAGTTCTTCAAGAAGAAGAATGCTCAAGAGAAGGACAGGCAACAAAACTTAGTGCTTGAGGAGGAGGAGGATTAGTGCAACTCATCCTTGATGGCATCTACAACACCAACATCAAGCGAGAACAAATCCAAGGATATATGGTGGATTGATAGTGGGCTAGCTCCCACATGTTTCATCAAAAGGAATATTTTTTGACCTGACTCTCATATAATGACTCTAAAAAGTTTGTATTCATTGCAAGTGACCAAGAGTGTAGGATAGATGGCATAGGATCTATTCCATTATGTCTTGTAGATCTTGATAATGTTATTTATGTACCATCCATCACAAAAATCTATTGAGTGTTGGATGTGAAGGATTTCAGATCATTATGATCCAATCCACTTGAAAGATCTTGGGTTACAAAGAGAAATACACTACCAATCTCACCAATGTAGAAAAATCAGCATCTACACACAAAATGAGATGCAAAATCTAATAGAACTTGATCAAATTTGAATGAGATAAAGTACTATTGATTTTTGTATAAAACCAGCAAGTTACTGTATTTCACATGTGTGGATCCAAAAATAACAAATATAGATCATTCTACACATAAAATTGCATGCAATCACAAGTATAGCGCACCAGTGGATAGTAGAACCCAAGAGAACCATGTATAAGCATGAAATGAGATAGAGAAGAGAGAACATCACTCTCTCCACAAGTTACATCCCTTTATAACAGTTCCAAACCCTATTTGGCCACTTGGCTTTCCCTTCAAAATGCTAACCCTACTAATTTTGGGTCTAGATTCAAAGTACCCAACATTCAAATTTGAATCTACTCAAACTCGCATTCTAGCTTTCCCACACTTTTAAAAAGTATTTATTCAAATGACATTCAGACTAATGAACTTTGAAAAATTAATCTCTAAGGCTATAAACAAAGTTGGCCTCAAATTACCAAATATAGAAATATATCAAATATGATTAAACTAGTTGAATCTTTCACACTCTCTCTTCACTTGTCACCTAATTAGAAAAGCCATTGTACTTGGAAGTATATGGCCCTCGTGACAACTATACACAGTATATATGATCAATAATTCAGCATCGTTGACGTGGACGAAGATGTCGCTGGAACGTTCGTTGTTTATTTTAGACGACCTTCGGGATTTTTCTCTCTCTTCGCATTTTTTGCAAAAAACCGAAGGTGCCCTAAAACTTTGATAACACTCCAAGTGATGTCCTATGTTTCATAAACAAGTCCTTTCCCAATGCTTTGGTGAAGATATCAGATACACATTCCCTTGAGGACACATGTTGAAGCTCCACCTCCTTTGCAATGACTTTTTCCCTCACAAAATGTTGTTGCACCTCAACATGCTTGCTCCTAGCATAGTTTTTGATAAAAAGAACTATCTATCATAAGAATGATCTTCTTCCTAATAATAGATCTCCTTTCAATGATCATATAATGCTCAAAATAGAAACAACCATAATTGATATAGAGAATAGTGTCCACTTGGGATGCTTCACTGTTTCTTACATCAATTTTACATGTCAAAAAGTAACTAGTACATGAAGAATTAAATAGAATGTAAATGAAATGATTCCACCATGCTTCCAACTGTGAACTCTCTGGAGAAATACAGCAAACAACCAATGAATGTGAGTGATCGACATTTGCTTGCATGTCTCCTCCTTCTTTGTCCTTTGTTGCCATGTATCCACCATGATACTCCATGAATGAGCCTCCATCTCCATCTTGCAATAAGATGCCATCATCACTTGATGACTTGACCATGAATGAGTGACATAATGAAACTCCAATAGCTTCATTTCCATCAACAAAACCATCCAAGAATGCTAGTACAAATCCAACATCAAAATGATGCTCACCAATGTAGCTAGTTTTACCATATCTTGACAATTTGCACACATCCACATGAAAATGCTCAAACATGAGATAGTACAAGTAAAGTGGACTTGAACAACACTTCCTTGATGCTCCTTTGACCTTACTTGAGTCTTCAATAAGTTGCAAAAACATATCCATAACATCTTTGCCAATTACTTGTCCTTTGATGCTCTTGACTAGCTCCAAATTGCCACCTTCCCTTTTGACTAGTTGAAGCCCTTTGAGCTCAACCTCTTGATCATCAACTTGACCATTAAAGTCATTGAACAGACTTTGTTTTCTAGATCCATTACTTGACATAAGAGCTTGATACTCAAGATCCATTGCTTGGATCCACTCCTCTTCTTTCCTTGCTTGATTTACACTTGTAGGTTCATCCAAAGAGGTTAGGAAAGCAACATAATTTCCAGAAACCACTTGCTTACCCTTTTGATCATATGTGAGCCTTGAAGGTACTTGTCTTTCCCTTGATGTTCTCCTTGGCTTTTGACTTGATGAAGGTCCATCATCATCACCATCCAAAGTAGGATCCTTTTCATCGATATCAAGAATGTTAGATCCGTCCACATCACCATCAATCATGCTTAAAGACACTTTTGGAATTCCCCTCATAAAAAATGACATCTCTACCAAAAATTACTTTGCTAGCAGAAGGAATGTAAACCTTGTAGGCTTTACTCACCTCACTATATCCAACAAAAATATCTCTTCTTGAAGATGGATCCTCCTTGGTCCTATCATCAAGAGTAATGTTGACATAGCATGTGCATCCATAGAAAGTTGACACTCGGCCTCCTCTTGAATAGCATCTCAAAAGGTGTCCTTCCATCCAAAATAGCACTCGGCCACCTATTGCACAAGAAATTAGCACACAACAAAGCTTGATCCCAAAATGGTTTGTCAAGATTAGTACTTAACCTCATATTTTTAACACTTTCACATAAAGTCCTATTCTTCCTTTTAGCCACTCCATTTTGTTGTGGGTCCTTGATGTTGTATACTCCCTCTTGATCTCATGCTCATCACAAAAGGCCTTGAACTTGGTAGATATGTACTCACCACCATTGTCACTCCTTAAGCACTTGATCCTTGTGGAAAATTGGTTCTCCCTTGCATTCTTGAAATTGATAGAGACATCATACACTTCATCCTTGCTCTTTAGTAGATAGACTCAACAAAATCTACTAATATCATTAATGAATGCTACATACATCTTAGCTCCACTATTGCTAATTGTAGTAAATCCATGAATATCCGAATGTACAAGTTGAAAAGGCTTTGTAGATCTAGATATAGATCTAGTATAAAGTAGTCTATGTTACTTAGACAAAGCACAAGACTCATAACATGTTTGATGCCACTTAAGAAACTTGGAAGACCTCTCACAATCTTCGGGCCTAGCCATTACCTCCAATGACTTGAAGTTGAGGTGTCCCATCCTTTTATGCCAAACCTCTTGAATAGGTATTTGCTCACTTGCAACACATCCATTGATTAGCAATAACACAAGCATCTAGTTTGAACAACTTCCCTTGTCTTTTACCTTTTCCAATCACGACATCCTTCCTTTTGATCATACAAGCATCTCCATTAAACTCCACCTTGAGGCCTTTACTTAGCATTTGACTCACACTAAGCAAATTCTTGGTAATAGATGGAATAAACAAGGCATCCTCCAAATGAACATTCCTATTTGTAGAAAGAGAAATAGGAATTGTGCCAATCCCTTTGGTTGCACACTGATCCTTGAACATAACGACAATGCTCCTCCGAATCTGTTTCATAAACATACAGAACATCTCCACCTGCACTCTCAACATAAGAAACTTGTTTAACTTTACATTCATGGTTAGAGTGACCTGGAACTCCACATCTGGTACACCAGATGTTCAGATCATAAAAAGGTGCCTTTTGTCGCTTATCTGATACTTCAGATATTTGTACTTTTAAGTCTTGTATTTTTTTTGACAGATTTGATCAGTCTTGGGAGATGATTCCTTGGAAGGCTTGATCTTCTTTTTCGTCTTTTTCTCCTTCCTACAATTCTTATCATCTTCGGAAGAATTTGAGTTTTCTATGTCGGAATCAGCACTGGAACTTGATGACTCCGAGCTATCGGACAAATGCTCTTTCGAGCTTGAATCATCAGACAAAGATGATGACTTCTTCTTTGTCTTCTTGCTGGAACGACGCTTCCGAGCAATCTTTAATGTTTCATAATTCTCTGCTATTGCAATAACTTCATCCAAGGTATTCATGGGTCCTTGTCAGAAGTACTTGTCAATCTTACTTGGCAGCCTTGCAAGGTACCATTCAATCTGCATTGTAATAGGATAAACACCCACCAATTTTCCAATTAAGTTTTTTTACCTTTCGGGTGTACTTTCTCAAAGAACCCCCTTTTTCTTTCTTTTGAACAAAGTTGAGTCGCGCAAGCACTCGGGTAGAGTAACCAATCTCACGGAACTGAGTGAGAAAGGCTTTTCTCTGCAAGTCCCAAGTGTTAACGTTTGCAAGATCCATTTGGTTGTACCGAATTCGGGTTTGTTTTCATAGCAGACCAGGAATATGTGTAATTTGTCTGCATTCATTCCCTCATTATTGAAAACAACAATGGATTCAAACTGGGAGATGTAACTATCAGTGTCATCTGAAGAGGTTCCTTTAAAGTAAGCATACTTGATTTTTGAACTAGAGTTGAATTATGGCTGAGGTGGGTCCATTTCTTTCAGGGTTAGGATCAGGATCGAGATCTGAATTTGGATTTGGATCAGTATCTGATTCAGGTTCAGAGTCTGATTTTGGATTAGGGTCTCGATCATGATTAACAACAGTCTCAGGAAGTTTAGGTTTATGTTCAGGGTCAATGTCAGGTTTATCGATTAAGTTATTGAAATAAATTTCAGCTTCTTGATAATTGGCAAAAGGTGATGTGCCACACTGAAAAGCTTGTTGAAGACCTTTGAAAAAGTCTTCACAATGGCTTTGGTATCTTTCCAAACGCTCGGCTCTAGAACTACTTGAATTGCTCCTTGCAGTTGGCATTCATCTTTAGCTGACAAACATTTAAATCTAACTGATTAGCAATCCTCGGCAATGGCGCCAAAAATAAACATATGTCGTGCTATACTTATCTTAATTGTAAGGATATGTAGTATAAAATATTGTCGTTCCCCAAAGAGACTACTTAATGTTGTGATTTTAGATGTTTTTAACTCATTTTCTTGTTTTTGGATTAAAACCTAGTTGTCAATGGACATTCAAGAGTATCGACGACCAGTATCACCGTTTAGATGTGGTTTCCAACAAACAAAAGTAATAGATATTGACGCCAACTAATCTCATATCGTACATGTTATATTACTGGTTGGTGTATCCAACTTGTCAGCCAGTCCGATATATCGGCATGTGCACCTAATAAAGTTTGTCAGACAAGCGAGGTCTGTTGCATTAGATAAATCAAGACAGAGTAACATGCAAATGTCTCAGTACAATCCAAACGTAGTCCGACAATCTATCCTCAACAACAGAAAGTACTCATTCAACGAACGACTGACTACTAAGTTAAACTACACGAGTATCCATATGCAGGTTTCAGAGCATTGATTTACAACAACACAGAGCAAGCTTTAGGATGTGCAAGTCTGGATATACATCAGTGTAATGTAACAGTGATTCTGAATGTTAACATCATAATTAAGTTCCAAGCAATTAATTATTCAATCGCACAGGTAATCAAATGATCAATGAGTTTTAAGACAATCTTAGCAATGAATTCATGGTTGCTCGCATACAACAATATCAAGGCTAAAGAAGTGTCTGACCAGGGTTACAATCACAAGCATGTCCGACAAGGTGAGGCTTACCAATTGTCAGAGACAAAAGTACTCAGCAAACAGAAGGCTTATGAAATTAGAAAGAAGGGAAAACTTGAAAACTCAAACTCTCTCTGTGATCTCTTGAAAAACTCGGTAATTATATTGAAGCGTAAGTGGAGTACATATAGAGAACGAGCGCGAAAGTACGCAGCTCTCTAGTAATTGATATGTCACTTCATATTTAGTTTAATTAACTAATTACATCCAATAGAAAAATTACAAGTGTACATTTCCTAGGTGGCATCCTTGTCACGCGACTTTGCTCCAATGAGAAGCAAGCATGTGGAAGGTTACAATGTTTGATTGAGGCTCGATAAATGAGGCTCCTGGAATGTTCTTCTCTTAGCATCCGGTTGCCCTGCATTTTAGGGTACATATCGTTTCATATCTTCCCTTTGAGATATAGTCCTTCCTTCAGTAACATTTAATTAGGCCTCTTAATCTTCAATATGTCTTTGTATAACTTATCATTGTCGGGTCCATTAGATATTTCTTCATATTCGAAGATTATCTTCATCAGTTGAGTAGGCTGATTGACAGTTTTGAATCACAATATAGTGATTCAAATAAAATATGCATGTAATAGGGTATTACAAAATCCTAGCTTAAATTCATGATGTCATGTGTATAACTTGATCCCACACATGTATATCTTGTTCCCACATGTGGATGTTAGGCCTAGATGCGTTCAATTTGATTAGATAGAAAAAATCTTGACTTACATATGTGTGAACTAGCGAAAAGCTAGTCAAGTTGAGATTTGCCATTTGGCACTCTATTACTAGTTGATCTAGCATACCCATGTGAATAATGGTGATTTTCCAAGTGTGAAAGGCTTTTCCCACGTGTGTACATATCTAGAAAATATCATTACATGATCATAGGCGTTGATTATGTAAGTTCCTAAAAGTTAGGAAAATTTTCTCAAGTCAAGGAAAATCAAGTTGAGGCAAAGGCATCAATCTAGGAATCAAAGAGGCAGGTGCTTATCTAGCATTGATTGGTGGATCTAAAGTGATGTGGCATTCCCACACGTGCCAGGCCTATTGAATTAGCATATCAGGTCAATCTACATATATATATCATCTTTGTGACTAACAAGTTTGATTAATGATCTTGATTTTGAGGCAAATCCATAATGTTTTCACCATTTGTGTTGTGATTTTATGCATTGAATGCTATCAATAGTTAATGTACTTCACTCTCTATCCATTGTCCAGACTGTGGTAGTTTTGCACATGTGTGAGGCCTCCCATCCTCTAAATTGATCAAATTCATTGTTGTTCTTGTTGGTTAAGTGCATGTTTTTGATCTAGATCAAGATCTAATCAATAGATTTGTGGAAGATTAGTTTAACTAGCATCCGACACCTCTTGTGGATCGATTGAAGATCCATTTATGGTCCTAAAATCAGTAAATTCAACACCCCTTACCTAATGTGCAAGTTGCATCTCTAATCCTATCCTTACATGTCACCAATGGTGAAGATGAGACATTTATAAATGTAGTCAATTGCATGCAATCTTTAGGATTGAAATTTTTGGTTTCTCAAGGTAAAGAATCTAAAATTTGTTTTTATGTTGATTAATAGCTTGCAAAACTTTCCAAGCCCTTTTTTCAGGGTACAAGCATCAAGTTCTTTCAAACATTCATCTCAAGTCAATGAGATTCATTTGAAGGGCTTGGATTAGTATCCTTGCCAATAGTTGATAGAAATAAAGGGCCAATGTGTAATAGATCCTAACAACACAGTAGGGCAAACACTAACTGATCCACCCAATCTTGCCTACCCCCTGATATAGAGTAAGCCCCTCCTAGCCCAGTGTGAGGACTGGTAGCATGCAACTGCCAAGTGTCGGCCACGTGTCACTGACGTGGCCGACTGCACGTCGAGACCCAACTAGGGGCCCTATCCTGCTGACAGGGTCCCTAGACTGTGTTAGGCCCACCATGGCTATGGACCATACTGGGGCACACTACTCACACTGTCTTGCCCTGTTGGCAAAGCAAATTTGAATCTCTTTTTGTATTTGACTTGTTCTTGGGGATGTTGAGCCTCCTTCTCAATTTGTCAAACAATATTTATCAGATCCATAATAAATGTTTGTATATGTGTTTGCAGAACACATACACTAAAAATCCGCCCCCCTTAGCCGCCGTCCAAAAGACAAAAGCTTCTAACAAGCATTCTTTAGCTATTACGTTATGTGCAAATATATGATATGTGTACCTGGACATATATATGTGTTGAATATACTATGTATGTGTATATGTGTATGTACATATCGTATTAAACATATATATGTCTTTAAGAAAAGGTTCAACATGAGACAATTTGAGAAGTAATAAAAGCATGTACTCCACATATATTCACATGTATGTAATTTAATGCGATGCCTTTATCATTAATGAATGAGCACAAGCATTCCAGAGAGCAAATATATCTCTAATTAGGTGTAATAGATGTACTCTAAGTCTTAAATGCATTAAGCATGAGATTTTCAAGGTTGATTGTTAACGTTAAAAATAAAAATCACAATCATTAATAGAACACTTATGTATATATGTAGAATAATGTTAAAGCACAAGCTTTCTTCAAATTATGAATGTTCAATAAATCTTGTTTGGATGAATCAAAACATTGATGGTATCACTTTGTACATGGTCGAGCTGAAGGGCAGAGATGAAGGGCACCTAAATGATAAGCTCAACTATCAATTTATGTATAACAATATCCTTGAAACAACACTTGTACGTAGAAGACATTTTGATATTTCTATGTTCTTAATTAATTGTTTTTACTACACTAATCTATTTTTAGATATTTGAAAAAATAGATCACAAGACTTTCTACCAATCGTTGTCATCATGAACTATTTGAAATAATTGAGACACTATAAATGTTTCCTAATGTCCTTTATTTCTAGTGAATCACATGTATTTGACCGTTGTATTATAATGGAATACATGATGAGAGCATGACTACTTGTTATGACTACATCACTTACGCTTTCTTTTATTGCATAAAATTAGCTATGAGATATTGTTCGTACATTATGAACTCATATAAAAGAAGCTCACATGTGCACATCACATTTTGCTTAGTTGGTTTCTAGTGTTTTCCAGTATGGCTAGGTGCTTGTATCATTGAAGTGATGATTGATATAACTTTGAAATACAGTTGATTGTTTAATATACATATTGTTCTAGATGGCTACATTTTTGTTTTATTAGTCCTAAGCCTTCATAAAACATAACAACTTGTTTAAAAAAGTGTCCTTACGCTCTTTTTCCAACTAGGTGATAGGGCTAGTGATAATATTGCATTACAATCCAAAGCTCTTCCTCAAGATACAAGCATTAAAAATCTTCTTTCATTGTCAAAATAACTTGTGGAGGTGGCAAGGATGCTTCCATCACTAGAGTAACGAATTCCAATCATAGCACATTTATATTCCTTTTCAACTGGCTCTCTACCATAGATCATAGTTTGTAGACATATCAAAAAATTTTGTTAGCAATTAAACTATGAATAGAAATTAGTTCCCAATCATACAATGAAATTTGGAGTTAAAAATTACTCACAAAGTAATCTATAACATCCCCCCCTCCCCCCCCCCCCCCCCCCCACTTCGGGCCAAGATGATTGATACTTTTTTTTTAACTCAGTCTTACTCTTGCAGCTTCTTGATGCTTGCCATATTTATGGGGGATTTTTCTAAACTCAACCATGAGTGAAGTCAAAGTACTTTTGCTACACGAGCTTGGCTTGTTTGGTTTGCCTAGCCTTCTAGATTGTTGACGAAGCTTGTCACAATAGTGACACATTTGCTCACCAAGTTTCATCAACATCCATTTATTGTTAAATGGCAAGTGACAAGGGTATTCCCTGTGCAATGCCTCTTCATATGATCTTTCTCTTCATATGGATGTACTCACCAATCTTTAAGAGGATCGCCAATAGATAATTTGGTCAATTCACAAGCTCGTCTCATGACCATTTATCCATTATTATTACCCATATTCAAAGATCTATCATCATGTATCTCATTTGGGCATGTGGATAGACTCGCCAAAAGGCATTTGCAAGGCAATAGTCAGGTCATCATCACACATCGATTTCTTGTAGATGTACTAGGGAGTAGAAGGATCTAAACCTCCCATGAGATGTAGTGCCTCCTCTTTGTCACTGCTAGAGGTGACACCTTTACGTCCACTACCAAAACTACACCCACCGTCAGAGCTACGGCCACTGCTAGACCTAGAGGTGGGAGCACCCTCAGAAGTCCACCCCCCATAAGAGCTAGACAGTTGTGCATGGTGACCACGCCATCCACCACTTTCACTGGTTATCAAGACCAGTGGGACAAATACTAACCACATAAAAAACAATATCAAACTAATACTAGAACTAAATAAAACTGAAACTAGAATCATATGAAATTTAAATTGCAAGAAAACCAAATTACGTCCATGTCCACGGATCACGGCATTTCTAAAAAGTCCTCGAAAAAAATACTGGATAAAAAACCATTTATAAAAATTAGGATATTCAGTTGTCAATTTTTCTTTTTTGAAACATTGAGAACTAATAGTCATAAAACTAACGTGAAAAAATGGTCTATTATAAAATGAAATTAAAGTGAAATTATTTACCTATTGAGCACATGCTAAATATTTCTTGTGATCTATTGGAGGTGCCTCTGGTGGCCCTACTTGGCCGATCCTCTGATGAAACCATTTCTGCATCCATAGTAGAAATACATTACTAACTATAAAAATCATGATTACTAATAGATGATGTCAAGCAACAACAACAAAAACATAGGCTACAAGAAGAAAATTTAACCTTTTTTTATTGCAAATATGCAGTCAAATGAACACATGATTGTATAAGTCAAAAAATCATATTGGACTGGGGCAACTCCAAATTTTCTTTTTGCCTAGTAAAATAAAAAATCATTTCTCTTCTTTTGTGGTCATGAGAGCATGTGAAAACCAAGTGCCGACATAATTTAGGATATCGTGGAAGTTTAGTGCCCAAAAAATGTGCTATTGCCCCAAGTGTTTCATGGCACTAGATCATTGACAGCTATCGTCAGATCAGAAACTTAGGGGTTGTAGACGTCCGTGTTTTGATCAGAGTGAGTGAACAAGCGTAAGCATGCAGTGGGAAATGTATTCAAAATCACAACATGCATACATCTACGTTAGACACATATGAGACAGTGTTGCTACTATATTACACTAAAGTCTTGAACAACACGAAATTGTTATAGCTAGAATGTCAACATAACTTGGATGTTGAATATCTTCCGATCAGACGAATAAGTTTGCATCACGAAGCATCAAGGATTGATGTGAGATGGAGGTGTATTTATAACCAGCGTCCTTGTAATTACCAGAAATGTTTAACTGATCTATATCTACAAGACTAGTTTAACTTAACACTTATGGACTTGGTCGTGTACTTTTCAGATATTTAGAGTACAACGACATTTGAATAGGTGTACATGGGTCATGATACTTGAGATCGCTAACATGGACAAGAATGTCACATGCTTCACATTTTCTCATTTCTTGGGAAGTAGCTGGAGACATTTCTCATCGAAATAGAGCACCTTCGCACTTTTCGCATTCGGCGAAAACACTGAGGTGTTGAAGGAAACCCAAAGGTGTTGAAGGAGACCTAAAGGTGTTGAAACTTATGCCGAAATAGTCACAGTTTGCATTTGTGAAAAAGCGAAAAAGTCGACAAAGATTTACTTCTTCAAAATAGCTGAAAAGGAGTTGGAAAATTGAAAATGTGAACTGTGCAACAAATAGTTCATTTTTGCATATTGTTAGAAGTTCTGATTTGTTGAAGTCGTTGAAGCTTTTTGATAAATAAATGTGGAACCTTGATTGCTCAAGGAAGGAGGCATGGGAAGCTTTTCAAACTGGATGCATGTGTGATCTCTAAGCATGAAGGATGTATGGCTAGGGAACAATTGACAAACCAAGAAGTTTGGCATAAGAGGTTGGGCCATCCCAACTTCAAATTTTTGGAGGTAATGGCAAAGAAAGAGCACGTTCTTGGTCTTCCTAAAAGTCTTGTTGCAAACAATAGTGTTTGTGAACATTGTGCCTTGTCCAAATCTCATAGACTTGCTTATTCTAGATCTAACGAAGTTTTTTAACTTGTGCATTCTGATATTCATTCTTCTAGTACAACTAGCAATGGTGAGGCATAGATGTATGCAACTTTCATTGATGACTTTAGTAGGTATACTTGGTTCTATCTTCTTAAAAGCAAGGATGAAGTGTTTGCTGCATTTGTCAAGTTCAAGAATGAAATGGAAAACCAATTCAATACAAAGATCAAATGCTTAAGATCAGACAATGGAGGGGAATACATTTCAACTAGGTTCAAAGATTTTTGCATAGTACATGGGACTAAGAGGGAGTTTTCTAGTCCTAGGACTCCACAACAGAATGGAGTGGCCAAGAGGAAGAATAAAACCCTTTGTCAATGTGCCAAGGCAATGAGACTACATGCAAATCTTCCTAAGTCTTTTCGGGGGGAAGCTTTAGCATGTGCTAACTATCTTTATAACAGGTGGACAAGTGCTTCCTTGGATGGTAAAACTTCTTTTGAGGTCCTTTATGGTACAAGGCTGAGTGTCAAGCATTGTAGGATCTTTGGTTGTACTTGTTTTGTCAACATCACTCTTGATGATAGAACTAAAGAAGATCCTTCATCAAAGAAGGGTGTGTTTGTTGGCTATAGTGAAGTAAGCAAGGCTTACAAGGTTTACATTCCTTCAACAAGAAAAGTCCTAATTTCTAGAGATGTCATCTTTGAAGAAGACAATATACCAAAGAAAGTTGATGTTGATGAAACTAACAAGCTTCATGTTGTTTCTCCTAACTTTCTTGATGGTGATGGATCTATGGATGATGATGGTGGAGATGCCCCTCCAAGTCAGATTCCAAGAAGGTCCTCAAGTAAAAGTGAAAAGCCAACAAGGCTTATATATGATGAGAAGAGTAAGCAAGTTGTGGAAGGTACAAACTTGGCTTTACTCACATGTTTTGGTACTATAACATCTTCTTGTGTGGATGATGTCATGCATATGGATGGTTGTCTTCATGAAATGGATGTCATTTATGGTTCTGGAATATAGGTTTTGGTCAATGGTTTTGATGGTCAAAAGGAAGATCAAGAGGTTGATCTTAGTGTGCTTCATCAACACCAATTGAAAATTGGCAATTTGCAATTAGTCAAGAGCATCAAAGAAGAATCATGGCCAAGGCACTAAGGATCTATTTTTGCAAGTTATTGAAGACTCAACTATTGTTGAGCAGCCCTTCCACCTGTCAAAGAGGGTTCGAACACTAGATAGGTACCTATCTATGTCAAGTTGCTAGATTTAGATGCATTCTACTCTTTTCCCTAACTCTAATCCACTTTAACACTACCAACTCCTACACTAGCCACACACATATCATGATCTTGAGTGAAAGAGAGGGAGAGAGATTGATAGATAGAAGTAGAAATTAGAGAATGAGGGGGAGAAAGAGAGTGAGAGAGGAGGTTAGCTCATTTGCTCATTGTGCATGCTAATGGAAAAACATTAACTAATGAAATCAAAAACATGGAAACTAGAAAGCAAAGACACAAGTACACAAAAAGCATTAGCAAGTATGGAATAGCAAATGAGAATGCTTCTCTCCAAAATGGTAGAGTTTCCTCCTCATTAAGCATGGAAATGGGTTACAAATGGTGCCTTTTTATCTTTGGGGTGGCCCTTGCCCCTTGCTTCTTATTGGTTACTTGCAAAAGATGGGATTGTATTCCACACCATTCACAAGAAACACAAATGAATGTATGGTGTAGGAAGAAACACACCCCACCTACTACCATTTGACTTTTTGACTAATCCCAAAAAACTTAGTAACTTAACTTAAGCTTAACTTTGGCCTTCTAATATTATTTAATTACATGGCCCAAAGTCAAGTTTATTGCCAAAATTATTTATTTACAAGTGCTCATTGGGCTATGGGCTTACGCACGCAGGATGCCATGAGCCTCGCAACTATTTCTACTAACTTTGACTTTGTATTTGTATACACGCATGGTGGGAATTCCCCCAACAGTGATCCAAATTGTGCAAGTATATACATGTTGGAAAGCTATTTGAGTGAAGATTTAAGTGCAAGTGATCTCAAGTGAATTGGTTCACTATAGATCAAGTTATTGGCATTTTTTTTGGAGGTAGGTTGGGCACCTATCATGGTGACTTTTGCCAAAGAGCACCAAATCTTGGTGGTTATATAAAAAAACTCAAGGTTGCCTTGTCAATCTAGTTTGAAGAGTCATTTCACAAGTTTGTACTTTGTGTACAAGTACTTCTTACCATGGCATCAATGGAGGCACATAGAAGGTCCAAATCAAGGTGCTACTATTGTGGCAAGATGGGGCATTTGGCCTTCAAGTGCTACAAGAAAAACATATGAATCTATGGTGTAGGAAGTAACACACCCCACACCTACTACCATTTGACTTTTTGTCCCAAAAAACTTAGTAACTTAACTTAAGCTTAACTTTGACCTTCTAATATTATTTTAATTAGGTTATGTGATACACTGAATTTTATAATGGTCAATTTTATTGACCATGTCAAAAAATCGGTGGTTTTGCTAACTGATGCAGTACTTGGTGAAGTTGTCACTTATTCCTAATATTATTTGCCATGGTCAAGTTATAAGTTTGTGTCGGCAAGGCTTATTTGAGGCCAGTTCTAAGGTGAAGATATTACATATATGGCATTGACTGTGAGGCACATTTTCGACTTGCCTATATTTGGTGCTAACTTTATTTTTGAAGCCTAAATGATATGTTCAGAGGGCATTCTCAGTTGTAAGTGGTTCTGAGCCTAATGTTGAATCACCATGGGTGAAGAGGCCTTGGAGACTTTTTAGTCTAAGTATGAAATGTTTGAGGCGTAAGCCACCAAACTCGAAGCCTTGATTTATGTGCCTTCCATTCTCTTTCTTCGAGGCTATGTTCAAGCTCACAGCAGTTATAAGTGCCAACTATTTGAGCCTTCAGTTGGCATTTGTACATGATAAATTATTCTTCAAGGACATATTCAAGCCATTAACTATTCACTAGGGCTCTGGAAGAATTATTCGAATCAGTTTTGAAGGTAGTTTCGACTGCTCTATCTCTCATCTTCTTCGAGCTATCAGGTTAGCAGCCATCGAAGCACCATCAAGCTCATGTTGGAGTCAATTCTTGACCATCGTTTTTTTTACTGAAACCTTCGCTCATAAACAATGCTACTTATCGGGCGTTTGTTGATGGTAGTCAATGAGTGCGAAAGATTCGAATCAACCGCGCGATCTCTCTCTTCGACAGATGCGAACTGATCTCTTTCGAGCCTGCTCTCTCACTCTCTTTCTTCGCAGGCCTGCTGTCTATTCCACTGTTGAACATTCGAGCACCTTCCATGCCAGGCATCGGACCTGAACCTGTGCACTTCATACATATTCGAGACAATCAGAAGGGCCAACATTACTTTTCATCGATCTCTAGCAGTTTCAGCACCAGAGTTCACCAGTCAACGCACCTTCACGCATTCAAAGTAGTTGAACTCCGTGAAGTTCTTGACTGCAGTTGCGCTTATTTCTCTCTTTCTTTGATATGAAGAATGGTGTGCTTACTCGTCTATCAGCGCAAACCCACAATGTGAATGGCAGATTTGTTAACGGCTATTAATAGACAGACATCAAATGAATCATCCACAGATGGCAAACGGATCTGCGCTTAGCGCCTGACTCTGCTACATTTATTTCAAACTAAGATATTCATTCTTCATCAAATCTAGTACTACGAATTCGAATAGCAGATATTCGTATTACTTTCTCTAATAGTCTATTATCTCCATCACGGAATGTCTATCAAACTTTGCTGAAAGTCATGAAGTGTTGAAGGCTATTTGTAGTCTTATATTTGGTCATAAGCACAGTATCATTCTATTGGTCTACTCTTAGTTTCATAAGCAAGTCCAATACATTTCTGAAGGACAAACCGTTGATTCTTTGAAAGACTAGTATTGTTGGACAATCAGGATAAACAAATGTTCAACCACAGAAGAATGCCATAGAGATAAATTCGAGGATCAAACAAATAAATATTCGACCGTCAAATAAATATTTGTTCTGCAGAAGAAATATTCGAGTTGACCAATCAACATTTACTTTGATGAACATGGTAGGTGTGAAGTTTTTAACATGTGTGAACTTCACCACACACCCTACAGGACCTTATTGAGGTGTTGTGATGATGTGTTTGTCCTTGCATGAAAAACTAGATTATTTGCAAGAGCTTGAGTAGAAATGGTTGTCATTCTTGATAATTGGAAGATCTTCATCTGCATAACACTTTAGCTCCAAAAGTAGCCTTTTGATCCATAAAACCTCCTTTGTTGTGGTTGTAAGAGATTTATACTCAACTTCATAGGACTAATATCGGTTCAACGCATAGATGTGCTATCTGACTGGTTAAAGAGGCCATCCACGTGTTGAATCGATATCAGGTTTCGTTTTAAAACAATCTAACTTCTTAGTCGTAGCTCCAATTGAAACAAACATGGTGCCATTGGAAAGAGCTTGACGAGAGCTTCGCAACGGCATCCTACATGACCTAGTTCCGAGTTACGGTTGAAAAGTTATAGGCAGTCAAAGTTTGCAGAAAAACTCTTATCTAAAAACATATATATTTCAAAAAACTAATCCTAATATCGGTTCAGCGCGCGCCCTTAGGGTTTGAGCTCGCTCAAACCCTAAGGGCGTGCGTTGAACAGATATTAGGGTTTTGGAAAAAAAAAAATTATTTTTTTTGGAAAGAGCTTGACGGGAGCTTTACAACAGCACCGGAATGACCTGATTCCGACTTACAGTTCAAAAGTTATAGGCAGTCAAAGTTTGGGCACCAAAACTTTGACTGCCTATAACTTTTGAACCGTAAGTCGGAATTAGGTCATTCTGGTGCCGTTGCAAAGCTCTCATCGAGCTCTTTCCAAAAAAAATAAAAAATTTCCAAAACCCTAATATCGGTTCAACGCATGCCCTTAGGATTTCAGCCTGCTCAAACCCTAAGGGCGCGCGCTGAACCGATATTAGGATTGGTTTTTTGAAATATATATTTTTTTAGATGAGAGTTTTTCTGCAAACTTTGATTGCCTATAACTTTTTAACCTTAACTCGGAACTATGTTATGTAGGGTGCCGTTGCGAAGCTCTTGTTGAGCTCTTTCTAATGGCAGCATGTTCGTCTCAATTGGAGCTACGGTTAAGAAGTTAGACCATTTGAAAAGCTCTTGCACCATCACTTGAAAATGCAGAGGAGAACTAAAGTCCGCCGATTCCAAGCGCCAATTGCACATATTTTCAAGGGCGTGGGTCCCCTCGGAGCGCATTTCAAAAGGAGAAATATGTAGGAGAACTATAGTTTAGAAAAACTAATGCTAGTTAAATTATTTGGGCAGATATTTAACATACGGGCAGACAGCACATATTGTCCAATGAAATATTTATTTTTGCCCGACAAAAGTTTTTGAAAGAATAAAAAGTAACCTGAAAACTTGAATACTTTTTTCGTCTGGCGAGCACTGTTACAGTGTTGTATACATGTTAGGGTATCAGCCTGCTCAAATCCTAAGGGCGCGCACTGAACCGATATTAGGGTTTTGAATTTTTTTTTTTCTCTCTTAATTTTAGGAAGAGCTCGACGAGAGCTTTCTAACGGCACCAGAATGATCTAATTCCGAGTTACGGTGCAAAAGTTATAGGCAGTCAAAGTTTTGGCGCCCAAACTTTGACTGCCTATAACTTTTGCACCGTAAGTCGGAATCAGGTCATTCTGGTGCCATTGCAAAGCTCTCATCGAGCTCTTTTTCGAAAAAAAAATGAAAAATCTCCAAAACCCTAATATCGGTTCAACGCACGCCCTTAGGATTTCAGCCTGCTCAAACCCTAAGGGCGCGCGTTGAACCGATATTAGGGTTGGTTTTTTGAAATATATATATATTTTTTAGATGATAGTTTTTCTGCAAACTTTGATTGCCTATAACTTTTTAAGCTTAACTCGGAACTAAGTCATCTAGGGTGTCATTGCAAAGCTCTTGTTGAGCTCTTTCTAATGGCAGCATGTTTGTCTCAATCGGAGTTACGGTTAAGAAGTTAGACCATTTGAAAGGCTCTCGCACCATCACTTGAAAATGCAAAGGAGAAGTAAAGTCCGCCGATTCCAAGCGCCAATTGCACATATTTTCAAGGGTGTGGGTCCCCTCGGGGTGCATTTCAAAGGGAGAAATATGTAGGAGAACTATAGTTTAGAAAAACTAATGCTAGTTAAATTATTCGGACAGATATTTAACATACGGACAGGCAGCACATATTGTCCAATGAAATATTTATTTTTGCCCGACAAGAGTTTTTGAAAGAATAAAAAGTAACTTGAAAACTTGAATACTTTTTTCGTCTGGTGAGTACTGTTACAGTGTTGTACACATGTTATAAGATTATTGGTCCATTTGGAGGCTTAAAACATGTGATATAGCTTTGGATCCTGCATGTGTTGACTTAGGAGTTCTTCACTATATTCTAGGCCTTGAAATAGATTTTTGGAAAGGTCATGCATTTATAAGCCAAAGTAGATATGCACTTTCCATGCTCAAGAAATTCCAGATGGAAAATTGTAAAGGCATAGATACACCTATGGAGCACACTGTAAAAGTTCCTATGAAAGATGATGAAAAATCCTTTGAGGACATCACTTTTTATAGGAGACTTATTGGTTCACTTATTTGGTTGACAGTGACTAGGCATGATCTAAGCTTTTGTGTTCATAAGTTAAGTCAACACATGCAGGATCCAAAGTTATATCACTGAAAGTTGGCTAAAAGAATTTTGAGGTATATATCTTCTACCTTAGATTATAAATTATTCTACAAGGGAGAAGATCTGACTTTGATTGCCTTTTCATATTCAAATTTTGTAGGAGATAGATTGGATAGAAAATCCACAAATGCTTACACTATATTTTTTGGAGGGAACTTGGTTTCTTGGCTATCAAAGAAGCAAGCAACTATTTCCTTATCTTCCTGTGAAGCTGAATACAAATCTCTTACAACCACAACAAAGGAGGTTTTATGGATAAAAAGGCTACTTTTGGAGCTAAAGTGTTATGTAGATGAAGATCTTCCAATTATCAAGAATGACAACATTTCTGCTCAAGCTCTTGCAAAAAACCCAGTTTTCCATGCAAGGAGCAAACACATTGAAGTAGCTCATCATTTTGTAAGAGAAAAAGTCATTGGGAGAGAAATCTCATTGGAGCATGTTGATTCTACAAATTGTGTTGCAGATCTTCTCACCAAGCCACTACTCAAGAATGTCTTTATCAAGATGAGGTCTAACCTTGGCCTAATTTCGAAGTCTATGTTGATAGGAACATAAATTTTAAGAAGGAGTGTGAAGATTATTAATATATTATCTTCCTATCTTGAGTTTGGGGCCATGTCCATGGTTATTTCCACTACATTTCATGTTGTACATAAAAGGTATGTGAATTGAGCACATAACATTCTAGTATAGGTCGGATTTGAGTTAGGTAGATTCAATTTTGATGACATGCAGAAGTTTAGATAGCATGCAATGTCATATTGTATGCATGCAAGCCACATGCAATTAGTGCGTGCAACATGCAAAGTGGTTTCTGTGATCTACACATGTCTAGGCAATTTTATGAGTTGACATGCAGTACATGCAACATCCATGCATGTAGTTACACATGTGGTTCTCTGGTAGGTGAATTAGTTCAGTTAAGTGGACTTTCCATGCAACTCCACTGTAGCAATTCAAGTCTCTCTCATGTAGGGAAAGCTTGGCATGTTTTGCCATATTGTAAATAATGATATTTTGGTAATTTAGACTCATTCTCTCTCTACCCAGGTTCTCTTTCATTGATTTTCTCTCTCTACTTGATAGCAGGCTATTTTTTCCATACTGAGCACTTAGAACTATTTCTGACATTCAATTCTCATAGTGAGAAGTTAGAGTTTTTCATCAGATGCATGTCATTGTGCTCTTGTCATAGATTTTTCAAGTATATTGTTCTCTGATCAATCTTGTGCAATCACAACACCTCAATAAGATCCTGTAGGGTGTGTGGTGAAGTTCAAACATGCTAAAAACTTCACATCATGCATTGGAAAGATGAAGATAGTTTATTCTTCCATGCACGAAAGGTTTTCTTTCTAGACACACGAATTATTTTCATTCGTTTCTTTTCGAGCTAGACCTATCTTCTGCATACCACTTTTCGACATGGTATCGGAGTTGTTTCACTACTTCTTTATCTGATTCCAATATGATATTAGAACGAAAGCTCTAATACTTCATATCTTTTGCGATATCAAATTGATATCATACTCTTCAGTTCTTTTCGACCTTTCAGTATCAGAGAATTGATTTCCTATTGTTGGCATTACCACATCTTAGCGTCATCAATACAATCGACAGATTAAATTCCAGCTCAAAGTAAAGTTGGTCTTATCGCAAACAAGTTGAATGGATCCAATTATCATTTGTGAAAATTTAAAATGAAGACCTTGTTAATCGTCAGCGACTTATGGGATGTTACAGTACAGAAGTAAAACCTGAAGACGATGACTCAAAGTAGAAATCAAAGGACGATAAAGCTTTTGCGCTTATTATCCTCAATATATCATACATAGATTGGACACATAGCTGAAGCTAAAACGTCAAGAGACGTTTGGGACATTTTGAACTCACTATATAACGTGAGAGACGTAACTACTAAGTTACATCTACGAAAAAAATTCTTCACATTCAAAATGTCTACTGGTGATTCTCTTCAGAGTCACATTAACCAGTTTAAGAACCTTTTGCAACAGATGGCCGCTGTCGGATCAGTCATAGACGATCAAGACACAATTATGACATTGCTTTCAAACTTGCCCTCTACATATGAGAACTAGGTAATGATCATATTGACACACTCAGATCTAACTCTTACTAGAGTTATCACTATGTTGCTGCAAGAAGACAATAGAAGAAGTCAAGACACTTTGTCTACTTCTTTCTCTTAGGCTCTATTTCTCAACAAAGGCTCGAAGCGACAAAATTAGAAAAGCTCCAAGAAGGCTACAACGAATCAGAAATAGACTCAAGGTCAAGAACAATCATCGAATCCACAGTCGAAGAAGAAGATGTTTTGTAGGTATTACAAGTGCAATAACCATGAGATCAAGGATTGTCGAATTCTCCAAGCGAAGGACACAGCCAAGCAACCTAATCAACAAGCAGGCACAGTCTCATCATCTCCCCAGGTCGAAGTGGACGAAGGCACATTTATGGTCAAAGATCAAAATACATTTTTGGATGATTCATGGTTTCTGGATTCTGGAGCCTCTCAACATATGACCAATCAACATGATATCTTCAACTCCTACACTCCTTACAGCACGAATCTTGGTGACAATAGTACTCACACTATTGAAGGTGAAAGTACTGTAAGATTGCGATTCCAGTATGATCAATTCAAATTACTATCAAAGGTTTTATATGTTCCTAAACCCTCTACAGATCTGTTATCAGTGAGTAGAATTACAGATTTAGGTCATAAGGTAGAATTTGAATCTGATCAATGCAGAATTATTGATAGGAGTAATAAGATCCTTGCACTCGGCAAGAGACAGAGTTACTTATATAGATTGGCACACTGTTATTCTGAGTCTAGTCAAGCCTTGAAAACCTCTGTTCTAGTCAATAAAGCATTACTATGGCATCATTGCTTAGGACACATGAATTATGCATCTATTTTAAACATGACCAAACAATTCATGGTCCTTGATCTCGACTATCCTTCTGATAAGGTCAATCTCCTTTTTGTCATAGCTGCATTTTTGGAAAGCGAGCTAGGTTTCCTTTTAGATCAAACCATATGCATGCAGCAAAAGATCTATTAGATGTTGTTCATACAGAGATATATGTGAACCTATGCAAACTACTTCATTGCTAGATGCAAAGTACTTCATTACCTTTGTTGACAAATTCTCCTAAAGAACAGTTGTTTATTTCATTAAATAGAAATCAGAGGCTTTCATCAAATTCAGACAATTCAAAGAGCATGCTGAGAATCAAATTGACAAATGAATCAAAGCACTGAGGTCAGATAACGGGAGAGAATACATCTCCAACGAATTCAAGGACTACTGCCTTAACAACGGCATTGAGAAAATGAAATAGATGTAAATGAGTACAACAAGTTGCAGATCAAAGCCATATCTAAGCTATCTTTGAGCGGCTAAAATAATCTAAATTAAGCGCAAGGCTGATAAGCAGTAAGCGCAATAGCAATCTCTAATCAACTCTAAAGAAGTGAGCTAGAATGCTCAGGATTGTCCAAGCTCGCAGGCTTGAGAGGAAGAATGCTAACTACTCAATAATTGATAATTCATCTTCATGCTTCAATGCTTAAGATGTAGGAATATGAATAGCTATTTATACTAAGCAATTAGGTCATCAAAAGCATCATCCAATTGGCTGTGATGTGCTAGCATCCATCCAGTTAGGACTTCTCAAAAATTACTTGTTGATGAATTAATGCAAGTTGGTGGCTTTGGTCGTAAACAGTCTGTCTCCAGATTTGAAGGTGAACTGTCACTTTGCAGAAATGAACGTAAACTGTCATGCAAAAAAAGCGAAGGTCTTCACCAACGTCATTTCCTTAACATTTGAGGTGCAAGAAAGTCGAAGTGAGAGAAAACCCAAAAGACAAAAAATCTCAAAAATGTCGACACTGTGAGCGGTTTCCGAGTAGTTATGCAAACTGTATAAAAACACGAAGAAATCTGCATGTCTGGATAAAAATTTGTCAGAAAGTGGTATGCAGAAGGTTGGCCTAGCTCGAAAAGAAACGAATGAAAATAATTCATGTGTCTAGAAAGAAAACATTTTATGATGGCGGAATAAACTATCTTTATTTTTTTTATGCATGACTATGCCTATCAATTTCAAACAAGACAATAGTGATAGAAATCACGTTCGAACTAATAGTGACTAACTTTGAAATCGTCAATACTACAATGATTACGTAGCCAAACAATTAAGCATCGAAGAATATCAGACAAATAATTAGTCACGAAGAAATACAGAAACGCATACATTCTGAGACAAACTGAATGCAATAAAGAATAGTATTGATTCAAAATGAAACATAAATAAATGAGTACAATAAGTTGTGGATTGAAGTCGTGTACTCTATGCTATCTCTGAGCGGCTAAAAATAAAAGTCTGAATTAATGCGCAATGCTGATGAGCAGTAGCGCAATAGCAATCTCTAAAACAACTCTAAGAAGTGAGCTAGAATGCTCAGGAGTGTTCAAGCTCACAGGCTTGAGAGAGAAAGCTAACTATTCAAATGCTTCTGATAATTTTGATTTTCAATGAATTAATCTGTATGAATATGAACAACTATTTATACTAAGAAATTAGGTCATCAATTGCGATAGCCAGTTGGCTGATGATCCGCTGGTATCCATCCAGTCCTTGTCATTGATTGTTGATAAGTGGTGAAATTGTCCGTAAATGTTCTGTCTGCATAATGGACTAAAACTGTAGCTCTACATAAATGAACTAAAACAGCCATAGGTGACACTATCGGGTTTTTCGCAAAAAAGGCGAAAAAAGACGAAGATGCCCTTAAATCTCATTTAGGGTTGCCCCACACTTTACCAAAGTCATTTTCTTAACATTTGAGGCTCTTTGGAAAAAGCAAAAAATGCGACTCTACATATTTGCACGAGATTCCTAACAAGCAAAAAATGCGAAAAAGACGACACTACATTTTTTCACGAGATTTCTGTCAGGCAAAAAATGCGACACTGTCGTAAACTCCATGTAATTCTGTAGACTGTGTAAGAAAATTTGTAATTCTACAGACTGTGTAAACACACGAAAAAATCCGTAGAATTGGATAAACATTGGATGGAGATTAAAATCGAGTAGACAATTGGTAAGAAGGAGAATAATCCAACACTCCCCCTTAATCTGAATCCTTGAATGCCTTGACCTTCAAACTTAGTTCTTCACAGAATCTTCTGTGTGACTCCAAACTTAATGCTTTAGTAAAAACATCTACTGTCATATCTTGCGTTCTACAGTACTGCAATTTGACCTCTTCGTTGAGAACTTTGCTTCTGACGAAATGATACTTCAATTCAATGTGCTTACTCCTGGAATGAAATCTAGGGTTGGCTGATAAAGCGATGGCACTTTGATTATCACAAAATAATGTCATCGGACTATATTGAATTAGACCGATATCTTAGAGTAAGTTCCTTAACCAAATTGTTTCCTTTGTAGCCTGAGAGACTGTGATATACTCTAATTCAGTGGAAGATAGAGCTATCGAAGATTGCTTGCGACTGTTCCAAGAATTTGGACCATTGTTGAGGAAGAATGTAAATTCGGAAGTAGATTTACGAGTGTCTACATCTCTTGCCCAACTCGCATCTGTGTAACCACTGAGGAAATTGAGTTTGTGATTGCCGACTGCTCCATAACAAATGCAAAAGTCCATAGTAGCTCGAAGATATCTCATGACTCTGATAAGAGCCTTCCAATGTGTTATACCAGAATTAGTCATAAACTGACTGAGAGAGCTTATTGCAAAAGCTATGTTTGGCCTGGTACAGATCATGGCATATATAAGAGATCCTATAATAGAATGGTAAGGATACTCACGCATATGTTGCTTCTCATGAATTGTTTGGGAACATTGGTCCTTTGACAATTTGAGTCCTGGTTCCATTGGTGAGAGAGCTAACTTGCAATTGATCAGATTATATCTGACTAAAATGTTGTAGATGTACCTCTGTTGTGTAATGTAGATCAACTTTTGTTTTCTATCTCTATGGATTTGTATACCAAGGCAGAAATGAGCTTCACTTAGATCGATGATGTCGAATTCGGAAGATAGCATTGTCTTCTCATCTTTTATCAGATCAGTATTGTTGCCGAAAAGCAATGTATCATCCACGTATAATGTGATAATGATAAAAGACTGTTGCACTGCTTTGAAGTAAATGTTTGAATCTGAAGAGCTAGGTGGAGTGTCGTGATCAATGAGGAAAGTATTGATCCTTTGAAACCATGCTCGAGTAGATTGCTTCAAGCCATAAAGTGTCTTATGGAGTTTACAAACATGATTGTGCTTAACCTCGATAATATAACCTTTGGGTTGCACCATGTAAATGTCTTCTTCGATAACTCCATTGAGATATGTTGTATGTACATCCATTTGATGTATTTCCAAATCTGCTGCAATGGCAAATGATAGCAAAAGTTGAGTAGAAGAATGTTTGACTACTGGACTGAAGGTCTTAGTGTGATCGACATTGTATACCTGAGAAAAACCTCTGGCTACTAGTCGTATCTTTCTTCTGTTGATGCTTCCATCTACGTTGTACTTGACTTTGAAAATCCATTTGCAATCAACTATGTTTCTGCTAGCAGGTAAGTCGACAATTGTCCACGTCTGGCTCTTGATAAGAGATGAATACTCTTTATCCATAATTTCTTTCCAGAGATCTGAGTCAGGCTGACTGAGTGCCTCTTGGACAGACGTCGGTTCTTGAACAAGATATGCTGCAGACTCATCAATATACCGGTTAGGTGGTCTACTAAACCTTGAAGACCTTTTGGGTAATATAGGAAGTTGACCGTTTCTATCATACTGTAGTTGCTGAACTGCAACATCATTATCTTCTGATCCACTGTTCATTCGTTGTTTGTCAGAAGTGCTTGGACCTTCAATGGGAATAGTCACCTGCGGAACTGGAAAGTTCAAAGCGTCAGGAAAATCTGACAAGTCGGCTATATGGGAACTACCTTTTCCTTTGAGGTCTTGAAACTGATCTTCGATGGAGATGACATCCCGACTAGTGAATATCTTCGACTCGATGGGATCGAACAACTTGTAGGCTTGATCTGAAGTAGTGTAGCTGATAAAAACACACTTGATACTCTGGAAGTCGAGCTTCTTCCTGAGATTACGAGGTATCTGCGCAAAAGCAGTACATCCAAAAACTCATAAGTTTGATAAAGAAGGTTTGGTACCTGTCCAAACTTTGAATGGTGTTTTGTCTGAGAGGCCTTTAGTAGAACATCTGTTTTGAATATAGGTTGTTGTTGAAACGGCTTCAACCCAGAAGAACTTCAAAAGTGTTGCATGTGATAACATGCACTTTGCCAATTCAACTAAGATTCTGTTCTTTCTCTCAGCAAGACCATTTGACTGAGGTGAATACAACCTTAAGATGCTCTTTATGTTTTGCCAAAGTCTTACTACAAATCTTCCCAAATATGGCCTGAACAAATTGCTCATCATTTGTTGGAAAGTCATTGGTGCATTGGTCAAACCAAATGGAAGCATCAAAAACTTGTAGTGTCCAAACCGAGTTCAAAAAGTCGTCTTAGGTATATCCTCTAGCTTAATACGAATCTGATGATACCCTGATCTTAGATCTATCTTGGAAAAGTACCTTGCACCACCAAGATAATCTATCAGATCAACCATTCGTGGTAGTGGATATCTATTCTTAATTGTAACTTTGTTCAACTTTTTATAGTCTACACAAAACCTTATAGTCCCATCCTTCTTGGCGACCATAACTATTGGTGATGCCCAAGGAGACTTACTAGGTTTAACCCACCCTTTCTCTAGATACTCACTTAATTGCCTTTGTACCTGAGCCTCTTTCGATGCACTCATCCTATAAGGGTGTTGTGCAATTGGAATCGACCTAGATATAAGGTCAATCTTGTGATCTACAGACCTTTCAGGTGGTAAACCTACAGGAAGATCTAGAAAAACCTCATTGAATTCTTGCCTAAGTTCACTATAGGTTTCAAATTCAGGAGTGTTCTCACTAGGTATATTTATGGCATTAAGTTTAAGAATTTCATCATTGCAACAAATTAAGTTCTTGTGAAAACATAAATAAAATTTATATTGTGTTCTTTATTAAAGAATTAAGCTCATGCTTAGAGTAAGGTTTAATACCAACATCAACACTTAAACTAGCACTAATCTTTATCAAAGAACAATCATGCATAAATGAAGTTGACCTCTTTGATTTTCATAAAGAACCATTAGTTTGTACCATGATGCAACGTGGAATTGCAATGTCTTTTCTCAAGCTTCTAGTTTGTTACATAAATAAATTCCTAGAATCAACCTTTTTTATTCTCTCAATTTTCCTAGGTACTAAGCTCAATAGCTTTTGAAGTACAAAATAGGAGCCTTAGAGCAATTTATCCCACTAAAAATCATTAATAGATTGATTATAAGAAATTGAGTGGATTGATTTCTTTTGGTCTTCATTCTCATACATGACTTCAATATATTGGGTCGGTATGGCATCTTAAGCCAAATTTTTTTGTAATATATGTACTTTTTGCATGTTGTCCTCACTTAATTCATTCATTATTTACTTTTTGGAACATGGTAATTATGATTATATTACTTCAAAGCAATTAAAAGAGATAAGGTTTTAACTTATAGTTGTTAAACACTACATTTATATTTGGAGATTATCCTTACATGCATCAATCAAAATACGTAATGATTATTTTGCCTTTGTTACTTTACTTCTTCTTATCTATATTTCTCAAATTTGATTATCTTTTTATGAGGTTGGCCTTTGATACGAGTTCCATTCTTCCCATATGTAAATTTACATTCTATATTTTCAATGAATTTCTTTTGTTTTTTGTGAATTGAAAGGCACACTGTGTAAGGATCCTAGTAACAATGTGTACAAGGGCTTAAACCCAATTCAGAATTTTATCTACAAGCAAAGCCTACACTAGCAAGTTGAAGCAAAGAGACTACATCTTAACTATTAAGGTCTAGAGAACAAGACATTCCTCCATTTCATGGCATGGATCCATATTGCCAAAGGTGACACTTGTATCCAACTTCAACCATACTGAAGGACCAATTTTTTACTTTTATGTTTTACGCCAAGGTCAAAACTTTTGGTAAATAGCTCATATCGTTGCTTCATTGACATTTTGAATGAAACCTTAGAACTCATCATGATAGTGTCCTCGAATGAGTGACTAGTTGAGGAGTTTTTACTTCAAATGAGGGCAAAGAGAAAATCATCACTTCTAAAACTTTATAATCTGTAGTGTCTAAGGACTTAAAATCCTTAAATAAAATCAAAAGGACATACTATGTTGTAACATTGAATGAGTACTCTAAATCCTTTCTGAGTCTGTTGGAGTATCATAAACTCCTTGTTCAAGTGTTTTACATGATTTCAAGGCCCGGTTTGAATGTAGAAATCCCAAATGCCATAAAGCTCTATGGGTGAGGGCTCACTTTTGAGTCCATTCGTGTGTGATTCGAGGGTTCAATGGAGTTTCAAGACCCTACCCAAGTGTAGACATCAATATGCCATGAATCTCTCAAGACCGAGGGCCTCTCTTATGGGCATTGATTATGGCTATGTTGTGGAGTTGAAAGAGGTAAGATTAGGGACGATAATGTCTAAGCCAAATGGGAACAAATTCCATCTCGAGGTCTATGACAACTCATTAATAGGAGGATAATGTTATTAGGGTTAGTATCTAAAATCAATAATGATATTTTGATATGCTCCTCCTTCCCCTGGCCAATTGATGGAACTAAGCTAACCAACTTTTTAAAAAGTTTGGGAAGTGGGGGACACACCTGTACTAGAAATACCTCGAAGTAGATGCAAGGACTTCCCTGTGAAGCGAAGGAGACAGGCAAGACCCGTAACCCAAGGCTGCCCTGCCCTGCCCTGCCCTGCGCTGCCTGCCCTTATCTTGCTTCTCTTTCCTCTCTCTCTCTCTCTCTCTCTCATATCCTGTTCTGCTTTCTGTCCTCCTCCACTACAGATAGATAGGCTGGACGATCTCGATCATCTCGTGCTATGGAAGACGATGGGCTGCTGCTACTGCAGGAGCAATAATGAGTGTTCGTTTCCTTTGCAAGCTCATCAGTCCACATCTGGATTCTGGAATTTCTGGAGGTTGGTCATTCAGCTGTGGCAGCCGAGTGGAGTAGGTGGGTGACACATTCCTTCATTGTTGTTCAGCAGCGAAGGGAAGTAAAACGCGCACAGTGCACACGTTTGCTTTGTTTGAACTCCTGATGAGATGTGGTTGTCTTCTGAAAGTGGTTGGATTTAATAGGAGTTTTTCATTGTCACATTTTGTGGTCAGTGGCAAGGATTATAAGTAGCTCTGCTATCTCGAGCTACGAGGCCGTTGCTGGGCTCAGAAAACAGCCAAGCAAGTAAAAGCAGAGACAATCCAATCTAGGGAGCTATCATACGGTGCACGAAAGATGAAGGTGCTGATCCTAGAGCTTATGCGTGGTACTTTTTGTTGTTCAAACTGGCTCATTAACAGTGAATTTCTTTGGTCTCATGTTCGAGCCTCCTTTCCAAGAAGCATTAACAGTGAATTTGGCTAACATTATGAATTATTGTTGTTGTGTCAATTGCTGTTACGACGTCAGCATATTGTTTTGAGTAATCCTCCATTTCCATCGCTATAGGAGGCAGATTGATCTTTTACTAACAGGAGCTCAGCACTCTGCGTTTTCTGTAGGTGGTGTTAGTGTGTATGGAGGTACATTTCTACGAAGATCTATCCTGCAGCAGACAACAGAGTGTGGCTGAACAAATCCGTTGTCGTTTTTCCTAAACAAGCTTCGCAGTAGTTTAGCTCGAGGTGATCCGAGATAAAGCTAGACATGGCAGTGATCTTAGACGCAGCTGGTGACAATGCGAGAGTACAACGGGGGAGTTATGGTAATCGGACTACCGTGTCTCTAGATGTGGAGACAGTCACTACCAGATCCATCAGCGAAAACACACTGGAAGCAAAAATTCGTGATGCCGATGATACCGAAGGACAAGAACATGATAAGTCAAATTTGTCAGTTCCTTTTCACAAGCTTTTCTATTTCGCAGACTCTTGGGACATTTTGCTGATGATATTGGGAACACTTGGAGCAATCGCGAATGGTGTTGCCATGCCTATCATGACTGTGGTGTTCGGGCAGCTAGCAAACGCTTTTGGCCAGAATACAAACAATCTGCACGCTTTGATACATGAAGTGTCAAAGGTATACATGCAAAGAGCAGACTGTAAAGAAGCGTTGTTTTATAGTCTAGATGCGAAATGTATAGCTTGCACTGGATCTGTTGGATTGAACATGCTTGCCGAAAATGCTGTAGTAAATGGTTAGACTGAAGTTTGAATAAGTTTCTGGCTGGCATTGCTCTTGACTACTGCACGTTAAGGAGGATAGATATTTTCGAGACTTAAGAGCAAATATCTGCTCAAAAAGGAAAGACTAGATTGAAATGGCCAGATGAACACAAGACGGTAAGGATTATATTGCAATATCAACAATGAGGGTGCAAGATCGTAAGGATTATATTGCAATATCAGCAATGAGAGTGCCGTGCATTAATTAACTATGAAAAGGCAGCACATCAATTAACTATCATATTTCCGTAGATTCAGGCACGATTGATTGTGATTTGGATCACGTCTTTACAAAAACGAAATAGGCTCTGCACAACTTGCTCTATCCTAACATCTGCATGCTCGTAGGTCAAACAATGTCCGTGGAGTTTCTTGACAGCCAATGTCTGCATCAAGAATTAATTATGCTAAGTTGATTTATCATGTACATTGTACAGGTTGCGCTCCGTTTCGTGTATGTTGGAGCAGGAGCTTCATTTGCATCTTTCTGCGGTGAGCAGCTCTTATTAGCATAATATAGCTTTAAGACTTCATGAATGCAGGATGCACCTAATTGACATATGACAATCTTGAAATCGTATGTTTCATGGATAGCGTCTTCTAGAACATGCATCAACTTCGAATCTGATGAATCTGGATTAAGGAGCAACGAGAATGCTTGCTCGCTTTTTTATTGTACTCTGCTATGACGCATTTATTGGGATCAATATATGCAAACTGCTATGAAGATCCTATGCGCAATTTGCTTCACTCACAGCGGAATAAATGAATTCTGACTTTAAGACTTCTACCTTTCTAAGTAGACCCTTTTGAGATATGCAATGAAAAGTTTTCGTGCTTCTTGTTACTAGGATATACTAGGCCGCTATGTTGACTATAATGTTCTAAACTAAGCTGTTTTTCTGGATTTGTAGGAGTGGCGTTTTGGATGTGCACAGGAGAACGTCAGGCAGCTCGAATCAGAGGCTTATATTTGAAGGCTATACTGCGACAAGACGTAGGATTTTTTGACAAAGAAACCACAACGGGGGAGGTGATTGGTAGGATGTCAGGAGATACAATTTTGATTCAAGAAGCAGTGGGGGAAAAGGTAACATGATGTTGCAAATTAAAGCATCTTCAAAGGATTTTTTTTGAACTGTATAAGATTCTCCATCAGTTGTCATGCTAGTCATCTTTGCCATCTCAGTCAAATTATAATGAAGGTGCTTTGATTCCAGCTTGTATATAGTCAAGAGGCTGTAATGCCTGTCAGGTTCGTAATCCCAAGCCTTAGATTAGCATTCATCGACGCAGCTTGCTTACAAGATTGAACGCGATGTTCTCTGTTAGTACTAAGCACAAGATTTTGAATCTCCTGCTTGGAGATCTATGCTTGCAACTCTTTATCGTACAGACGCGTGTCTTAAGAACTGAGAAAGTAAGGTATTTTGAGAGATGTTACCATCTTTGCTAAGTTAGCTTTTAGACTCGAACATTGGGGTAGTTTATTTGTCCAGCTGCAGTCAGCTCATTAGAGTGCACGAGATAGCCAAAGTCCAGAAGATACACCCAGAGGCTGAAATCTGCCGTCTATGTTGCAGGTAGGCAAATTCATACAGCTGGTGTCAACGTTCTTGGGTGGTTTTGCAGTTGCTTTTTCAAAAGGATGGAAGCTCACACTCATAATGTTGTCTACAATGCCTCTGACGGTTGCTGCTGGTGGTATAATGTCCGTTGTTATATCAAAAATGTCAAGTAAAGGACAAGTTGCATATGCAGAAGCAGGATCTATCGTCGAACAGATAGTTGGTGCTATCAGAACTGTAGGTCAATCTGTGCTACCGAAATCTCAATGTGTTTGAATATGTCTGCTCATACAGAACTCTGATGATCTCTTTATTTCTTATGTGCAAGCTAAGATTCTTTTTATGTATACCGAATCTAGGTTGCATCCTTTACCGGAGAAAAGAGAGCTGTGGATGCATATGACAAGGCTCTGAAAAAAGCATATAAGGCTAGTGTTTTACAGGGCACGGCTGCTGGATTAAGCTTAGGATGTGTAATGTTGGTGGTATTTTCCAGCTATGCTTTGGCTCTTTGGTATGGGTCAAAGCTTGTCGTCAATGAAGGATTTTCAGGGGGTGCAGTAATGAGTGTCATCTTTGCGGTTCTAACAGGAGGCATGTAAGTTGGCTCGGTCCATCATATTTATTACTACTTCAGCAATGAACTTTATCATTATAACTTAATTACTAGAAAGTGATAGTAGTTGGTTAAAGCATTTTCGGCAAGGAATGTTCTCTCAGATATTAATACACGTATTGGTATGCAGGTCTTTAGGCCAAGCTTCTCCATGCTTGAATGCATTTGCAGCTGGGCAAGCAGCAGCATATAAGATGTTTGAGGTTATTAATCGCATTCCAGAGATCGATGTCCTTCGCATGGATGGATTGGTTCTTGAGAATATCAGAGGCGATTTGCAATTTCAGAATGTGAACTTTGCTTATCCTGCAAGACCAAATGTTCAAATCTTTTGCGATTTTTCTCTCCTCATGCCTTCTGGATTTACAACTGCCCTTGTTGGAGAAAGTGGAAGTGGGAAGTCGACTGTTATAAGCTTAATTGAAAGGTTCTATGATCCGCAAAGTGGGCAGATACTAATTGATGGCATTGATATAAAAAAGCTCCAGCTAAAGTGGTTCAGACAACAAATTGGACTTGTAAGCCAGGAACCAGTTCTTTTTGGGGCATCCATTAGAGAGAACATTGCTTATGGGAAGGATCAGGCGACCATTGAGGAAATCCAGGCCGTCGCTGAGATGGCTAATGCAGCAAGCTTTATCAATAAACTCCCTCAGGTTTGCCTACTGGCCAAAACTATTTCTTTCCTTAACCATGATACCACGTAGGTTCTTTCTGGGCATTAAATTCTGTGGCTGATCAGAAATGTCAACTGCTTGTAATGTCACCTTGGCAAAGTCCTCTCGCTTTGTTATCATTTCAGCTCCAGACTATATGAAGGTCGATAGAGCAGCCGAATTTTGCAGATGTTGTAGTGTTTCGTGTTCACTGATATTTTGAACTGTATTAGGGCTATGATACACCGGTAGGAGAACACGGCGCTCAGCTTTCCGGGGGTCAAAAGCAAAGAGTTGCAATTGCAAGGGCCATTCTGAAGAACCCTCGCATTTTACTTTTGGATGAAGCGACTAGCGCTTTGGATGCCAAATCTGAAAGCCTTGTACAAGAAGCTCTTGACCGAATAATGATTGATCGAACAACTGTCGTTGTTGCTCACAGATTGACTACCATAAGGAGTGCCCACTCTATAGCTGTTGTCCAACATGGCTCTATAATTGAAAAAGGTAATTGCCTGGGTAGACAACCAGCTTTAACATTGCATTCTTGACTGGATCACAGCAGATTTGAGATCTCCCAGTCTAACCATTTTCAATATGTTGCTTGTCTGATTATTTTGTACAAACGCAGGTTCTCATTGGGAGCTTATGCAAAATCCAAACAGTGCATATGGTCAGCTTGTACGTCTTCAAGAAGCATACCAAAATAAGGAAGAAGACAATACCCAAGGTGAAATTGATCCAGATAATGTATATGTTCCAAGTTTTCAGGAAGATGGGCGTTCTTTGAGCAGGGCTAGTAGTCGTACATCCCCAAGCAGATGGTCATTCAGCAAGTCATCACCCATAAGGTGGTCATTCAGTAGATCATCAAGTAAAGCTGATGGCAGACATTCTTTCTCGTTAAACAAATCCAGTAGTGTGAGATCTGTAAATGAGCATGTTGAGCAGAGGGAACAAAAAAATGGGCTATTGATATTTTGTGCACCCAAAGGCAATGCTGATCCCGAAAAAGGGCAAGACGTTCCCAGAAAGCAGACATCCATTTGGCGTATAGCTGCACTAAACAAACCAGAGGCACCGATTTTTTTCCTGGGATTTCTGGCGGCAATCGGAAACGGAATGATCTTCCCTTTGTTCGGGTTTCTGTTATCCAGCATAATCGGCTCTTTCTTTGAGCACAATCCTCATAAACTGCGGCATGACGCCAACTTCTGGTCCACTATGTTCTTGGTGCTTGCTTGTACGGCATTTGTTGTGGCTCCTGCGCAAATCTTCTGCTTTTCTGTTGTGGGGAACAGACTCATTCGCCGAGTTAGAAGGCTGACTTTTGACAAGATAGTCCGGCAGGAGATTAGCTGGTTTGATGAATATGAGAATTCAAGGTTGGGATCTACTTTCTTGCAATTTATTTTCTTCTTGACATTTATAACTTGCTACTGTGTGCAATCATCCCTGGCTTCAAGTTAATGAAGATATAGCTTAAAGTAAACGATTTGAATGTAGGAGGTACGAAAAACTGGTACGAAGCCTAGCATTCATTCTCGGTTCCTGCTATCATTGTTGGCCTTTGTCTCTTGTTGTTGCAGTGGGGCCATAAGTGCTCGTCTCTCAACTGATGCTGCTCATGTTCGTAGTGTGGTGGGAGACTCCTTATCACTTGCAGTGCAAAACCTAGCAACAGTATCTACTGGTCTTGTGATTGCGTTTACAGCTAATTGGCAGCTCTCACTCTTGATTCTTGCTTTGGTTCCTCTTATCGGTCTTCAAGGAATCATGCAAGTGAGGTTCATAAAGGGATTCAGTTCTGATGCCAAGGTATGAGACCAGCAATATCCACTCAATTATAACATCTATATCAGTTTTCCCTTTGATTTTGCACTTGCCATCTCTTGTAATGCCATGGAGAGTAACAACTTTACAATGGACTACGGCTTTCAAAGCCTAGATTGTTTAGCTTCATCAGAACATTGTAAGGAGACAAATATGCAACACCCTGTATCATATGGGATTGTCGATGATGGATTTGGTTTCTTTGCCCTGTCCTTCAGATTATGTATGAAGAAGCTAGTCGAGTTGCAAATGATGCTGTGAGCAGCATACGTACTGTAGCATCATTTGGTGCAGAATCTAAAGTATTGAAGCTTTATGACGAGAGATGCAAAATCCCTTTGAAAAGTGGTATCCAACAAGGCATGATAAGTGGAACTGGCCTCGCAATTTCAAATTTTATGCTGTTTGCGTCGTACAGTCTGAGCTTTTGGTTTGGTGCACGCCTCGTTGGAGAAGGGAAGACTGTATTCAAAAACGTTTTTCAGGTCAGTTGTGCATACAACCAGCTTCATGCCGGATTTACCAAGTTGCCTTTCTTCATTTCCATGTTCATACGAGCTATGTGGCAAAAAGATTCATGGATATTGAAAGTACTCATCGACATGACTATCTACCTTCTAGTTATGTTCCCTTGATTTTCTTGCGATTCGCCATGTAAAGATTGCCTTCCCTTGTCTTGAGTGGATAACATCCTGACGTTTTAAGACTTCAGAATCTCTAGGAGTAGTTGCTTAGGAGCCATCTATGTGGTCATTCCCCTTCCATATTGATGTTGTGTGTTCCATATTGAAATTTTGTCACGATTTCTTTGGTGTACATCTTCCAACAGCCACTACTATCACTGGCGACACAAGGAATTCTTGTGTCTTTACGGGTCATTTGTGCTCTGAAAGTCAATACATTTAACAGAACATCTCTTGACTATTAAGAGTTTTTCTTTGACTATGATGCTAGAAAGGCTTGAATAAGAGTTTTATTCCCAATGCTATCACCTGGCCAACACAGATGAAATGTTCTTCGAGCAATTTGAGTACTTCTGATGGTGCTAGGAAGTTAAACGTGCTGCTACTTTGAATTTAATTCTTGAAGTCAAAACATGTTTTGGAGCTCTTCTTTCTCAAAAGAAGAAACAAAAAAATCAAAACGAAATGTTAGAGTTTATAGTCCCAGGAACGAGCAATTTTTCTTTTATAGGAACCTTCGCATTATGTATCCTGAAGCTATTTTGTATGTTGCATTTATCCTACAATTTTTACCAAGTACAGCAATGCATGACCAGCAAGTCCAAAGTTGAATTCTACTGAATTGATATACGAGGAATTCAAGGTAATTATCATTTCAAAGTTGACTCTGCCAATAATCACAATTTAACGTACTGATAAATTGAACTCTAAAACATTGCCTTATTGCTGTACTCTGTGATTTTCTGATCAATGTGATACACAACTAGTGTTACAGTTTGCTAACAAAACTTAGTCAAATCCTTGGTGTGCTTACAACAGTCAATGATTGTCTATAATGTTTCACGTATCATTTACTTTTTTGAATTTTTAACATGTTACTTGCAAGAGGCAAAGCACTAAATTTTCACTACTTCTGATATACTTTGGATCGGTGACACTTACCCAGGTATTTTTTGCTATCACAATGAGTGCACTTGGAGTCTCTCAATCTGCAGGGCTGGCTCCTGACATTGCTAAAGTTGAGGCTGCTATCAATTCAGTCTTTTCCATCTTGGATCGGAAGTCACCGATTGATCCATATGATACAACTGGGAAAATTCTGAAGTCATTAAAAGGTGATATTGAGTTCAAGAATGTCAGTTTTAGGTACCCAGCACGGCCCGATGTCCAGATTTTTCAAGATTTTAACTTATCGGTGCATGCTGGAAAGGTAAGTGAACGTTAGACTCCTTTCAGAGGTTTTAGAATAAAAGTAATCTGAGTTTTCCTTAATAAGGAGAAATTTTGCTTTCTGCAAGTTCTCCAGTGAAGAATGTTTTCTCCAATCCCTTGAAAGTGAGCTGACTTTTGCAAATTAACTGCATAACTTGAAGCCGGACAATAAGCGTTATCATTCTGACTGCATTCATGTCCTCTGCTTTGGAATGAATTCTAGTTATTATGCCGAAGGACATAGAACTTCTAAATACGTAGTAGTTTGTCAGATAAGAACTCAAGGTTCAATGTCTGATTTCCGCTATATGTTTGGGCAGACTGTGGCGCTTGTAGGGGAAAGTGGAAGTGGAAAATCGACTGTGATTTCCCTTGTTGAGCGCTTCTATGACCCAGAGTCTGGGCATATTTTAATTGATGGAGTCAACCTCAAAAGCTTGCAGATTAAGTGGCTTAGACAGCAAATAGGTCTTGTAAGTCAGGAACCCGTGTTATTTGATGGAACGATAAGATCAAATATTGCATATGGCAGAGAGGATGCAGTTTCAGATGATGACATACAAGTGGCTGCGGAAGCTTCAAATGCACACAAATTCATAACAAATATGCCAGATGGTTACAACACACGAGTGGGTGAACGGGGTATACAACTATCTGGAGGCCAAAAGCAAAGGATTGCTATTGCACGAGCAATCGTAAAAAACCCCAAAATATTGCTGCTAGATGAGGCTACTAGTGCCTTGGATGCTGAATCTGAAAGTCTAGTACAAGAGGCATTGGATCGGATGATGATAAATCAGACCACACTGGTAGTTGCACATCGCCTCTCCACGATAATAAACGCGGATTTAATTGCTGTGATGAAGAATGGAGTTGTTGCTGAACAAGGAAAACACAGTGATCTCATTGGAGTAACTGGAGGTTTATACTCTTCCCTTGTAAAGCTACACAAGGCTTCAACATAACTGTATGGTAGCTGATTCGTACATCCTCTGTCACCATATTTATTACAACAAGTGATCAAGTGTGCTGCCTCAAGCAGACCATGGGTGAAAAAATTTCTGGGACTTCTGTTGACAACCACGTTGGAGTGAGGAACTTTAAGCAAATAATGTACATGATGGTTAGAGAAAGCATTGTGTGCAGTAGCTAAACCATGTAGCAGACTGCCCCGCTTTCAGAGAGGCTTTTATGACATTTGGATGAGACATCCTTCAAACAATCTTTAGTCAGTTACTTTAGAAACATGTGCTGCTTCAAAATTTGCAATCTGGGACCAATGAGGAACTTGCAATCAAAGCTCTTGACATTGAGGCAGCTGCATGCTCACTGTGCTTACGAGGTCTGTCTGTATAGACAAGCTGTGAGTTCTAGGAATCATGGAGCTAAATATCAAATCTCAAGTACCAAGTTGTTCCCATGACAGATTGCTGCCCAATACTAAAAGACTTGTTTGTTAATAGAAGTTTCACATTGACCTAGCTCAACACTGAGTACACCTGTAAAAGATAGCTCATTCATTCATGAGCTCTTTGTTGAGATCTTGTTGCAGCAGCACACGTTACAAATGAAAATTGATGTTTTTCGAGTGCTTTGGTCTATAAGTTTGCAAACGATAATGACAACCACTGTTATTTGTGACATTTGAGAGCCAACTGGTTATTCTTATGGCTTGTGTTTTGAAAAGATGTAACAACTATATTGGCACCAACCAATCTATGAACACCTTCATATTTGGTTCTCTTTCCATGTGATCTTTAGCATGCTTAGAGACACCAATACTGTTATAGACATGTATTACATTATGAGAGCCTCTATCGGTTCTCGTGTTGGTTGATAGCCCCACTAAAAAAGTATTGCACCATGGGTACATTATGGGTGGTTCTAGCATTTGGATCTCTCTCTCACACACACACACAGACAAAGTTTCAAGAAGTAATTTTCACAAAATACCCAAATTTTATTTAGCTTGGAGACCCAATGCATGTTGTTGCACTGGCTATTAGTGAGTGGGCTCCATCATTAGTATCTTCCATATCAATGGCTAGCATCACATTCACACATGAGCTTATATAGGTTTTGGTAGGTAAGCTTTGAGCTTTGATAGCTTCTTTAGGCAGAAGATGGTATTACAAAAGTCACTTGAATCTCCTTCTACATTGTGTTTGGAAGTCAACATATTAGCAATTGTTTATACACTACAATCACTACCAGTGTCTTGTGATGAAGTTGTTTTCATACATGGCTACTAAATATGTTCTTGGATACATTACTACTCTTGTTCTTGATGCACACTATATTCCTATTAATACTACAATCATTGCTTCCAATGTTCTTCTTGATCATGAGACAAATATAATCGATTATTTACGAAATAAGGTATAGTTGGTAGTGTATTATTGCTCATTTGATAGCAATGAGTAGGAAAGTTTGATGAGAAAGTTTCAAACTTATTTTATTATGTATCCAAAGAGGGATGTGCAGAAGGTTCAATTGGCAACCATTTATTTAGGTAGTAAAGTTTCTACATGGCAACAAAAGTAGAGACTTTTTAGACTTATTCTTTTGCTACTAAGATTGGATCAATTTTTTTTTTATTGAAATTATGTTCGAGATAGAATGCTTGTTTCAATCAAAAATAAAAATTCCATCCATGATCAAGTAAACAATGCTTTCTTAAATAGCTTCAAAACAACAAGTTAACAACCATCTTTGATAGTACTAATGAAAAACACTACTAAAGCAATAGTGAACACTCGCATAACAAGGAAATTTGAAATTTACAAATAGAGCATAGCACACATTCGCTACACCTTAAGAGCCTTTAATCAATCAACATCAATCAAATTACCACCATAACTGGTCTCTTAGGACCACCGGCCTCTTCCATGCAAGATTTCAAGTGTCGAAAGTATATTTAATTACTATTCTCATGGACGTGACAAGAAATCATGTGCTTAATAAGTGCTTGTTAAGAACATTGCGTGCTTGTCAAAATTTGCATACAATTACATATCTTAAACTTTTGAGTTGGAATAATGTAAATTGTAGTGGCAAAATGCCCAAGAAATAAAGGCTATCCCACTTCCATTCATTTCTATTTAGCATAAAGTTTCTTCTATGATTGAACATGGGAAACATTCTTGAAATAGATGTGATATTATATTTGAATATTGGATGCATTTGATACTCTAAAGAACTGAGTGAGCAGGTATTAGTACCTGAAGACAATACTTGACGATACATTAATTCATGATGCATGTGCTCTTTTTAGCATCTGATAAAAGCATATGACACAATGTTTAGAATGATAAAGGGAGCATTTGTTGCAAGTATCAAGAAGTTCTCAATTCCATGACTGTTTCATTTGAAAATTGAAATAAATATGTTGAACCAAGGCATGCAAAAGATAGTGGGCGTTTCATTTAAGATCAATGAAGTATAATGGTCATAGGGAGAATTTTTATCTTATGAAAAATCTAATAATGTATTTATTGGCATTCATCATTTATTAACATTTCTAGTAGAATTTTATAGTATTACAAGTGAGAAGGTGAATTGCAAATCGATAGTAGTTCTAAAGTTCATAAAGGACAAAAAATGGAGAGAGTTAGTCTTACAATCATGAATGGAGCACTACGTGTTAAAAGAAGACCATGACATTATTTCATGGATCATCCTATCCTATTATCATAAAATTTGATTTTTGAAGTCCAAAAATTTTAAACCCAACCACCTCCTAAGGATTTGTATGGATGCTACTTAAAAGCCTCTTGAATTTTCTCCTCAATGATGGTTGGTCACTTGAAAACCCTTGAGGTTGAAATTTGTCTTCGTGATATGGTTGCCGAAGATGAAGTTTGTTGGATTTTTTGTGATGCATCTCCACCTTGATCTTGGCTATAGTGTGTTCTCTTATGTTTTGTCTTGTAAGTAGGAACTTGAGGAGCTTTCCCTTACATTGGTATTAGAGCAAGGCTTATGAAGATCAGAGAACTTGGAGTGGTGTTGCTTTTTGTCTAATTTTTGATGTGGATCAATTGGTATTCTCATCCAGGTGGAGAACAAGATTCCAAGTGGGTGCATTCTCCCGTTTTCATTTCAATGTCATTAAGATCCGTCTCTCTCAAATTTCTCTAGTGTTTTATGGAAGTTTGTCCATGGAAGCCAATTGGTGATGCCTTTTTGGAACTTTTGCTTATGTAGCTCAAATCTTAGGTAGATCTGAATATTCTAGCAAGTTTCATTCTAGGGATCATTAATGATGAAATTAATTATGCGTGCTGGTTCTTTTCATGATTTACAATTCTAGGCTATGTTTTTGGTCAAAAATCGCTTGTTTTTCATGGTTTTTCGCTAAAAATTGATAGTAAGAGCTAAAATCCAGCAAGATCAGATCATTAGGATGCCTATAATCTTGTAAATTGAGCTGCATGCGGGTGAGAAAGAGTTGCATGTCATGAATTTCCACTTTCTGGTGAAGAAAAAAATCGGAAAATAGTCAAAAATCATCATTTTTGCTAGTTTTTTCATAAAATTGGATAGTAGGATGTTATAGAACGCCTTGTAGAGCTTTCCAAAATTTGAATCAAAGTCTTTTGAAGTTGTCCCTGAATTTAGAGCCAAGAATTCAGTGAATTGAGCTTGTAGAAGGCCGAAAAAAGCGAAAAAATTTCAATCAGAATTGGTCAATTGTACTTCATGTATAGTTAATAATATTATTAACTAAAGTTAGTTATTTCCTTAAATAAATAATTCAAGATGGCCAAAAAATTTGCAAATCATGTTGTGCCAAATCCAGCATATATGCACATTTGCTAATAGTTGAGTACGACACTCAATGACATGAACCATCGAAATAATATGAGAGACCAATAGATGGAAATTTTTTTGAACCAGATTAAATTATTGTCTTCTTTGAACCTCGAGTTTCAACCTAAAACCTATTCGGGGGAGAAGAAGGAGAAGAAACCAGAAGTTGTGGAGGACTAGCTTGTTAAGTGGAGCAGTTACTTCAGTTTGCATGGAATTCATGATGAGAAGAAAATTGCAAAGCTGCAAAATTATCACACTTACCACTCACCACGAGCATCCAAAGTGTGATTACTGACCCATTCTTCGTCTCCTGCGTGTCCCACACATAGCTCGTCCAATGCAAGTCCTCTATCCAGCCCAATGGCTTCCAACTGGCACCACCTCACACTTCCATCACCCGTGATTGCCAAATGTGTGTACCTCCAAGCTAGCCCATATGACTATGTAGCCCATCACTAGGTCACTCGCACCCCGTTGGCTCTGAGCAGCCAGTTTCAGGAGTCATTTTGGCCCTAGGATGGCCAAAAAAAGTGCCTTCTAGCCAAAGATAGGCCCCTCCAAAGAATGAGCTTGCATTTTGAACTGAAACTTCATTTCAAATATTGTTTGGCCTGTATGTAGGTTCCATGGAAATTTGATCCGCCCTTAATTTCATGGGTTACAGGTTGGTGCCATGTTGAACAATGGGTTTAGACCATAGTCCGTTAGAATGCCGAGACTCTTGAGAACCATGACTTCATAACAAAATAAAACAAGTAATACATTTTTAGGGTGGCCAGAAAAATTTGCAAGCAATATTTACGACTGGATATTGTCTCACTATTTTGTGAAGCCTCGTTTGCTAAATTGCTAGGAACATGGATCTTAAATTGCTAGGACCACCTAGAAGTCTTTGAGTTCTAAGACATAAAGAAGGCTGAAACCAATGCCGTTATGAGCCAAGTCGACTATTGAACCTCATATTATTAAGCTATCTAAATTTGTTCTCTAAGCCTAACCTTAACTTTGTCCTAACTGTGACCTTAACCCTAAATCTCTTAGACTACTTAAGAATGAGTTACTACAACTGAACTCATTGTCTACTCTTGCCTTGAAATCTTTGATTTTGCTTTTATATTTCTGGCCCTATGTTTTCTATGCATTTTGGCATACCTCCAATATGTGGAACCCACGGCCAGCATAGCTTCCCATGCCAAGCATAGCTTCCTATGCTTAGCATAAAATTGAATTTGGAATTTTTTGTTTGTTTCTTGTTAGTTTGTTTTGGCATGTCTTGACCGTAAATGTAATATTTCAATTATCTTGCATCTCTTAGGTGTGAACTAGAATTTGACTAGTTTCCCAATGGAAAGCTCATCTTCCTTAATTCCTCCCGCTCCAACTTACTTTGATGTAGTTTCTACTAGTTCTTCAGCTGACATTAAAGTTACAACTATGTACTATGAAATGACTCCAGGTTCAATTCAAATTAGTGAATTTTGTGTCTGTGAGATTCATAAGCTCTCAATAAAATACTGGAGTAGAGAGATTCAAAACAATGATTCGAATTCTTACTCAATTAGTAGATCCAAAATTAATCGTCACACTTAAGAATCATCACAATTCTTGATTATCCTCTAACAGCAATTAAGTATCTATTTATTGTCCGTCAATCATAAAATTTAGATTCATATGATTCGTCAATCATAATTTTTTGGAATCCAAAACCATCATCATTTACAGGATATTGGAGTATATGTCTCCCAACATAACTCATGAAAAGTAATTATCATATCAGAATCTTTCCCACTAGAAAAATACTTGATTTTAGAAATATTCTTCAAACTGGATTCTTTGACAGAAGTGATAGATATTCAAGTTCTATATGCCACTAGTAATTAAAGACAAAAAGCATACCAAAATGATAAGGACAATCATCTTCAACCACAAAAAAAAAAATTTAGATTACCGTCTAGAATCAAATCTAGATACCCAAAGTCCTGCTGAATATCAATTCAGTTATTATTCTCGGATTCATTATGATTTGTTATTTATTTGAGCACTCTAGGATTCAATCACTAATGAGCTAAGTCTATTCCTTTAACAAAGGAATACTCTATCTCAAGGATACTGTATATTCAATGCACATAATTTTCACTAATGAATCTTGATGATTCACAAATCATGCGTCTTACAAGCAATATAATTCAAAACAGTCAATTTTTGGTAAATCCTCATCACACTGATCGTTTTACCAATTAACTTCATCTTGATGTAATCAACTACTCAAGTTAATTGCCAATGATTCGAAAATCTCAAATGTATAGGTGAAGAATTTAATTAAACTAGTATAACACCACATTTAGATCCTTACCACATTTATAAGTTAACCCATAAATCTTCCACACACATATTATCAATTTCTATAAAAGCTAATTGGAAAGATGACATATGAAAATATTCAAATCCATGAAAAGTCAGTAATAAGTGCTTTCCACAAAAGGATTCACTCTATTACAAACAGAACTTTTCCTTCAAATATTTCCAACTTGAGTGACAGTATTATCATTCCTCTGAAACCCATTTATGCAAAAGAGATATTCTAGGTTCAAAAAATTGCAACACTATCACCCTTTAATTTATCTAAATTCCAAGTCTATTCACACGAGTAGTAATTCATATGATATAACAGTCTTTCAGAAGAATAACTTCATGCTGGAAAGAATCATATAAACCAGTCTGATGTCTTATATTCGAGAAATTATTAAGAAGTAAATGATTAATTAAGAAAGCAAGAAATAGATTTGAGGGCCTCTGATTTTGTAAATAGTGAGATACCACATTGGGATCTAGATTAAACCTCAAAATTTCTCAAAATATCCCACATTTTATCAATGGTTTTTTTATTTTTCCCATATCATGACTAGATACTAAAATACTCCATTGATAGTCAGATCTTTACAGTCCTAAAATTTCCTTTCCAAGATTATTGATGTCTCATACCACCAGCTCTTCCCTCCAAAAAACCCTTAACCACCTTATCTGGTATTCTAGAGATCCACTGATCATCTAGTTATTCTATAATCCATATAGGATATAATCTCTTGTTCCCAAAAACTGGAGAATCCATTTATTTGGATGACTGGCATGCCTATCAGATGGATACCACATATACATATTTGATCCAGTGATTTAAACAGAAGAATTAACACGGTTCAACATTATATTATGATCCTTCCATGTTAGTGATAAGCTTCGAAACCCTACTGATGCATCAACTTTAGGGGCAAGCTTTTGTCAACTAACAGATCCAATGTAACCCATGTATCAAATTCCACTTCTAACATCACAATTGACTATTCAATGGTCACAAAGATATCAGTTACGAATTCAACTAAATTAATTCTATTCAAAAAATTAATATATGGTATTAAGCAATTCTTCACTGGGATTACCGAAATCCTAACTGTGAAATATATTTACTACCTATGATGTCCACTTTTCTTCCCCCCTTAGAATTTTCAGTCCCCTGAAAATCTATTTCAACTAAGGTACAACCTATCCCTTCTAACTACTTCGTCCACTACCTTGATAGCATTACATTGGCCCTTATTGAGATTTCATCTCTTTCATAGAGTAGATGTTGATTTTTCTACATTGGCAACATTGGTAGAGTTGATCTATTTCTAACCAAAGATCAACTTATGGATTTGGATCTTAAATGATCTGAAATTATTCACACACAACAAAGGCTTTGAGCAATGCTCTCTTTATGACGCTGTCGGACCTGCTGGACCTGCTTTATGATGCTGCTAGACCGGCTTAAATGATCTCCACCATGGTGATCCTCCTTATTTGCCAAGATTAGAAACACCAATGAATGAGAGGTCTGCTATAGCTTCTGAAGCTTCTAGAATCTTGCTTAACTCTTTTGGAAGCCATTTCAATAACAACAAATTGATTCAGAACTTTTAGATAAGTTTCTAATTAGGTAAATGCTATGTTAAAATGCCAAATGCTTCGAACTACATAAATGTAAAATGATATGATACCTTGAAATGCTCTTTACTGGTGAGAAAAATGCTGAAATGATATGAATTCTTTGATTTATTGAAATGCTCTGTTCTAAAAAGTTCTGAACTATTGAGTAGCAAAGTTGCTTCCGGAGGACAAAAGAGGAGGTTGACCACTTGAAATGCTCTTCATTGTTGAGAAAAATGTTGAAATGATTTAAATTCTTTGATTTGATAAAATGCTTTGTTCTAAAATGCTTTGAACTGATGAGTAGCAATGTTGCATCTAGAGGACAAAAGAGGAGGCTGGCCAACTGAGAAACTGTTGGCGTTTACCTCACTTCAATTATGGAGACCTAAGTTCAGTTATGAAGACCTCAGTTCGGCTGGGCGGTGGATGCTAAACACCTCATGTGGGAGAACAGGCAGTTTTCAGCTGTGCAACCAAGTTGCGTTCCTTTCATGCGAGAGAGAGAGAGAGAGAGAGAGAGAGAGAGAGAGAGAGAGAGAGAGAGAGAGAGAGAGAGAGAGAGAGAGAGAGAGAGAGAGAGAGAGAGAGAGAGAGAGAGAGAGAGAGAGAGAGAGAGAGAATGTTGGTTGTTATGGAAAAAACATGTTTCACAGCTTTTCATTGGTCCACGTGTGATTGTGACCAATTATGTGTGTTTGATGGACACGTGTCTTTCAATTTATCCCATAAAACTCATGTCATTTTGATTGAAACACTATATATACTGTGAAAAATTAGAGATCAAAACACATTTGATCCATAAATGATCTTTAGGCAATTTGGATTACACATCTAGATCCATCTACAACATAGAAAAAACAACTTTATGCATGCTAGAATTTAGAAGCATTTGGATCTGACTTAGTTCTATCTATGTCCGTACAACAACAGTACAACACAGTACTCCACACGTGTGAAAGCTAGATCAACAAGAAAATCAACATTCTACACATAGAAACTCAAGATATCATGAGAAAACCATAAGAGAGATGAATTATCCACATCATAAGAGAAAACAATGATCTGTTCTCTATGTAGGTACAGCTATTTATAACAGCCAATATGTCATATAGCCACTTTCACTAAGTATGCCCTAAAATGGCAACTTCTAGGTACTTAATTAAAAACCTAGAAATACTAGTCCAAATGCAATGTACCAATATTGACCAACAAGAATGGGTCCAAACATGATCTCATCCACTTATCTACTTGTCAAATATAGTAATAGCACTATCTCCAAAAATGCCAAATAAAATGTCAATACTAGTTGAGAATTTCACACTCCCTCTTCAACTAGTTTTAGCATCGATTTAGATAGTACACCAAGTGATGTTCTATGCTTCATAAACAAGTCTTTTCCCAATGCTTTGGTGAAGATATTAGCCACACATCCCCTTAAAGAAACATGTTGAAGCTCCACAACCTTTGCCATGACTTGTTCTCTCACAAAGTGATATGCCACCTCAATGTGCTTGCATTAAACATAGGATTGTTTGCCAATATTTGGGCTGAAATGTTGTTACAATAGATGATTGGACTCTCTGAATAAATCCAGCAAGTGAAGATAACTTACCATCCTCTTGATCCATGGCATCTCCTTTGTGCAAGATGTAAGAGCTTTGTACTCGGCCTCACTAGATGACAATGACATAGTAGCTTGTTTCTTTGACATCCATGAGATAGCTCAATCACCTATGAAAATAACATGTGCACTTATGGATTTTCTATCCATTTGATCTCCAACAAATTCCAAATTTGAAAATCCTAACAAGTTAGGTGATGATCCTCCATAAACAATGCCAAAATCTTGTGTTCCCAAGATGTATCTCAATACCCTCTTGCCTAGCTTCCAATTAGTCGGAAGGACTCCCTAATTCCATAAGGTGAACGGATTGAGTTGGAGGATCTGACTACCTTTGTGCCTAACGTGTCATAAAAGGTGGTGGACGTTCATCGTCACCAACTAAGAAACCGTACCGTTTGGTTTCTAAATTGTTGGTACGTTGGAAAGGCAAGCCCGATGAGGACACTTTGGAGAGAAAAGACTATCTAAGACTAAACTTTTCTAGTTTGCTCCTTTTAGGAGGAGGCTCTTAAAGGGGGGGGGGGTGTTATGTACCCATAAGGGCACGCAAATGGTTACTTGAGGTGATGGTTTCGTTTATGGGATGGAACGCTGGTATGGAGCTATAGGTCTTTTGGGTGCCATGTATCAATGCGAGGTGACCCTTTGTTATGGACCACATCAGTGTGCACAATGGACGCGTGTCGTTGGTCATGTGTGACTTCCATGGTCGGAGGTGAACTATGGACACATGTCGTTGGTCATGTGTGACTCCCATGGTCACCTAGACTATGTATATAGAGGTGGATCTCCATGAGTTTGTGATTCATTTTCTCTTGGATAATGAAGAGCTCTTCTACTAGTGGTCAAATCAGGACGATTATTTAGGCCTCAAGATGTAGGTAGGCGAGGGTCGAGGGTAAGGTATGGTGGTATGGGACATCATGGCTTATCGGAAATCCGAGCTTGCTTGATGGTGGTCTATAGCTCTAGTGTACGGGGGGGAGAGGTGGCAGTACCTTTATGGATGGGCAGTAACATAGCATTTGTCACATGATTGTGTCTTAGCAATGTTCGAAACGACGATGGGATTTATAACAACTAGTCCCTCGAATATTTTGAGTCTGGATCCATTAGAGTTATGGTTGGGTTTACAGTTGGCCATTTGATGTTTGAATAACAGGTTACAAATGTACCTTTGCTGACTGATATAATTCAATCGATGATCACGATCTCTGAAAATCTGTATACCAAGGTAGAAATGGACCTCCCCTAACTTTGTCATATTGAATTCATTCGATAACATCTCTTTGACATCCTTCAACATTCGAATTTCATTAATGAAAAGTAATGTGTCATCAATATATAATGTAATGATTACGAAAGATGAATTCACTGATTTGTAGTAGACATCACAATCAGCTGAACTTGGTATAAAGCCTTGCTAAATAAAGAATTTTTTAATTCGATGAAACTATGCATTAGATGATTGTTTAAGCCCGTAGAGAGCTGTACAAAGTTTGCATATCTAATGGATTTCAATTCATAGCCTTCGGTTTGAGACATATAAATGTCTTCTTCGATAACTCTATGTAAAAAATGTTCTTTGCACATCCATCTGCTGAACTTCTAAATCTGCCATTGCTACAATGAAAGTAAAAGTCTGATCGATGAATGTTTGACCACAGGACTGAAAGTTTCCAAATAATCAACATTCGAGATTTGAGAGAATCCTCTAGCAACTAATTTTGTCTTCTATCGATCAACTGAATTATCGACTTCGTATTTGATTCGATAAACTCATTTGCAAGAAATGATGTTCCTACCATCTGGCATGTCTGTAACAATCCATATCTGGTTTTTGCTAATAGACTAATACTCTTTGTCCATTGCTAATTTCCACTGATCTGCATTTGGACTAGAAATTGCCGCATAAAAGGACTAAATTCAGTGGCAGAATGCTTCATACCATTGTATGTGAACTCAACCATTGGGAGGTACTTTTCCCAATCAAATTGTCGCCTAGAAACATATGCGTGAAGCATATCTTCCATCGACTGGTTGACACGTTCGGTCTGACCATCAGATACAAATGTTCTCAGTTCTTCCATCTCTGATTGTTGTGTCGTCATGTTCCATTGAATACATCGAAGTTTGTGATCTGTAGTCATTTGTCTAGGATCCTGCAAAATTCTGCAAGCTAGCCAAATGTGCAGCAGGTAAGGAGCAGACACGAAGAACTGCCCCCAAACATTCACAAAACTCTATATGGTATCAGAGCCGATTGTCTAAGACAACACAATATGGCTACAACGATCAAACAAGAATAACAATCAATCTTGATGGCGCGAACTATCGAATATGGAAGTTCAAAATCAAAACACTTCTGAAGGGTGAAGGGATCTGGTCAGTGAACGAACTCACAGAAGAACAGCCTCCGGAGGGAGACCCGAAGAGAGCTAAATAGATAAAAAAAGGATGAGCTCGCAATGGCAATCATCGTTTCGTCCATAAACAAGGAAATACTCATGTAGATTGAAGACTATGGGAGCAGCCATGAAGCGTGGGAAAGACTGAAACGGAAGTACGAAGTTAGGACTGTCGCGTTGGTGATGCACCTACACAACCAGTTGCAAGGTCTGTGATGGGATGGCAACCAGTTGGATCAGCATGTCGAGAGGATCAGAACGATCTTCGCTCAACTTGCTACATCGGGACAGGAGCACCAAGTCCCAGCACCACAACAGCTGATGTACTTCATGAAAACTCTACTTACGTCCTATCAACCTCTGAGAATGCTCATTCTGAGCTTACCACACATGACGTTCGAGCGAGATATCAGTCTTGTCGTTGATGAGAGACTGATGAGAGACGAAGGAGAAGGAAGCAGTGACCAAGAGAAGGCCTTTTTTACAAAAGGAAAGAAAAAAAACAAGAACAAGCCCAGATTCGATACGGCTCATTCAATGTCTTCGAGCAGAGGCAACGACAACCAACAAACTTCCTCCTATGATCACTGTCACAAGCCGGGTCACACAACCAATAGATGTTGGTTCAACCCGACAATCCCTTGCATGCACTGCAAGAAGAAGGGACATTCTGCATATGAGTGCAGATTCAACCCAAAAAGAAAAACCAAGGCCGAGAAGGCCCATGTTGCAGAGTCGTCGAAGGATGCAGACAAGAGCGATGAAGCCTTTACAATATTCGATGAGGCTTCAACAAGCTATGCAGAGCAAGACTACGACGTAGTCATCGACTCAGGAGAGACTTCACACATTACCTGCAACAAGAAGGTCTTGATCAACTACAGAGAACTCGAAAACAACAGAGCAGTGATTCTAGTCGACGGGAGCCGACACGATGTCAAAGGCATCAAGAATCTACAACCACAAACACTGTCGGGACAAGCAGAGCTGCAAGGGGCACTCTATGTACTATCACTACAAAGAGACCTCCTATCTGTATCAAAGATGGCGAAAATATTCCCGTTTCAAACGCGTTTCAAACCCGTTTCTAAACAATATACGAAATGCACCCATGAAACATTGGTACAATACAAGTCGAACCCAAAGCAACCGCTTCAACAGGGCAAGGTGGAAGGCAAAGTGTGTGGGTATTGGCTTCCTTAGATCCACAACGAGCTGTATGTCCTAAACTTGGCAAGAGTCCTTTTCTTTTTGGTTACAAATGTGACGAAGAAAATGGCACTAGGCGTCATGGTGGAAACCTAGGGGAGGCCTCCTATGTCGTGCATTAAAAGATGGTTGTAGTGTATTGTGCACACCACACAAGGGCAAGATAGTCTTTCTCTAAAAGCTCACCCATGGCAACACAATTGTTTGGCATTGTTGGTGACCACTTGCACTACATGTTGGCCCCCACCTCAATGACTATTACACCTATGTGCTCATCAATAAACTCTCCTGATTCAAAAGCGCCAACTCAAAAAACGACCACACCCCCGCCATGATCATGATCGTTGGGACGGGATGTAACAGAGCATGAAACACATATTAATCAAATGAAGATTTAATAAAACATGCAAAACATCTGTCTACAAACTGAAGGCACTGTAAGCTATGTCTTGCGCAACTCCAGTTTTCCATAAGTCTAACAAGTTAAAGTTTCAAAATAGGGGAAATAACGGAGCACCCACAATAGCTAAGAGCACTTGATATTGTGATAGTGGACTGTAGTAGAAGCTCAAAGTCATAATGATTCCTTACAAGGATCATACTCATCTTGCATTCCATGACGATTGTTCCAACTATCCAAGCATCTGCACCAAACTCTCCACCTGCAAACAGTATTTTGTAGGACCAGGTCACAAAATCTCCAACATGAAGAACAGCAGTTCTTCAGATAAAGAAGCATATGCGCATCCTTTGCCGTGTCTAGTACAACTTTTGTGATCAACTTGGAAGCAATGTGACATTCAGTACACACTCTGACTTTGACAGCATAGAAAGGATGATAGGGAGAACATATTTCATAAGCCTAAAGAAACAGCCAGCTTTTCCCCGAGGCTGATCAAAATTTGTTATTGTGGATAATGCAAAAATATTCTTTTTATCTTATCATTTACAGTCTCTTACAGAAAAGAGGTAACAGGAACATATCCAGCTATTTTCCCTACAAAATCAATTTTTCGAGCTCAGCATGAAACTGAACAGTCAATCCGTTTGATGCATCCCCTACTACACTATGTGCATGGCTTTCCAACCAAAAGGGGAAAAGCAGGTGCTTTGGTGTCCTGTATGATGTATATCACTTTGAGCATCTGACACAAGGAGGTGTTCTGCTGCTAGCACATCTACCATCCCCCGAACCTTGGCAAGGGAATTCAGCACCTTTACATCAGGTTCAAATGGAATATGTCTCACAACATCCTTCAGCCTCATGAAGCTTCCCAGCACGGCTAAACAGATCAACAATGCACCTGTAATGTTCTGTGTTAAGCAAAAAACCATGATCTTCGCTTACTGTATCAAAATAATGAGAACCTTCGTCCAACCAACCCGCATGGCTGCATGAAGATAATACGCTTATGAATGTAATCTCATCAGGTTTCAAACCCTCTGCTTGCATTTGCCCGAAACGTTGCAGAGCTACCTTGCTAAGCCCGTGCTGGGCATTGATTGCAATCACGGCAGTCCATGCGACTGCATCTCGCTCTGGCATTTTCTCAAAGACCTCAATAGCATACTGCAAACTCCCACATTTGCCATACATATTCACCAAAGCAGTGCCCAATAAGACGTCGTCCTTGTAACCAAGATCAATGATATAGGCATGGATGAGCTTGCCCTCGGTTAGGGCTGCCAGGTGAGCACATGCTTCAAGAACGCTAACGAGAGTCGGGATGGTTGGTTTCTCTCCAACCCGCAGCATCGAATGAAAGAGTTGCAAGGCTTGCTTGCTGTGTCCGTGCTGCACATAAGTAGAGATCATGGCGGTCCATGATACCACATCCCGCTTCCCCATGCCATCAAATGCCCAGCGTGCTTCATCTAAACTACAACACCTACTGTACATGGTGATCAAGGCATTAGCTACAGAGGTGCAGGCATTGTATGCACTGTTGGCAATGTGAGCATGTACTGCCCTGCCAAACCCTAAGCTGGAACTAGCGTTCAGAATGGTAATGAAAGTATTTTTGGTAGGCTTGAATCCTTGTTCCTGCATCAGTTCTAACAACCTCATAGCTTGAGTTTCTTCATTATGCCGTGCACATGCTGCGATCATCGCATTCCATGTCACTACGTTACGCCTAGGCATTTTCTTGAAAACCCTAAAAGCATCTCCTAGACCGCTGCACTTACCATACATGTTCAAGAGGGCAGTTGCAACAAATACATCTGATTCAAACTCGCTTTCCACAATCTGAGCATGAATGAGCTTCCCGTCGGATAGATGATGCGGACTGAAGCAAGCACTAAGAATGGTGACAAAGTTGATTTTATCTGGCTTCAAACCCTGCTCTTGCATTTGATGGAATAGCTTGATGGCCTTCCTGGAATCTCCGTGCCGGACATAGGCGGAGATTAAAGCATTCCATGATACCACATTCCGATCAGGCATTGCCCCGAACACAGCCTCTGCATCGTCTAATATTCCACTGCTGCCATATAACATCATGAGAAGGTTGCCTAAATATCTGTTAGCTTGCAATCCGGCTTTGATAATGTGAGTGTGGACTCGCTTTCCTTCAGCCAATGCACGCACAGATTCGCATTCTCGGAGCAGCGAAGCGAAGGTTTCCACATCTGCCCTTCCATCTGTTTGATCCAAAAACCTAAGCATGTGCTGGATTGTGGCATACCTCATGGACGATGAATCCACGCCTCTGCTGCTCATGTGCTTCACTCCCCAACACCCCACGCCTTCCATCAATCTGCTGCAGCATTTCATCCACATCAATTGCACCTCCAAAGGTTGTGTTGTTGTTGCCAAGCATCATCTCTCCATCCACATAAAAGTGCTCCTCTGCAAGAATACCACTCTTACACAAGAACTGTAGAGAAAAATCTCGCAGTTGTAAAAACCTTTCCTTTAACAATGAAATGTTGAAATTTAGAAATAAAGGGCCCATCTCTCATGCACACTATGCATATATACATGAGAGAGAGAGAGAGAGAGAGAGAGAGAGAGAGAACGCCCAAAGTAGCCTTTAGCAACTCGGGACAATAGCTCTAGCTCGAGGACAATATTAGGGCTATTGCGTCAAAGCCAATAAAAACAAGTGCATTGTGGCAAGCCACCGGGCCCTGCCTTTGCAACATGCAATAAATTGTACGTTGTTAAAGCTTTTTTAGTGGCTATTTTTATTCACACATGTAGTATATTGGTGAATGATCTGACCAATAAGCGTACGTGGTTCCAAATAATTTTTTGGGATTTTGTATGTTTCTCTAGACATGATCTAATTGTGTGTCATATATAGTTGTTACTTGTTGAAAGGATAGTTGTATATTATGTTCACGCATAATTGATTGAAGTTTTTGGAAATTCTTGTTTATGTTTAGTGTATTAATATTTATGTCACCTAGTATAATAGTGAGTGCGATTTTGGGAATCTTGTTAAGTATTATGTTTAGTTGTTCAATAAACGTGGGAATAGTAGAATTTGGCTATATGTATATCGCAATAATATGTAGATTAATATTGTTGATCCTGCAAAGACATAATTGTCAATGGCTTCGAAGGTTGTCGGAAAGTAAGGTTTGTGATCATGTGTCTGGGTTTCTTGTAAACATAATATGTGTGATGTCATTAGGTTATGATCATTTACGATATTATGTTTGTATTTAGATAATGATCTAGTGTTTAGTGATTGAATAATGAGATGCGTTTTTGTGTAGGTATATGTGTTGGGAATATGAAACTCCCATTTCGCTGTTGTTCTTAGTTGTGTCATTTCTTTTTGTACAGATGGATCAATTTTGAAGTGTTTTGAAGTTAATGGCAATGTGATGTATAAATTTTTAGGTTTTTTAACTCGTGTAAGTGTTGTATACATTAAACCATGTTTTGAAACATGTTTCGGATTAAATGCTAGTTCGGTTATTGTCAGACCCTAGGCTCGGTGTATTGTTCTTGCTATTGCTATCTGATTGAAAATTGTTTTCGTAGTCTGATCCAGATAGAACCAAGTACTTGATGAATAAGTATTTTAATTGCTTTGAAAAATAGATTTGTTGTATGTTGTGCAAATTTGTGTTTATAATGCAACAATTCCCATTTTGCAATGTGCTGATATGTATATTTAGAAACAGGCATTATGCATCGAGATCCAAAATATAGAGTTGGATAGTTAAATTCTTCAGCATATGTATCTTGAAATATTCCAATGGGATTTTGGCCTTCACAAGGAGTGACAGTGTTGTAACAATGTTCATAATCGACAACATATTCATTACTTGTAAATGGGTGTATTAATGTGTGTATTCATTACTTGTAAACGGGTGTATTAATGTGTCATCTATAATGATTTTCTCATTATCAGTTTCATGGTTTCTGATTCATCTATGATTGACGGGCATGAATGTTTTGCAATGTTGTCAAAATGCGTTTTCCAAGAATGATTAATGTCAATTCCTAGTTTTTGGTACAATGGAGTTTTGCAAAGATTGGCAAGAGCAATCATTAGTTTCATGGGACGGACTTTGCCAATCATGTAGTTCGTTTTATATTCAAGTTTTCTTTTAGGGCCAATAATCATAGCACTGTCATTGTCTATAAAACGTGGCAATATATTTTGTATTTTGTCAAGATTGGCAAATACATTTATGATGCTTCCAGTTGCTCTAAACTGACCTTGGTGCGCTAATTCACGTATTTGTAAGAAAGCAATTCTAGGAGCTAACAAGCGTTCTTCTAATTCATTGAGTATTGTACTTGAAAGTATTTCAGAATTCAAACACATATTTATAGGTGATAAAAATTTTGGCATTTTGTTTTGTAGTACATATTTTTGGCAATCTTTGCATATGTAGGAAGTGGATTTGATATATAGATCAGAAGGAATGGTTTTTAGTGTTTCAGTAAAATTTATGTCTTCAAAATTTGCAATATGCAATTCGAAATGAAAGCAGATGGATTCACAACTAATACATGGATAAATAGGAGTATCTTCACTACGTGCATAGTAATTTGTTAAAATCGAGTTGCAATTGCCAAATTCTTTATTTGTTTGGTTGTTAGTTATTTGTCTGAAAAAAAAATTCTGATCTGTTGCATAGTGTATGTCGAGTGCGTGTGATTCTATTCAAAATACTAGCCTTTGTGCATGTTGCATTAGAAAATATATGTAAGAATTGGGTCATCAGTTGTTTTGTAGATAGTGTACTGTGCTGTAAAATTAATTTTCAAATGACTAATATAAAATCGTGAGTCCAATATTGTTTGTTGAGTCTGACTTTTTGAGAAGAGTTGTTTATATTTGTAATACGTGTATTGTTTATGTATTTATTGCTATTGGATGCTTTTCGTATACGATATAAAATACATTAATTTTTCATTATAGCAGTAGGAAATCTTGTTTGGAATTTGTTGATAATATGTTTTTTGGATAATGTTGGTGTTTGTTGAACAAATTCTTCAATATAGTTTGTCATATCACATGTCCATGTTGATAACGAGTTCACAGTTTTTTTGTTTTCTTTTTTAAGTATTTTAACACAATAAAAGATAGTTGCAGAAGTATGTTCTGTTTCAGGAAATATGTGTTGGAATTCTATCATAATTTGTTTTCGAGTAGAAGTAGGATGAGTTTCAAGCAATGGTTTTAATGCATCTGTCACTATAGGTGTCCAATTGAATATTAGAATTTTTTGCAATATCACCGTCATGTTTTTGTTTTAGAAGAAAAGTTTTGTATATGATTGCAATTGTTATGTAGAATTTCAAAATCTACAAAGAGATAAAAAGACATGTTAGTAGTAGGCGCAGCACAAACATTGATAAAAGAAAGGGATAAAACTATGAACAAAAAACATTAGTTATAAAAATAGAAATACAAGATTCTGAATTTTTTGTAAATTAGGTATGTTATTATTGTTTTTATTGATTTATGTTATTGATTTTGTTATGTATGTTTATTGATCTACGTACAATAGTTATTGATGAATTTGAACAAAAAAATAAAAGTTGTCTCAAAGTTGTGTTTAGAAAACTAGTTGAAGAAAATTGTTGTAGTCAATATTTTAATGCGCCTTACTTTAGAAAGTTTTTGTGCGTATAGATTCAAAGTTTTGTTGGAAATATTACAAGGAAGACCAAAAGCTGATCTTTGTCTTAAACTAGTTTTTTAGTTACGTGCACACTATATGTTCACATATTATTGTGTGCGGTTTATGTAATTGCACATGGATTGTGAAGAAAATTTGTTTTGTTATATATCAAAACTTAGGTATTCATTTAAGGTGGGATGGTTTTTTTTTTCTAAAACAGTTTCGGAATTTGCAAACATCGTTCGAAAGTAAACATAGTAATTGATAGAACTTTTAGCCTGTTCCGTTTCTGATTTGATTCCATCGGAAAGATTAAAAAAATTATGTGCTATAGTCTAGGTACTTGTGATTTTTCATGTTTATGTTACATGGTGATAATCATTTTAGTCTGGACTTGATCGAGAAGTGTGATTTGTAGTACATATAGATAGGTGAGTGGTAGTATTCCAGAAAATAGGAACAATAACAAGACAATAGTGTGAAAAAGTAAGAAGAAGATCTGTTGAAAATTTGAACTTGTTCAGTACTTTGGGACTTAAAACTATGTAGTTAAATAAGCTATTAGACATCATGTCATCTTCACGAACGACGTTTGTCAAGAATGCCCATGAACTAACAACTGTCAGACAACTAAGTTTTGATGAACAATGTTTGTCAAGAAATTTCGTTCAATTTCTCTTGTAAAAAATATATATATGAGACTTGCACGAGGCTCTCAATTACTAAGCATGTCTTACGTCAAATTGAATGAAGGTTGCTTATTTAACAAGTTTGGGAATATGGAGACATGATACATTTGTAGGTTTTTATATCAAACTTTTAAGTATATAGAACCACCTTTGACTTTTGATTCTTTCAATATGGGTCATACATGTCAAATGATCCTATTTACATGTAGTTAGGAATTTCTTTTGTAATTTAGATGCTCCATTCATGTTTCATATGATTGGTCATATCACCTATTCTGCCTAAAGGAGGTGACAATTCCTAGTGACTTGAGGTAAAACAGTTCAAATTATTTATCTTTTGTTACCTCCTACCCTTGTAGGCTTTTATCGATGGTACAGTAAAACATGTTTGGCCAATGTCTTCTGTTTATTATACACAAAGCTATAGATTAGTTTTTACTAACATGTGCCTTTCTTCTAACAATTTTGGAGGAATGTAATGCATATTAATATGAAATAGCAAACTTATCAATATTTTGAAATTATAAATATTAAAAATTATGAATATTGTGAAGTCATAAATGTTATAGCAATATAGAAGCTAGGACATTGTTAGTTTTGAAATGTGAAATAGATAACTTCGCATGATGAATAGCTAGAAAGCATTGAATGTTTTACCAAAGAAAGTCAACAAATTACATGTTTGTGAGAATTTCATAACATCACTTCTCATGAAATCCAACTCTTTACCTCATAGACCATTGTGTCTTAATCGTCTTATCCTTATAGAAGAAAATATGAGATTAAGTGGATTGAAATTTTATTACATCTTTGAATGAGCTTATGATTTGACAACAAAGTTTTAAAACTATAATTGGCGTTTGGGCTGATAGCGAACAGGTGTCGCATTTTCATAGGCTCTGAACACAAATGTTTAGAGCCATAAAGGACAGTTGGAGGGCCAAAACGTCAATTACGCCTGGTTGCAGGCTGTGTGAGCAGGCCTACTACCCTATAAAGGCAGCTTTGAACGCACCGATGTTGCCTGCTACACATGGTAGCGGGCCTGGCCTGCTCACGCCCGCTATCTAGTTCATAGCTCAAAAGACTTGTTAGCCATCTTCAGTCTAGTCGTTGTTGGTTGCATGGTACACTGGATTGGAGCTAATTCTCACACTTACATCATTCTTGCCTAGTTCCCTTCTTCAAACCTATCCGGTGAAAGGCACTGACATACTTTTTGGGTTTTTTTTTACTTTTATGTTGGTGAACCAAAAACCAGGAGGCTTTGCTCGCCCTGTTGCTTTGTCGGGCATACTGCTCTTGATCCCACACTGGTTCCGAAGACTGCCTTTAGACTTTGTCTGGGGGGCTTGCCTCTTTCATCAAGAATTTAATCAAATTCTTGAGATAAATCTCTTGTAACATATCATGCTACGGAGAAATTTTATTTTGCTTGGCCACACCATCTCTAGTGGAATGCCAAGGTCGTCTGTTGATGGACAGAGGGATCAGGCACAAACCAGGGCAGCCATTGCATGCCCTTACTCCTTTTGACTGTGCAAGAATTGATAATTTCATTTGCATCGCCAGTCATTTGAACCCGAGGGTGCTATTATATGATCTAGGCAGCTCAGTCTGGAGATGGTTGCCTGAAGATCCTCTCTTCCCCAAGTGCAGGAATTTCCATTTTCTGGGCTTTCCCTTGGAGCTTAGAATGGACACTCTACCGTAAGCATCCTCCCTTTGTACGTGCTTTCTAGTTATGCAAGAGAACCAAAAAGAGGTGCTTTTCAATCTTCGGGAGTTGTTGCTTGATAAGAGTCTTAACATTGATCCTGTTTTTCTTTCTCAAGGTTCTTGACATACCGTTCGTTGAATAGCAATTTTCTCATCCTTTTTGCAAGAATCTCTCTCCCTCTACCAGTTTTCAGTGGATCTTGACATTTCTCTCTTAACTCCAATTTTGATGCCCCCCCCCCCCCCACAAAAGAAGAAGAAGAAGAAGGTGATGTCTCTATATTTGTAATCATGATACAATAAAATATTACTAGTCTCTTTCATGCCATTAATAGCATCCCAAATTTGCAGAGAAGTGAGATGCCTCCAACGAGTGCAAGACGATTCACACCCTGCCGTCAATTTGTGTCTTGTTGCCAAGATGATCAGTTTTCAACTTTTTATTGATCTGATTATTGAATTCTAACTCATATTATGTGGTGAGATTTTCTCATTCTTTTCCAGTACAATTGTTACATGAGTATTTGGAAATGCAAATGCAAATTATATTTATCAGTTAATATTTGTGTTGTTGCTATAGGCATGGTAAATTTTGATGCGAAAGATTGTCATTGTTGTCAAGAACAAGATTGCCAATACACAGCCTTCAAGAATGTGCTTTGATTGTCGCTTTCTTTCCATGATATAGATTACTGAAGACCACATAGAGATATTGTGAATTGGGTTTATTGGAATGTTCAATATAATGGCCTCTATGTGCTCTCGTGTTTGTTTGTTTTTTTCGCATGCAATCTATTGTGCATGCGACAAGAGTAATTCTGTAATCCAAATTGCCTAAAGATCATTTATGGATCAAATGTATTTTGATCTCTGATTTTTCACATGGTATCAGAGCAGGTTGCAGGCCAAATTTGGAGCTATTACCAAATCTAGATTGGATTTGAGGGTGCCATGAATTCTTTGTGGATTTGGATGCTCTACTATCTCAAATCAAGCATTTTCAACAACATTGATTGGAAATTTGTGGTCTTATAACTAGTTTAGGTTAAATCACTTGTAGATGGCCGATTTTTGAAACCAATCATTGGATTGTAGAGACAAAAATTGCTCATAGTAGAGAATCATACATTCAAATAGATGATATATCAAGATTCTAGCTTTTGCATGTAGATTTTTCTTGATTCAATATTTTTCATTTTTGGAGTAATCCTAAATTTGATAGGATCTCTTGATTTTCAGATTGCTGGACTTTTCAAGAGTGTGTTTCAATCTTAGGTGTTGGAAAAAGTTCATCATATTGTGTTTAGATCTATTGTGATCAATAGATCAAGATTCTAGGTGCTAGGATTTTCTAGAAGAGAGAAAAGGAGAGGCTAGAGTGTTTCCAAATCTTTCTGATTTCTTATTGAGTTTCATTTGTTGATTTTCAAGAGAGTGCTAAGTACATTAGAACAGGTTCAAAGAAGATCAAATCATTGCAACATGGCAACCTCAAGTAGCTTCATGTTGGAAGGCAATGATAGGCTTACCTCAATCAACTATTCTACTTGGAAGGTGAGGATGGAGTCCTTATTGGAGATGAATGAGTTGATGGAAATTGTTCTAGGTGTGGAGGAGAGACCTTTGGCGCAACAAGATCAATTGAGGTATGACAAGAGAGCTAAGAAGGCTCTACACATCATCAAGATGAATGTGACTAATGAACTTCTGAAGGAAGTTGGTAAGTGCATTACATCAAAAGAGGCTTGGGACTATCTAAAGAAGCTTTATGACTCTAAGTCTACATCTAGAGTTCTAACTCTAAGAAAAATCTTTTCTTGTATTCAAAAGAAGGACGAATGTGCTCATGCTTTTGTTTTGAGAGTAAAACATTCAATGATGAGCTAGCATGTATTGATGAGAGCATTAAGGAGATAGAACTTCAAGTTGTTTTTAATGGCTTGTTGGATGAACATGCTAAACTTATTCAAAGTTTTGCTATTCAAAAGACTTTGCCAAGTATGGTGGATTTGCAAGAGATTTTGGTAAATGAGGAGTTTAGGCTTCAATCAAGTGGTGAATCTACATCTCAAGTTGATGGAGAGGAGGCTATTTCATCAAAGACAAATTCAAGGGCAAAGGCAAAGGCAAATGGTCAAAGATTCATGATCAAAATGAGCCTTGTTCTTTTGTTGGTAAGAAGAAAGATAGGTCAAAGTTAAAGTGCTTCTATTGTGGAATCAAAGGGCATTTTGCTAGTGATTCCTACAAGAAGAAGAGAGATCAATGTGAGAAGAAAACCAATATTACTATTGATGAAGATGGTATTGATGAACAAATCTCAAATGATGCTTTTGTTATGTCATCTTGTTTAATGGCTAATCATGGAGACATTGATCCTTGGTGGATTAATAGTGGAGCTACATCACATATGACATATCATGACGAGTATTACTCATCTTTGATGGCATTTGAAGGTGACAAAAAGGTGATCTATATGGCCAATGATGGTGAGCATGCAATCAAAGGGATTGGCACAATTCCTGTTTTTCTTTCTACTAATGGGAATGTGAATTTGAGAGATGTTTTGTTCATTCCTTCCATTACTAAAAATCTTCTTAGTGTGAGATTATTATTTGATAAGGGATTCAAGGTGGAAAGTCAATGCAAGAGGTGTGGCACAAGAGAATGGGACTTCTCAACTACAAGTCATTGGAGGTGATGGCAAATAGGCAAGTCGTGTTTGGTCTTCCTAAATCTCTAGCAAGCTTGAATCATGTTTGTGAGCAATGTGCTTTATCTAAGTCACATAAGTTACCTTACAAGAGGTCCACATCAAGATCAAGTAAGCTTTTCCAACTTATGCATTCAGATGTTCATGGTGTTACTACAATTACAATGGAGGTGCTAAGATGTATGTGACTTTCATTGATGATTTTAGTAGATTTTGTTGGGTCTAAAGATGAAGTGTTTGATGTCTTTGTCAAGTTCAAGATTGCAAGGGAGGTTCAATTTTCTACAAAGTTCAAGTGCTCGAGTAGTGACAATGGTGGTGAGTATATTTCTACCAAGTTCAAGGCTTTTTGCAATTGAGCATAAGATCAAGAGGGAGTACGCAAGCCCAAGGACACCACAACAAAATGGAGTGGCCAAGAGAACTTTGTGTGAAGGTGCCAAAGCCATGAGGTTAGGTGCTAATCTTCCTAAATCTTTTTGGGATCAAGCTTTGTTGTGTGCTAATTTTCTATGCAATAGGTGGCCAAGTGCAATATTGGATGAACACCTTTTGAGATATTGTTTGGTAGAAGGACGAGTGTGAACTTTTTCAAAACTTTTGGATGTATTTACTATATCAAGATGATAGAACCAAGTAGGATCCTTATTCAAAGAAAGGTGTGTTTGTTGGCTATAGTGAGGTAAGCAAGGCTTACAAAGTTTACATTCCTTCAACAGAGAAAGTGGCCATTGAAAGAGATGTCATTTTTTATGAGGGAAGTTTTCCAAAAGCCTTTTCAAGTGGTATTGTGTACATTGGATCTAACATTCTTGATGTTGATGATGAGATTGATGCTATTTTGGATGTTGATGTTGAAGGGCCTACTTCAAATCAAAAGCCAAGGAGGACATCAAGAGAAAGGCAACAACCTTTGAGGCTCACTTATGATGAAAAAGGTTAAGTGATACAAACTATGCTTTCTTAACCTCTTTTGATGAACCTACATGTGTATATGAAGCAAGGAACAAAGAGAAGTGGATCCAAGCAGTGGATCTTGAGTATCAAGCTCTTATGAAGAATGAAACATGGAGATTGGTGGAACTTCTAAAGGACAAGAAGGCTATTGGATGAAATTGGATTTTCAAAGTGAAGACAAACCAAGATGGATAAATCAACAAGTACAAGGCAAGGTTAGTGGCAAAATGATATGCACAAGAGTGTGGAAATGACTATGATGAGACCTTTGCACTCGTGGCAAAGATGGTGAGCATTCGAGTCATTATTTCACTTGATACACTTTTTGGATGGGATCTATGGCAATTGGATATTACAAATACATTCTTGAATGGGAATCTTGAGGAGGATGTGTTCATGGAGCAAACCTGAGGGCTACATTTCACATAGCAAGCCAAATCATGTTTGTTTTCTACAAAAGAGTTTGTATGGTCTTAGCAAGCACCAAAGAGTTGGTAGCTTAACTCTTTCTTACTTTCACAAAATTTCATGATGAGTGAATATGATCATTCACTTTAATATAGATTTGTTGGAAATCAAGTTACTATCCTTCTTATCTATGTGGATGAAATCATATTGAGTGGAGGCAACAAGCAAGATATTGATGATATCAAGTTTGCACTCAAAAGAGAGTTTGAGGTGCACGATCTTGGTCTTTTGCGGGAATAGAGGTATTTAAAAATTCTCAATTTACATTCATATTTCAAGAGAAGTATGCTCGTTCTATTCTTAAAAGATTATATATGGTAGATGCTAAAGCTTCATGTGATACATTGCCCATCAAATTGGAAAGCTCTACTTAGACTAAGGGTGTTGTTTCAAGTTTATCAAAAACTAACAGCCAAAACTTGCCAATGAATTTGGAGTCATGATCACTAACAATATCATTCCACAAGCCATAAAATCTGTACAACTTTTCAATGAAAAGCTGGGCTAGTTCAGATGCCTTGACAATTAATTTACTTGGGATAAATTGCACCATCTTGGTTAGCCTATCAACCACCATCCAAATGGAATCGTGACCACTCTTGGTTTTAGGGAGTCCAGCCACAAAATCCATTGAAATACTTTCTCATTTCTTGTCAGGAATTTCCTAAGGATGTAAAAGACCCGCAACTTTGAGTCTTTCTGCTTTATTTTACTGGCATTGTTCACAACCTTGGACGTATGCCTCGACATGACCTTTTGTATTTGGCTAGAAGAAATTCTGCCTAACAAAGTCAAGTGTCCTCTGTATGCCTGGGTGACCAAGGGCTGAACAAGTGGCAACCCCTTATGGGGGCCACCTACCCTCAATTCACATGGCCACCACCCTCCCTATGCCACCTCACACAAGGGTCACTTGGGTCACTTGGGCCACGTCCCCACCAACACTTTTAGTCACCTCCCTTAACTCCTAGGCCTTATGGCACCAAGAACCTCCTAGAACTCCCCTAAGGCTCATCCTTAGGCTTGGGAGGACGAGCAGGTACAATTGTACATTTAAGAGGAGGTGGAGAAAAAAAGGTTCGATTTTCCTCCTAAAAAGTGGTGAGAATGTTTCCTTTGTAAAAAAAATTTGTGTGTGGAGGTGGAATATAACAAGGATGATGAGAGAGGCCTAAGAGAGGAGCCAAGAAGACTCGAGAGCAAACCCCCACAGACTTGTACTTGATGTAGGTACAGCCTACAGGCTATGTACTACTCCCAATCCTTTCCCCTCTTTCTTTTAAATTTCAAGCTTAGATACAACATTTTAACAAACTTTAATAGGCTTAGACTTTAAGCTTGAAGATTTACAAAGTCTAAACTCAAATTCATAAAAGTTTAATAAGTTGAAGCTTAAGTTTAGGAAGTTTTTATGAACTTAAAGTTTTGCACAAAGTTTTATAACTTTGTAAACATTTCTATAAAGAAGTGTACTTATTAGAAGCACACATTATTTTCCTAAACTTTAAATATCAACATTCTTAAACTTTGTGTTTACAAAGTTTCAACTCCTTAAACATGTGTTGTATTTAATCAAGGGCATGTTCTATTTCCACCTTTATTTATCCTCATCCTTGTATGTACTAGTTTCTTCATATGTTGTTCTTATAGTGCTTTTCATTTTCAAAGGAGTTATTTGCCTTATATATTTTCATAGCATTCAACTCTAGAACCAGTCACGTTCTACAATGCATGTATTAACAATGACAACATGGATTTCTCAAAGTTTGTTGTGGCAAGACACTTCGCATGTACACAACCTATGCCAAAATTATGCATTAAAGACACTTCATTGAAACATTGTTGCCACTAGGATGTTATAAGGTGAGTATCTTATCTCCATGTTGTTGTTTCATATTAAGCTTTGATGTTAATTGCTTCATTATTTGGTTATTAGTTAAGGGTGTTGGCTCAATTGGTTATCTTGACATCCAAAGTTTCTTTGGTCTCAAGTTCGAGCCTCTCCTTGGAAACCAAGAAGCATTATTTGGTTATTGCAAGTCAGTACACCTAAAAATACTCTCAAGTTTTTGCTTTTAGTGCTAGCTTTCATAACAGCTCATTGTGCAGTAATGTGTTAGATATGTCAATTTGATAGATTTAAAATCTCATCTAGAAAAGCTTGTTGGCCTTGCCTTGCAAAGGCGATACTATGTGTTGAGGTTGGTCAATGGATTTTAGAAAAAAGTCAATGTTAAAGGATACATTTTGAAGGTGGTCTCAAAGTTTGAGGTTTGCACCATGCTGAAGGGTTGAACATGAAAGTGAGCATGCTACATGCTTAGATTCCTGAGCATCCATACATGCATAGTAGAAGAACTATAGTTGTAAACATGCACTGCTACCTTTGAGATTTTTTGTGCCTTAAACATTTTTTAGGCACCTTTGCCTTTTTCTCACCTTCGTGAAAAATGTAGAATCAATTTCAGGCCCACCTTCGCCTTTTTCGCTTTTTCCTACCTTCGCTCTAGAGGCACCTTCGAGATTTACATACTTTCAATTTAAGGGCACCTTCGGATTTTTTGGGTTTTCTCCATAGTGACGGACCGACGTCGCCAACTTATCATCAATCCTAAAAACAACTGGACAGCCAAATATCCCAAGGGCGGTTACCAACTTTGTACATATACAAAGACTGGCGTAAATAGCATTCAATGCTTGTAAGATATTTTTGAAGACACTTGTAAATATATACTGGCTGAATCAAGCTATGAAAAAGAAGAGTTTTTATGTAAGATAATCAAAGTGTTGTCTTAACACAATCAGACTTCTTCTGTAGGTAGCATTATCACGCTTAGCAGCTGAAGTTATTACTTCAAGCCATTGTACTCACTGTTGATATTAATCAGAGTGCAATTTTTGTCTCACTATTGTATTGTTCATTTGTGCAATTCTGTATGAATCATTCTTCTTGAATATTTCTACTACTAATTGTTGCGTTTCCGTTCCTACATGCCTACGCTCAAAGCTTCGAGCTTCCGCTGCTGGTCATCCCCACGTTTTATGACAAGGCCGTCATGCACCTTGTGGCTTCCATGAGAGTCATGTTCTTTCTTTCAGCAACACCATTGTGCTACGGTGTATAGGATGGATAGTTGGTTTTGGTAAACCTTGTCAAAGCCTAAACCCTAAATATCTCATTTTGAAGTTTGTAAATCCATATTTCCAAATCAATTTCTTTTTTTGTCTAGCTTGAAATTCTATTTCCAAAGCTTCAAGTGTTTTACTTGCACATTAGAAACTTTCAAATTGTCACTATATATTTCCTTCTCCCAATTCGGATGAGAAGTATTGTGTTTCAAATCTTCAAAGCGAAGCAAAGTGAAAGTCCAAAATTACATATGCATCAATTTGATGTTGTATATAAGGCCAATCATGAACACATAAAAAAGTTATAAGTTGGAGTTATTCCCTACTACGCTCATGAAAAATGTGCTTCAATGGTATAGGTAAGATCAATTTGATGACTATCAAACATGGGAGGAGTTCGGAGATACATTCCTCTGGAGACATCAAAATGAACATGAAGACAACAAAGTGCTAGATAAGCTTCAAATACTGCAAAGTACTACGCGAAAGAATGAAGGAGCCATTCGGTTGGATTCCAAGATAAACTCATACTTGAGGAATGGAATGTGTACAAAGCTACAACTAGGTACTACAGTTGTCAGTAGTCGTAAGTCTTTTGAAAAGATCATTAAAGAGTTATGAAGGGGTACTACAATTATCAGTCATAAGTCTTTTGACAAGATCATAAAAAGGCTTTAGAAGTGGAGCTTGAAGAGGAGATTCTGATGCAAGATCTCAAGGAGGAAAAAGAAACATGGTTCAAGTTCATCTAAGGATTTTGTAAAGACTTGTCTTTAACTCTAACTACCAATTCCAAATCTTCAAAAGACTCTACTAGTTCATCAAGTAGTGAGTCCAATGAATATCAGAAGAAGAATTCCAAAGAGAATGCCAAGTCAAAACATCACATCACATTTATGAGTTGAAAAAAAGCATCATGATGTGGCAAAAAAATCAATCCAAAACATGCTAATGTATTTGAGCTATAATTGTTAGAGTTGTAGCATTCTCATGGCAATGCAACGTTTTGTGGAAACTATCAAAGAGAAGGGTATCATAATAGATGCAGACATGTGTTTTGTACATATTTTGAGTTTAAGAAACATATTCAATTTAAATGTGGTCATTTAGCGCTACTTTAGAAACAAGGAGCCAACTAGCATGGTCTGGTTCAGTCAAGAATTTCAAAAAGCCTTTGTACCGCTTGTTGATTGACTAGATGATATTGCAGTGGAGTTGTCCACAATGGCCTCAACCAAAACTCGCAACACGTGTCCAATCCAATGGCCAAATGTGTTAGCTCTTTGATGGATATGCAACTCCAAACTAGAGGTGGGGAGAACCATCAAGCTTGTTGTCACAAAGGACGTTCATGTTGTCACAAATTTTAAACTTAGTTGTACAATCACTCGAAGCCAAGAAAAGCAAGAGAAACATCACTCTCATCGTAAAAAGAAGGACGATACAGTCCAAGATCTGATGCGAAGTTGTGGCGACTCACCTTGTCCAAAAAAATTTCCTTATTGGTTGGATTAGGGAACAATTGTTGATTGCATGGGGAGTATGGAAAGACTAAGGATGCCATAAACATTTTTTTATTAGGTTTTGGATCTGGGGTACTCTTATCAAAGTCTAAGGTGGATTGGCCTAAAAAATGCTTCTCTTGTACTTTTCATAAATTAGTTTTTATTCGACTGAAGGTGAAAGCAAGCCCAAACAATGAAATATGTTTATTGCATTTATATCCTAGTCCAAATGATGAGTCTAACCAGGGTACTTATTATTGGAGAGTGTGCCCAAACAATGAAACTTGCCCTAACTCATAAGACCTTCACAATAGGAGAGGCATGTCCTAAAGAGACTTCCCACCAAGGACTATAAGTCTAGCTATTATTTGACTTCTTTGAAGTAGAAATAGTAGTCTATATTTAACTACCAATTTGAAACATAATAAAGTTATTATATCCCTTCATGGACCTGGTATCCACTCTTACAAGTTGGCAAGTTGGCAGCTATATTGACTATCAAATGTCCATTTGCCTATGAAATACACAATAAGAATTAAAGCTATATTTAATTTTAAAATTTTTGACTTTAAACAAAATTTTCAAGTCTTGAGATTCTAATTTCATGATCTAGGGACAACATTCAATTATTACTACATTTTTTATGTGTGCTTGAATTTGAAAGACAAATGTTTGACTAAACCATTACAAAGCATGCACCCATGAATCTGGCCTTGTCACTAAAAAAATAACATGACATGCAACCTTGACCAACAAACTACAAAGCCCACATTGTTAATAGATATGTGGCTCCTCTTAGTCTCAACACCCCCTAACATTGATGCACTCATTGCGCCATGACATGGATGCAAGATCAGCATTGTCAGCCATGGTGCATAAGACATCTGAGGGTGTGATGGTCGGATAACACCATCTCACGAGGATGGTATGCTAACTCTCCACCCTCGGATGATTGGGAACCCACCATTGTGAGGACACTTGTTCTTCAAAATAATCTCCTCCATGGATGCAGGAGCAGCGTATTCCTCAACAGAGTGGTGGTGTCCCACAAATCTAACGGTGGGAGATGGTAGGGCCATTTTGGAAAGATGGTGGTGTCCACTGCCACTGTCATCTCCCCTCTCCATTGGATCTTTGTTGCACCACTCACCCTAATGCATACCAGTGCAATCCTTGGTCAAATTTTTTTTCTTGGTTTTTAGTTGCAGATGCAATCTGACAGCAGGGTGTCCATGGGGAGCTCAAACCAAGGCTCTGTACGGTCTCTATTTCCAAACAGATTTGCAGCCATGTGTGCTACAGTCACATCTGTACGGATTTAAATGTGTCTGCGTCTCAAGAACGACCCTACACATATACATCAAACCTGTCAGAAAAACGAATGCATAAAAATCCAAAAACGTAGTACCCAAACCCTAAATCGAATCTACCACAGGAATCGAATTTTTTTACAGTTGGGTTTGCCCGCAATCGCATCTCAACCTGCAGCAGTCTGAAATCGAACCCCCAAAAATCCCAATTTGTAGGCAATTGCAGCAGCAGATCCCTAATGCAAGACAACAGAAGAACTCTAAATCGGGATTCGGATCAAATTTATTGTTGCAATCGGACTTAGCCACCATTTCTATATCGGACTTCACCAGAATCCTCCGACATTTTTCATAGTTAGAATCTAATCCAATCTTTGCGAAATCGATTCGCCCACATTTAAATTTCTATAGTCAAACTCTAGTGAAGCGTTTCCACAGAACAGTTTAGGGTGTCGGGTTTTGGTGCAGGTGTTGTGGCAGACTTAGACATGGCAGACGTATGTTGGTGGAATCTATAGCAGAACGTACGTGGCTGTTTGTCATTGATTACTTCTTCTAAGACAGTTATCATTGCACCCCTGCTGAAGATAATAGGTCTTCCTACTCTATTCCTGTGGATGAATCCCAAGAGTTCAATTTTTTGGACAAAGATACTTAGGCTTATTGTGTTCATAGTGGTGCATCTAATATTGTATCTGTGAGTGTAGCCAGATTATTTCGCAGTACTAAACATTGCTATGCAAATAAAATATGCAGCGACCTTAAACCATTGGCTATGGATTGATTAGCTAGATAAGCGTAGTAGTTTGTATATGAAAAAGTTAGTAATCACATGAAAAGTGAATAAGCGTGGTGGTTTGAACCCAACAGGCTTGCCTATTGATCAATGTATTGTCACAATGTTTTGGGCTTCACGTTTTCCTTTCTATTCAAGTCTTAACTAAATGATTTGAAGAGTCATAATCTATCAAGCACTATGCTCTTTATGAGTTACTATACCAATGTAACTCATAAAGAGCATAGTGCTCCTCGCATTTCATCATTTCTCTGAGCAACTGGCTTCTCTTGGTTTGTCTATTCAACCTTGCAAGTGTTCAATGTGGTCTCCAGCAGGTCTTCCCCCGGACTTTGTTCCTCCTCAAGGTTTCCTTGCTCCTTCGGATGGCATTCACATTCTGGGTGTTCCTTTTGGGTCTGCTTCCTTCAGCTCTGCTTTTCTTGGTGAGGCTCTCCAGGAGGATGTTGCTCATTCAGATATGCTTCCCCGGTTGGGCGACACTCAGGTCGCGTTTGGCATCTTGACGTCTTGCTTTATCCAGCATCCTTCTTATCTGTTGTGGACTTTCCCCCCTACTCCGGACTTTTTGCATCTCCTCTCTTCCTTTGGCAGCTCTCTTATGGATGTTTTTGGCCGCCTTTTGGGCCCAGGTTCTTTGGATGCTGTGGAGACCCTTTCAACTCGGAACCAAGCTCGGTTACCCATTTCTTGTGGAGGTGTGGGTCTTCTCTCTACGGTTTCTTCTGCACTTGCAGCTGAAGGCAAAACTTCTTATGAGATGTTGTATGGAAAGAAACCCAATCTTAATCACTTGAAAGTTTTTGGGTGTATATATTATGTGCATGTGCCATTAGAAACAAGAACCAAGGAGGATCCATCTTCCACAAGAGGGATCATGCTTGGATATGCAAGCTCAAGCAAGGGCTATAAAATCTATCTCCCATCCTTGAACAAATTTGTTGTTTCAAGGAATGTTATATTTGATGAACATCATATGCATATGATTGAAGAAGGCTCAAGTGCTCCAACAATCAAGAAGAAGATGGCCGAGGAGCAAGATCTTGATTTCGAGGAGGAGCTCATGGAGGAGCAAGCACCAAACCCACCTATCACACCAAGGAGATCTTCAAGGGCAAAAGTGGAGCCATCAAGGCTCACATATCAAGGCAAAGGGCAGCAAGATGAGGGTATCTCATACACTTCTTATGCTTTATCTAGTTTTAAAAAATTATCTAATGTTAATGAAGAATTGAACTCCAAAGAATGGTATAAAGCTATGTTGGATGAGTATAATGCCTTGACTGAGAATGAAACTTGGTTGCTTGTTGATAGACCTCAAAGGAATGTAATAGGATGCAAGTGGGTCTTCAAGCTTAAGTTGAATGCAAATGGGAGTGTTAACAAACATAAAGCAAGATTATTTGCAAAAGGTTATGCTCAAGAGAGAGGGATAGACTATGAGGAAACTTTTGCACCTGTGGCGAAGATGGTCACAATAAGGCTAATCATTGCACTTGCATCACATTTTGGATGGATCCTATTTCAAATGGATGTCTCTAATGCCTTCTTGAATGGTTTTTTGGAAGAGGATATCTACATGGAGCAGCCACAAGGGTTCATCAAGCATGGAATGGAGAACAAAGCATGTCATCTCCAAAGAAGCATATATGGCTTGAAGCAAGCCTCGAGATCTTGGAATTCAAATTACATTGCTATCTTATTTCACTTTCTTTTGTTCAAACTCGGTCTACACAGGACTCTGGACTTGGTTAAGTGGGAAATTTATTGGCCAAAGCTCAAGCCATATGTCGAGTCATATGTTGTTAAATGCAAACTCTGTCAACTAGCAAAGGCTGAACGCCATAAGGCTGGTGGTTTGTTGCATCCGTTAGAAATACCAGATAAGAAATGGAAAAGAATATCTATGGATTTTGTAGTTGGACTTCCAAAGACCCAACGGCAAAATGATTCTATTTGGGTTGTAGTGGATCGGTTAACTAGATTAGCTGTATTCATACCAGTCAAGTCAACTATAAAGGCTTCTGATTTAGCATAGATCTTTGTTGAAAGATTATTTCGGTTGTATGGTCTGCCAAGTGACATTGTTAGTGATAAAGATCCTAAGTTCACAGGTCACTTTTGGTCAACAGTATTCCATAAACTTGTAACTTCTTTGAGTTTAAGTTCTTCTGATCATCCTGAATCAGATGGCTAGATAGAAAGGACTAATCAAACTATGGAAGATATTTTGAGGACGTATGTTTCACACAGGCAATCTCATTGGCAAGATTATCTCCCACTGGTTGAGTTTGCATATAATAGTAGAGAACATTTTGCTAAAGATTACAGTCCTTTTATGCTTATGTACGGTTTTCAACCTAGATCTCCAGTAAATTTTGAGACGAAGCTTGTTAAGATTTAGAGGGTTGCTGATTTTTTGCATGATATGCAAGAAGTGTTGCAAGTGGCTAAGGATAGTATCTGAAGTGCTCAGGATAGAGCTAAACTCTATACTTATCTTAAGAGATCTCCAAGCGATTTTAAGTTGATGACTGGGTATATCTTAGGATTCCAAAAGATTCTAAGACGTTACATACAAGGAAGCATTATAAGTTGTCTACCTGTTATTGTGGACCTTTTAGGATTGTATGTAGAATTGGTTCTTTGGCGTATGAACTCAATCTTCAAGGAAAATCGACTGCACACCCAGTGTTTCATGTAAGTCGTTTGAAACTAAGTTTACATGATGGTGATACAGTTGGATTGGATGAAGATTTATCCCATTTGAAAGATTTGTCGCTTAGTGTACCTTTGGAACTTGAGAAAGTGCTTAGAACCAGAGATAAACAATTGAGAAATCATTCTATCTCTGAGTGCTTAATTCGGTGGAAGTGTCATACTGAGGATGATGATTTGTGGGAGAGAGTTGATAGCATAAAGAAGAATTTCCCAAATTTTAGTTTCTAAGGATAGAAATAGTTTAAGGAGGGAAGAATGTTATGTCCATGACCAGTACATATAGGATACAATATACTCCTAGTCTTGGATACATGGTACTCCAGTGAAACAAGCTGTTAGTTATGCCATGTCATACTGGACATGACCCGAAAGTAACTAATATCCTTGTGAGGCCCATAACACATTAAATGGAGTTTAGACAAGGTATGAGACAATGTATGCATGTGTAGAGTTATCAATAACAATTCTATAAATAGTTGGTCCATGCTTAGGACTCTATTCTAGGTGAATCTATGTATAGGGTACTTAGGGGTATGCATGGCCATGTGCCCAAGATGCTTTTGGCTCTATATATTGGGTCCAAACTCGCCCTACTCCTCATTATGGTTGTGGATTCATTGCTAGGCTCTCACTCTACATTCATGCTTCTTATTCCTTGGCTTGCGGTTGAGGCTTCTAGAGTTTGATTAGATGCTTCTACTTGGTTGGGTGGTTTCTCCATAGTGTGTTATCATTGTGTTTGTGATTTGTAAGCAGGATCTAAGGATCTTCCCTTGTAGATGGTATCTTGTGGCAAGATGGAGATGAAGGCTCATTCATGGAGTGTCATGGTGGATACATGGCAACAAAGGACAAAGGAGGAGGAAACATGCAAGCAAATGTTGATCACTCACATTTATTGTTTGTTTGTTGTATTTTTCCAAAGAGTTCAAAGTTGATAGCATGGAGGAATCATCTCATTTACATTCTATGTGATTCTTCATGGCTCATTGAAGTGGTATTGCAACATTTTGTGAGGGAGCAAGTCATTGCAAAGGAGGTGGAGCTTCAACATGTGTCCTCAAGGGCATGTGTAGCTGATATCTTCACCAAAGCATTGGGAAAGGACTTGTTCATGAAGCATGGGACTTCACTTGGAGTGTTATCAAAGTCTATGCTAAAACTAGTTGAAGAGGGAGTGTGAAAGATTCAACTAGTTTGATCATATTTGTTATATTTTCATATTTGGCATATTGATGCCAGCTTTATTTTTAGACTTAGAGATTGACTTTTCAAAGTTCATTAGTCTAAATGTCATTTGAATAAACACTTTTTGAAAGTGTGGGAAAGTTAGAAGGCAAGTTTGAGTAGATTCCAATTTGAATGTTGGGTACCTTGAATCTAGACCCAAAAATAGTAGGGTTAGCATTTTGGAGGGAAAGCCAAGTGGCCAAATAGGTTTGGACCTGCTATAAAAGGATGTAACTCATGGAGAGAGTGATCTTCTCTCTTCTCTATCTCATTTCATGCATTGGATTCTACTATCCATTGGTGCACTATGCTTGTGATTGATTGCATTTATGTGTGTAGAATAATTTATAATTGCTATTTTCGGTTTCACATGTGTAAATGAAAGTAGCTTGCTGTTTTTGTGTAGATAGCAACAATACTTTATCATTTCATTCAAGTTTGATCAAGTTCTATTAGTGTTTGCATCTCATCTTGTGTGTAGATGCTGATTTTTCTACATTGGTGAGATTGGTAGTGTATTTATCTTTGTAACCCAAGATCTTTCAAGTGGATTGGATCATAAGATTTGAAATCCTTCACAAACAGTCCAAGCACAAGAAAGCACAGAAAACAAGCTAAGTCTACCCAAAATCCACCTAAAACACTCTAAAAAAACAAGAACAACTAAAAATGCAACTAAACTAGTTAGTGAAACCTATCCCCAACAACGGCGCCACTGTAGAGAATGTAGATATAGTCGGTGAGCAGCCCTTCCGCCTATCAAAGAGGGTTAGATCACTGGATAGGTACCTAATTATGCCAAGATGCTAATCTCATATGCTTCCTACTCTTTCCTCTAACATTTTCACCCTTTAACACTACTCCCACTAACTCTAATCCACTTTAACACTAAACACAAGCATTCAACATGATTTAGAATGAAAGAGGGAGAGAATAAGGAAGAGGGAAAGAGGGAAGAGAGAGAGAGATGTGAGATGGAGTTTAGCTCAAATGCTCAATATCATTGCTTATGGAGAAACCTTAACTAGACAAAGCAAAAACATGGAAACTAAAAATAACAAGCAAAACAAGGCAATAGCATAAGCAAGAGTGATTAGCAAATGAGGATGCTTGAGCTCTCAAAATAGTAGAGTCTTCTCCTCTCTATTAAGCATGGAAAATATGATACAAAATGGTGCCTTTTTATCAATGGGGAAGGCCCTTGCTCCTTAATTCTATCGGTTACTCCTAATATGGACTCTAATCCACACCATTCACTTTGGGTCCAATCTAATCCAAGGGACCTAAAAAAGTACATTAGAAATCACATGATACATGTGAGTTTCACTTTGGACCCAACTTTGTAAGTTTACTCTAAGTTTAATAACTTGACATTGTGGCCTCAATCAACAATCGGGCCCAAGTCTTTTATTCTAATTACAACTTGACTTGTGTGCTCATTGGGCCATGGACTTATGCATGCAGGATGCCACGACCCTCCGACCCTCGCATCTATTTCTATTTTTTCGACTTTGTTTATTTACAATATGTTGGGAATACCCTCAACAAGGTGATAGAGGAAGTTGATCATTTTCATCATATTGTAGTTGCTGAATTGCAACATCATCATCTTCGGATTCGTCGTTGATATGTTGTTCGTTGAAAGTAGACGAGCTTGGATTTTAAATGAGAATAGTTGACTGAGGAACTTCGAAGTTCAATATGTCGAATGAGACAGACAAGTCGGCTACATGGGCTTTGCCTTTTCCCTTGAGGTCGATAAACTGATCTTCGATGAAGATGATATCCCGGCTGTGAATATCTTTGACTCGATAGGATTGAACAACTTGTAAGCTTGATCTGAAGTAGTGTAGTTGATGAAAATACATCTGATACTCTGGAAGTCGAGCTTCTTCTTGAGATCATGAGGAATCTTTGCATAAGCAGTACATCCAAAAAACTTTCAAGTTCGATAAAGAAGGTTTGGTACCTGTCCAAACTTCGAATGATATTTTGTCTGAGAGACATATGTTCTGAATATAGGTTGCTATTGAAACAGCTTCAGCCCAGAAGGACTTCAGAAGTGTCGCATGTGATAACATGCACTTTGCCGATTTGACTAAGGTTCTGATCTTTCTCTTAGCAAGACCATTTGACTGAGGCGAATAGGAGGTAATGTATTGTTGCTCAATGCCATTGTTAAGATAATGTTCCTTGAATTTGGTGGAGATGTATTCTCTCCCGTTGTCGGACCTCAGTGCTTTGATTCGTTTGCCAATTTGATTTTTTGCATGCTCTTTGAATTGTCTGAACTTGATGAAAGCCTCTGATTTGCTTAATGAAGTAAACAACTGTTCTTATGGAAAATTCGTCAATAAAGGTAATGAAATACTTTGCATCTAACAATGACGGAGTTTGCATAGGTCCACAACATTTCGAATATTCAGATTGGCCATGTGTCCGAAGCTCAGACATCCAAGGAAGTCTGGGACATCTTGAGTACATTATACGAAGTACGAGATATAGCTTCCAAGTTACATCTCAGGAATAAATTTTACTCCCTCAAGATGGCGAATGGTGATTCTCTTGTGAATCACATCAACCAATTTAAGAACCTACTGAAGCAAATGGCCGCTATTGAATCTGTCATAGCTGATCAAGACGCAATAATGCAACTTCTTACAAGCTTGCCAAGCTCATACGACAACTGGGTGATGATCATCACAATGCATCCATAGCTAACTCTCCAAGAGTCATTGCAATGTTGTTGTAGGAAGACACGCGGAGGAACGAAGCCTCCAGTTCCTCAGTTGATTCTCACGCCTTGTACACCAACAGAGGCACGACTAAACAAAAGAAGAAAAAAGGCCCGAAGCAATCAAAGAAAGACCAGAAACCAACACAGCACAAAGAACAATCAAAGCCGCAGACTAAGAAGAAGCTGTTCTGCAGATATTGCAAGAGAAACAACCACAAGATTCAAGACTGTCGGATACTACAAGCAAAGAACAACAATAAGGGACAGTCAAATCAAGCGGCCAATGCAGCTACAGAAATTTCACAGCCCATTCAAGAAGTGGATCATGATGTTTTCATGACCAGTCATCAAGGAGCATCCAACGACAGTTCTTGATTCTTGGATTCTGGTGCCACTCAACATATGACCAACCTCATTGGCTGTTTCGAGTCCTATACGCCCTACAGTACCGACAAATACGTTCACCTTGGCAATAATAGCACACAAGCTATTAAAGGTAAAGGTACTATAAGATTAAGCTTTGCAAATGATCAGTCTAAGCTACTCTCTAAAGTCCTGTTTGTACTCAATCTGTCTACAAAAATTGCTCTCTATAAGCAAAATCACAAATCCAGGACATAAAATAGAATTCGAATGTGATCAATGTGATAAGACAGACAACATCTTAGCACTCGGAAAGAGGCATGGATACTTGTTAGATTGAGTCATTGCTTTTCTGCCTCTAGTCAGATGCTCAATACTTATATTCAAGCAAATAAAAGTTTACTTTGGCATTATAGATTTGGTCACTTGAATCATGCTTCTGTACAATCTTGATCTAGACTATCCTGATAATAAAGTTGAGTTACTTGTCTGTCAAGACTGCTTAGTTGGTAAACAGACTAGGAAACCATTTAGATCAAGCCATCAGCATACTGCTAGAGGATTGTTAGATGTTGTACATACAGACATTTGTGGCCTGATGCAAAATCCTCTTCTAAAGGATGCAAAGCATTTCATAACTTTTATTGATTAATTCTCTAGAAGAACTATGGTGTATTTTATCAAGAAGAATTCATAAGCTTTTAATTGCTTTAGAATTTTCAAGGAGCATGCAGAAAAAGAGATTGGAAGGAAGATCAAAGCCCTGAGGTCTGACAACAGTGGAGAGTACATCTCTACCGAATTTAAGGAGTACTACCAAAGCCAAGGCATTGAGCAGTAATTTATCACTCCTTATTCTCCTCAATCAAACAGCTTGGCCGAGAGGAAGAACCGTACCTTGGTTGAATCAACTAAATGTATGCTGGCACATGCATCACTACCCAAGAGCTTCTAGGCCGAAGTTGTCTCCATTGTAGCCTACGTCCAGAATAGATGTTCCAAGGCCATATCAGGCAGAATACCCCATGAGGTGTGGAGAGAAACTACGAGTGGTCGGATGCATCGCCTACATGCAGATCCCAAAAGAGATGAGGAAGAAATTTGACTTATAGAAACATATAGGAAATCTAGATATTTGTATTTGCAGAATTTGCGAAATTTGCCAATTAGAGAAAGATTAACACTTGAAGCATTTAACGATCTTCTTAACGCTACTACAACATTTGTAGATTCATTTGAGAAAATGTCTGTTAAAACACCAAGTTCTACAGGCTCATCAGAATCAGATTTGTCTGATTCCACTTCCGAACCAATTCAAGATCAAAAACTTCTTCATCAGGACCATCATCTGAACGTAGTCTAGATCCTGATCCTCCTAGTCCTACTGAAGTTGCGGACAATTATTTGTCTCAATTTGAATCTATTACTATAGCAAATAAAGAACATATAGATGAGGAAAAAGTTAGAATTTTGCTAGGTCTTCTGCGAAAGCAGACTAGGATTTGGTACAGTCAATACTTGGAACGCTTTAAAAGCAACATTTCTTAAGCAGTTTAGAGAGATAGGATACTCCACTAGATTGTTGGCACGGCTTAATTGTGTTGAGAAAAAGCCGAAGGAATCACTTAGAAAGTATACTCATAGAGTTAAGGATTTAATAAGCAAATTAGGAGCCCGGTATCCGGTTCCTATGCAAAATGAATGGTTCTTGGGCGGCTTGCCTAAGAAAATGGATCGCTATAGGAATTGATGACCTCTTTGGAAGATGCCATTGCCTCTGCCGAAAATTATGAAACAATTTGAATTTCTTGTAGACGGAGGAATGAGAGAGAAAGTAGCAAAAAGCATAAATCAAAACGTACTGAAGAATCTGAATCATCTACTGAGTCTGAATCTGAATTTGATTCGGCAGATGAGGAAGAGTCTTCAGATTATTCATCTTCTTCATCAGAAGAGAAATCTTCTTATAGAAAATCAAAGAGTAGGAATTCAGATAGAAAGAAAAGAATGGATAAATCCGAAAAGATGGATCCATTAAGGAAGAGTATTGAGATATTAGCAAAAGAAATGAGTGACTTAAAAGTCTAGATGTCTGATGTTAAAGCCAAATGGAAAAAGCGCGAAGCTTAACACCAATGTTTGGTGTACCGCGCTTGTGGGAAGGAAGGTCATTCTAAGACTAACTGTCCCAGTTTACAGACTAACTATTTAGAAGATGTTAGGGACTATTTTGATGAGGGGTTGGTCTAGCCAAAATGTCCTAAAAGGGTCAAGGGGCCTCACCTCTAATGGGCGGTTCGGCCCTACGTGAGCAATAGAGGATTTGCCACTTCCAACTCTGATGGCCTTCTCTATTGCCCCGTACTCCCCAACCGATGAGAGTTTTTCAAGCTCTCAAAGATACGGTTGCAAGGAGGGGGTGCTGTCACTTTTGGTGCAATGATTCACTAGCTTTCTAGGGTTACAATTCCGTAAAACTTCTGATTACTAATTCACGTTAGGATCTTGCTAATGTCTCTTTCCCCATTGAATTCAGCTTACAATCAGTAAAAATCTTACATGGGCTTGAAACCGATTTATAGCCTATGATGTGCTCGTGGAGTGCAAGTTATACGCACCGCTTTGTTTGATAAGCGATGGTATTTTCGCCAATCGTTGAGTCTAGGTATTTCGCTAGATGATACCGACGGCGAGTGTGACTAGTGTGACACTTAACCAAGTCGGTGTATTTCAACCGCAGATGGTGGACGGCCCGCTCTGGTGTTTCACAAAGGTCGGGTCCAATCGATATGCTTCATAATTGACCAAACCGAAAAAAACACTTCACAACTTGACGATTCCGTATAGCAGTTTAACTAGTAAGTAACACGCTAGACGGTTCAGAAAAGCATAAAGTCATATAAAAAACACCATGCCCATATTGTGATAAAACTGATTCACTACCGATCCCCAACTTAGTCATTTGATTTAAATGGATACAACCACAAGAAAGTTAAGCTTTAACCAATATGTTTCCGAACTTAAAAACCGGTATGGCCTCGTTCTTTAAAATGATGTAATTTGTCCCCCAAACCTGCTCCCTAGAACACTTGTAAAAAACCCCCATAACACGTAAAATGATGTCATTTGTAACTTTGACGAATTCATACAGCTAACTAAATAACCTACACAACCTAAACATCTACACCACAAGCAATTCATATTCATTTCAAGTATTAAGAATAGTTGCTTTCTCTACCACAGTATAAGTGCAATTTCCTAAGATATAAAGACGAATCGTTCAATGCAGATAGAAACCACAATTGCGAAATGGTTGGAAAGCTGTCGGTGAATTTTTCAATCCAAACGGCATGACCTTATACGCATATGCTCCCCATTCCGTGATGAATGCCATTTTTTCCCTATCTTTTTCCGCAATTTGAATTTGATTGTAACCACTAAACCCATCTAGAAAACTGTAGAATTCATGTCCAGCAACGTCATCCAAAATCTACTCTATGAGTGGTAACGGAAAATGATCCTTAATGGTGAAGGAATTCAGCTTGCGATAATCCACACATACCCGCAAATTGCCATTCTTTTTAGGCACAATCATGATAGGACTTAGCCAAGGTGTATAATCAATAGCATATATAAAACCCACCTTGACTAATTTCTCGATTTCTGCTCGAACACGGTCAGCATGTTTTGAGTTCATTCTATAGCATTGTTGCCAAATTGGTTTGGCATCAATAGTGACATCAATTGTATGTTCAGAGACCTCTTTTGAGACTCATCTCAACTCATCATATGACCACACGAAGTCCCCTTTCGATTTCTGAAACAACATTGTTAATTTCACAATAAATTCTGCGGTATGGTTAGCACCTATAGATACATATTTGGGTTGCTCCTCTATTCCCAAATTAATTTTCAAAAGTTTTTCCCTAGCGATTTCAGGTGCAACCATTCTAGTTCCTCCTTTAACGTACGAGATTTCTCAATCAAGTCTAAAAACTTCTTCAGTCCTTGATTGTGCCACTCAGTCCCCTCATTTGGAGTCTCCAACAAAGTTTCTTTGGCCGTGTCAGGCGTGCCAATGTCAACTGCAAATAGATTAATCACACTTGACAGGTGCACTTCTCCCACTGGTATGTAATCTGGAAACAGACTCGTCAAATGCAAATCCTCCTCAGAATCCTATGTTGGTGGTTGGAACAATAACTCTTGAACCGTTTCTACTCCCACCGGTCGAATTGCAGAATCCAACCTCCCTTGGTGTATTTGTAACTAAATCTATTTGCCTTCTGCATGAATGGTCACTATGCATGTTGCCCAATCATGTATTGATTTAGCAGCTCGCAACCAAGGTCGACCTAACAGAACCGGATAGACATCCGAGCCTGTGGGTAATCTCATAATGGCGAAATTCAAAAGAAATTTTAATCCCTTAATATAAATAGGAATCTTCCAAATTTCTCTGACTGGAAAATCACGTGTATGATTAGCCATGCATATGACTAAAGTGCTCTTATGTAGCGTGATGTTTTTCAATTTGCGATAGGTCTATTCAGAAATGATATTCACTATCGCGTCATTATCTATCTAAACTCCCTTGATACTCAAGTCTTGTATATCAATTTCCAATGTAGGGACAATATCTTGCTCCGTATTAAACAATTGTGTTGACGTGTGTAGGAGGAAATCTTTCCAGCATGTTGAACCTTGGCAGTTTTGATTGTATGGACTCTGCTAGATAAGGCGCAATCTGCATCAACTGGCCGACTGTCACCTAGAATTTATAATTATGAACAAATTGAATAGTTTGATCAGCCACAACATCCACCAGCTCACACGAAGAATGTGGTCCATGTGTCTGGTGTAATTGTTCCAGCACATCTTGTGAGTAACTTTGGCCATCTGGTGAATGTCTCCATGTGATGCTTTCCCATGACGCATCCTTCACATATGGCATGATGATCATTCTGTAATGCTGGTAATCCTATTACCATCTTCAGCTTCGCCATCAATCTTAAGTTCTCATAGTTCAAGTGACCAAGTCTTCTATGCCACGACTCAGATTGAGATGTTGTTGAGATAGCCAAACCATATTTTCATGGTCTTGTAGCATCCAATATATAAAGGCCACAATTACTATCTATATAACCTTTCGCTACCACCTTATGGTTGTGGTTCATATCCTACATAAGGCATCCATCCTTGACAAATTCAACCTTAAAATATTGATTTGCCATCACACCAACAGAAAGCAAACTCTTTTTGAGTCTAGGAACGTAAAGCACACGGAATATTCTTGATTTTACCATTAGGAAACTGCACAAGTACATTGCCAACACCTTGTATTTGGCATTCCTGCCCATTGGCTTGTGTGACCTTGTTCCCATCATAGATTGGCAAGAATTTATCAAACCAATCGCATTTCCCAGTCATATGCCTTGTGGCGCCTGAATCTATGAAACATCTGGCACCATCATCAACCTAGGATGCCAATGCCGATGAGAAGCACTTGTCTCATCATCTTCCCCATCATCTTCGGCAATGTTGCCTTGTTGCTTCACCTTTCCTGCCTTTATGTCCGCTTTCTTCTTGTAACACTTGTGTGCCCAATGACCCGGTTTGTGGCAATAGTAACATTTGTCTTTCTACTTCTTTTTCACCTTCGATGATGATTCTCCCTCATCATCATCATCCTTGGATTTCTTAGGAATCCTCTTCCACCCTTTCTGTTTGCCTCTAGCAAGCAAAGCTTGATCATCCTGTGGGGTTTGCCTTGACTTCACCACCTCACGACACTACTCTTTTTGCAACATGATTTCGTGGAAGTCTTCAAAAGTAGGCAATCTCTCCCTCGAAGCGATGTCGCTCACAAACATTTGTAGACCTTCCAAAACACCACTCACAATGGTATATACCAATTCAACATCCCTAATTGGTTCTCCAATTGTTACAAGTTTGATTTCTCAGCTCTTTTATCCTGGTGAAGAAATATCCCACCGATTCGCCTTCTTTCAGCCTGATTGCGTTCAACCTCGACTTCAAGAACATGGCTCCAGTTGGATTGCAAGTTTGAAATTGCATTCTAAGAGCTTCCCAAGCTCCCCTAGCAGTCGTGGCATCACTTATATGGGTGATCACGTGGTCTTTCACTGAAAGGTTGATCAAGGACAATGCTCTCTGCGCCTTTTTATCAAAGGCCCTCATATCACCTGGAGTGGTATTAAGCCGAACTTCAATACTTGCAACGATGTCCCATAACTCCTTCTCCATCAAAATGCTCTTCATTTTGAATTTCCAAATGTTGTAGTTAGAAGCCCCATCAAGTTTGCTTGCATCGCCCAAAATCACCTCATTGATGTTTGCCATTTTCAAACTGCTTAAAACTCCACCTGTAGGCTAAAAAGTGTATGCCGAAGCCAGCCGTGATTTCAATAATGACCTGCACTTTTTGGCTTACCAGGCCACCCCCCGCTTTTCCGCCAAATTGAAAACCAAGCTAGCGTTGCCTTCCGAAATGCTTCTCGTCACCAACTCCCGACTACATGCATAATGGAATGGTGAAATCACTTTTGCCACGCTCCGAACACTTTCTTCGTTACAATCACTCTGTTTTGACATACCGTACTTGCAGGTACAGTAAGGGTGCCCTTCGTTTGGAGGCTATAGCCTTTCGTTTGGCCAAAATAGGCTAAAGGAGGTGGAAATAAAGGCACTTTCAGTTTTTGAACTATCTTTTCACCTTGAAAAGGCTTCACTTTTCACAAAAGTCAAGACCCAACTCTTATTTCAAATTGAAAATTTTTAAAGAAGTTGAAGGCCCAAGTCTACTTCAATTCCATGCAATTGAAGTTTATGATGGATTTAAGAAAATCCAATGGTTGTTGATAAACCAATGGCCCACATTGCTCCCTAAGCTCACAATCCTAACCGTCGATCCTTTGAAGATCAGATCCTACATCAACAAAAGATTTTTGTGCGCCCAAGCTCGCACTTCCATGCACTAGTGCCTCCTAAACACCAAGGCTTCACTACAAATTAGCGCGCGCGAGCCTTCATGGCTTCTCTGTTTGGTTTCAGATATGGTGAAAGGGTTTAAAACCCCCTTCACTGCACTTCAAAATCTGACCACGCTTCTCAATCTATGCGAGGCTGTCCATGGCCAGTTGACAGATCACGTCCCACACCAGGGTGCCAAGTTGCACACTTTCACAACTGTGAAAAAGGTTTTGGACTGAGAGAGATCTGAGTTACAGCTCCTCCAAACTCTGGCTTCCAAGGAATACATCTTTCTTGAGACTTTCTTAACCCTTGTCTCTGATTTTTCAACAATTCTGAATCAGATTGATGTCGCCCTACTGTCACTAATCCACAACTTCAAACCGTTTTCAAAACGATCGAGGATTGATTGCACACAAGTTACAAACTCCAAGCAGCCTTCCTTCAAAATTTCAGGCTTCTAAGAATCTGGATCGTCCTAATCACCCGAAATCTGATAATATTGCTCAGTCTTCTGAACTTCTACATCAAATAGAAACCTAGCAAAAAGCTCAACAATCTCATATGGATAATTATACTCACTGCCGATTTCCAAACCGCCATGAAACAGATTGATGAGAAATCCTTTCCAGCAAGAGAAAATGTCTGATGTCCAATCTGATCATAGCATCACACTACTAATGAATGCCCTCAACTGCGAAATCATTTCTTAGCAGCCACCAGACCCACCGTTTATCGAGCTTACCGCCCCTACCCGCCACAACAACCTGTGCCACGACCAGGGGTTTACCAACCACGACCACCTGCACCAAATCAATAGCCATCCCCACGTCAACAGTTTGTTGTTAACCAACCTGCCTCACAAAACGCTGTCCATTATCTTGATCCGAATACCATCGATCCGGCCACCTACTATGTGGAAGACAATACTCAACCGCAGTACTCTACTGAAACGGTTGTTTATTATATCTATGATTCTAATGCTCAACCACTGGATCCCAATGCCCAAGCTTACAATCCAAACCAAGCTGTCTATGCCGCACATCAACTACCCACAATACGAGAATGCTTTATCTGTGCAGGTAAACATCCTAGTATTCGCTGCCCAGATAAAATCCATTTCTCTCCAGCTTGTGAAAATTGTGGTATTGAACATCACGTGAAGGACTGCCCATCCCGATCCAAACCTGCTACTCCAGTCTGTTCAGTGCAAGTAGAAACTTTACCAATTGAAACTCATCTTGCTTGGGTCTTGACTCGGGCACAAACCCAATGCCAAGCCCCTACACTTGCACCCAGCAAAACTCAACCGCAGGCTGTTCCTCCAAATGATGATTCAACCCCAAAGTTTATCCTCACCCATCTGAAGAAATTTGGCTGCATCATGAGTATCGCCAGCAAATTCGTAATGCCGACCAACAATCTTCCTCTTTCCATAAAGTACCTCACAAGCCCTTTGAAAGCAAAACCCTTGAAGGTACCGAAGTTTGGGGAGATTTACTACAAGCCAATGTCACTCTTCCCTTCCATGTCCTCTGGAAGCATGCTGGCCAGTGGAAACAACAGATCCAATCCAATACCACCACCACTATTGATGAGTTGCCTAAAATGCCCTTACATCTAACCAATCCACTCAGCGGGGTCAACATCAAAATCCCAGCCACCCATCATCAATCCCGTGAAGTTCTAACAGTATTTGATGGAGGTTTCAGGGTTAATATCATTTTCACATCCCTCATGATGGAATGGAATCTGAGAGACAAGCTAGCCAAACCTACTTGTCAGCTTCGAATGGCTGATCAAAGTGTGGTCCGACCGACCGGTTTTCTTTCGCACGTGCTGATCAAACTAGGAGGTCTCAAATTTTCTGTTGACCTTGTAGTACTTGATATTCCCAATAATGCCTATTCTTATGAATTACTACTTGGTCGTCCGTGGCTCACCAATGCACGAGTCGTTCATGACTGGAGCAAAGACCGAGTCACTTTTGGTAATCGTGACAATTCTGTCACAATTGACTCAACGGGTAAACTCAAATCTGCACGCATACATGACGAGGGATCCTCAACCACCAACTCAGCATTTGAGCCATATCAGTCCAGCCACGAAAAAGGTCATTATGTTAAATCTACTGATATCATAAACTGGAGTCACAATCTAGCTACCATTGATTGTGTGAATGCCGATTACTGTGCTCAACATCAGGATAATTGGACCTCTCCACACCCGATCGATCATGACCAATTACCTGATCTGGATACACCCATCATCAACATCAATTTTGTTGATATTCTTCCACACCATGATGAGCTGCTAAATATTGCATGGCTACCTACTAATGAATCAGACGATTTATTCATTGATGATGAGAACGTCTTACGAATTCAGAATTGCCCAGAAGATATGGACATTTCTGATATTCAAATCCTCAACTATATGGAAGCACATCCCCCGAAGACCTATCCGCAACATGCTTCCAAGGTGGAATCCGTTGCCAAGGTTGCAAGTGAAAAATCTGAGACAAAATTCTACCGTCCCAAATGACCACACTATCCATGGGATCTCTGTGAGGAGGAGACTATCTTTCAAATTGATGACGAGATCCTCCATGACATACTAACTGTCTCTCCATCACCAAAACCTCAACCACGTGGTCATACTATGAAAGAGAAAATGAAAAAAACCACTTCAAATTCAACCATCGGGTGACCTCACAACTGTTCGAGAAGTTCATGAGATTGTCTCTAGCCCTACACCCATCCCCAAAAAAGCACCATCTCGCTTAGGATCGTGGTTCGTAAGGGAGTTCAACATTTCTTAGCAGATCATCTATCCCAAATCCCTAACCTTCCAAGGCAAGGGAGATCTCATTGGTGAGCTTATTGATGTTTTTTTATGGACTCAAGAAGGTTGGATTTATTAGGTTTGAAACTCATCTTCACCTACTCTGCTTCATGTTGGATGGAAGGCTTGGAATCTGTCTTTTGATTTATGACGGTGACATTGGTGGCACTGTTTTCACTAATCTGAACGTAGAACCAAACAGAGCTATAATCAGATTTAGTATAACAAAATATACAAGTCAATAATGCAAGTGAGCACAAAACAATAGTGGACGTAACCGCATGCTTCACAAAGCTAATCACAATCTGTGAAGGTTATGAGCCTATTACTGACAATTTGTCTGATAGAAAAAATCAATGCGTGAAAGCATCTACAATTTCTATCTTATATGTTACCTCTATACTTCATTCTTTATCTGTGAATACTATATACACAAATTTTATAGGTGTAATGACCACGTCTGGTTCTTGATCAGAGAGGACTACTCTCTATCCACGGCAATCAGATCAGACAACAACTAGCAAATAGATTCATAAAAAAGAATCAAATTGGCTAATGATTCTTCTTAATTGAACACAAAGAATTAGTTCTTTATCGCAGAAAGCAAACAGAACAAAGCATCAGACAAGTTCATTCTCTGAACACATAGCTCATTTAGAATTAAAAGAAGTTCTTCTTATAGTTATGCTTAACAGCTTCAGCTAATTCCCTACACACATTAGTTAGAATTGTTGCTCTCCGGTGACGCCTGAAAATCCAAGTTAGAGTAACTGAAATTCAGTAAGAAATGAAAAGTATGTGTGACACAGACATACAAGTATCGCAAACAATTACAGACCGTTCAGAGTGTATTCGCTTAATAAGTACCAAGTCAGCCACCACAGAAATCTGTAATGGCTAAAGTTTCCAAGATAGATCCACCGAAGGCACCTGCCAACAAGAAGAACCAGCTGAAACAACGTTATAACCAGGTGATCCGATGGAGCGATCTGCCAAAGGAGGCCATAGCCACAGTGGATGTGGATATTCGCAATCATGAAACGAATATCACACTAGTTCCGAAGAAAAACAACAAGGATGGACCCAACTACGTGAGCAGAAAAGGAAAAAAGAAGGTGTTGGACTCCTTGAAGCCAATCCAAATGGACTCAGACGTAGTGTCATCTTCCTCACAGATGTACAAGTCGGGCTAAGATCAACAGGCTAAGATCAATATGCTGAAGGAGGAATCTCGTCGAACACCAGTTCACGAGATGCCTAAAACCTTCAAGAACTATACCTTAGACGACGTAGTAATCATGATGCCGCAAGAACCTTATCAAAGTTAGAAACCAGCGAAACAAGTCTTCGAAGGACCTGTGCGAACGCAACTCATGAATCTACCTGAGTCAGGTGAAGAAGAAAAGATCGTGCACGTGGGAGAATGGTTAACGCCCACTCAATTCAGAAGACTACGCTCATTATTGGTGGAATACAAGGATTGTTTTGCGTGGAAATACAGTGATCTGAAGGGTATCCCACCAACCGAAGTCCAGCATACCATACTCTTGGTGGATGGAGCAGTCCCCAAGGTGAGTCGTTACTATCGCTGCAACCCGAACTATACAGAGTTGATCAAGCAAGAGCTGCAGAAATTGCTAGATGCCAATTTCATCTATGAAATCGAGCACACGGAATGGGTGTCGTCGATAGTCATAGTACCCAAGAAGAATGGCAAAATGCATATCTGGTGAACCTGAAAGCGTTAAATATAGTCACCAAGAAGGATCATCATCCCTTACCATTTACGGAAAGTGTTCTAGATAGAGTAGCAGGAGCAAAAGCCTACAATTTCTTGGACAATTTCAGTAGCTACAATCGGATGAAAATTGTTTGCGGGAAAAAATGCCCCTTTTTCAAGTTATTTTTGACGGAAAATCATCGCCACGCGCTATTACGCCAATCAACTCTAGAAGCTTCACACCCAAGCCAAGAAACAAGAGGCATGATTGTAGAGTGAAACCCTGGCAATGAATCCATGATCACAATGAGGAGTAGGGCGAGTTTGGCCTCAATATATAGAGCCAAAAGCAACCTGGGCACATAGCCATGCATAGCTCTAAGTTCCCTATACATAGATTCACCTAGAATAGAGTCCTATGCATGGACTACCTATTCATAGAACTGCTATTGATAACTCTACACATGCATACATTGTCTCAAACCTTGTCTAAACTCCATTTAGTGTTCTGGGCCTCACAAGGATATTAGTTACTTTCGGGTCACATCCAGTATGACGTGGCATAACTAACAGCTTGATTTACTGGAGTACCGTGTATCCAAGACTAGGAGTATACTGAATCCTCCTTACTGGTCATGGACATAACATTCTTCCCTCCTTAAATTGTTTCTATCCTTAGAAACTCTCTAAACATGAAAGAATAACAGGAATAGTTCTTTTAACTTTAAAGGAGTAGAGAGATTCAAAGCACTAATTCGAATTCTTACTCAATTAATAGACCAAGACTTAATCGTCACACCTAAGAATCATTACAATTCCTTATAATCCTTTGACAACAGTTAAGTATCTATTTATGATCCACCAACCACAAATATTTAGATTCGTATGATTCGTCAATCACAATTTTCAGGAAGCCAAAACCAATACTTAACCATTTACAGGACACTGGAGTATATGTCCAACATAACTCATGAAAAGAAAGAATCATTCCAAAATCTTTTCCAACGGGAAAATACTGGATTTAGGAATACTTTCAAACCATGATTCTTTAACTGAAGTGCAAGATTCAAGTTCTATAAACAACTGGTAATTAAAGACTGGACGCATACCAAAAATGACAATCTTCTTCAACTACAAAAACTTTAGATTACAATCCAGAATCACATCTAGATACCCAAAGTCCTGCTGAATATCAATTCAGTTGTTATTCTTGGATTCATTATGATTCGTTATCCATTTGAGCTCTCTGGGATACAATCACTAATGAGCTGAGTCTATTCTTTATCTAAGGAATACTCTATCCCAAGAATACTGTATATCCAATGCACAAAATTTTTAACTGATGAACCAAAATGATTCACTAATCATGCGTCTTACAAACAATATAACTCAAAAACCATCAGTTCTCGGTGAATCCACATCACACTGATTGTTTTACCAATTAACTTCATCTTGGAATAATCAACTACTCAAGTTACTTGCCAATGATTTAGAAATCTCAAATGTCTAGGTGAAGAATTCAATTATACTAGTATAACACCCCATTTAGATCCTTACCCAAATCATTTATAAGTTAATCCATAAATCTTCTATACAAAGATTTGTTAACTCTGCAAGTATATGTCAAAACAATACTTGATCATATGTTCATGTTCACCGACTAGGTTAAGTGCACCAATAACTCTAGTAACCAGGAATACACAGTAGATTCATACAAGATTAATCGTGCACATATGTGAATAATCTCACTATGACCCAGTACATAGACACATTTTTATTTGGCAGATTCCTCCAGAACCCACATATGTTACTCACATATCTCACTGAGATCTTGTAACTCAGCTACAAATTATTTTTTATTTCTCATGAGTAAATAACATATCCGGAAAATCTCTGAGACGAATAAAATCCACTCTCAGCAGTTTTCCAATCCCACTTACCTCTAATTACATAATTACTCTCACTTGATTAACCCCTTTCTGATCCTAGTACTTAGACTAAGATTAAGTTGATCCAATATAGAACTCTCAGATTTAAATTCTGATCAAACTTACTTCTATTCCAATCAAAATGGAATTAGTAACTTTTGACCTTTTACTGTACTACTTATAGATAATGATTCAAATTCCAAACCTATTCCAGTTCCAAATTGTCCATACAATCCCTAGAGGATTCCTCATATTCGAAAAGTTCCAATTAGGCATCTTACTCTGAATCTATTCAAAATTCCTTTCAGACCCAATCTCATTTATATACCCTAACTGGTTCTTTTCCGAAAACTACGCAAACCACAGATTCCCAAATAGACTTTTATTCCACCACTTCACCCCTCCTTTAAAGAAATTATAGGATTGAATAAAAGTTAATTGGAAAGATGATATATGAAAATATCTAAATCTGGATCATCACCCAGCTGTCGTAAGAGCTTGGCAAGCTTGTAAGCAGTTGCATCACTACGTCTTGATCGTCAATGACAGATCCGACAGCGGCCATTTGTCTTAGCAGGTTCTTGAATTGATTAATGTGATTCTGCAGAGAATCACCATTTGTCATCTTGAGGGAGTAGAATTTCTTCCTGAGATGTAGCTTGGAAGCTATATCTCGCACTTCATATAGTGTGCTCAAGATGTCCCAGACTTCTTTCGATGTCTGAGCCTCGGATACATGGCCGATCTGGGTATCCGTGATGTTGAGGATTATCGGCTAGTAGAGTCTTGTACTGTGGAAGCTTATCAAGCTATGAAAATAGCTCTGATAACATGTTGGAGAGAGGGAGAGTAGCGAGAGCTGAGAAAGGTGTCGTATGTTAGAAATGAAAGTGCCCTACGAAGCTTATTCAAACTGTAAAGGAATGAAACCTTATTGCTGACAAATTAAAGAATCAATGCACAGAGCATCTACTTTTGTGTATCTCTGATAAGCTTCTCTTCTTTGTTCTCTCTCGCTTACTAACTTTTTTGATGAATACGCAAATGGTATTCAATATATACATAATGTTACAGGTGTGCAGATGAAGAAAGTACAGGATGGATGTGCTATCTGTAGGAGATCGTGGGTGACTGCAGTCGTCATCCAGTTTGTTAGCGTAACTGTATGAGCGTGAAGAGGGTGTGACGTCAGCCTTTGCTTTTCGTCTTTTCATCGCCTGTGAGAATTTGCATGTGAATATGTTTGCATGTGAATATGCAGACTGCGCGACAACGCGAGTAAATATGCAGCATGAATGGAGGCAGATTAAAAATGAAATTTAGGTGACTAGAGGAAATAAGTCCAACACCCAAAAATTTTGGAATGTTCTTGAGTGGGGTTCAATGTTGGGCGGTTATTACAATTCATAATATTAGATGACTCAAACCTATGTAAGCCTTTCTAGGCAAAACATGTTTGCGAAGTGTTTGTCCACAAAATTTTTGGAATGGATTTCATATTGGTGTTGGACAAGTATCACAATTTTCAAGTGATGGTATTGGAAGATTCAATTTTATAAACAAGGAGGTTTCATGGTATTATAATCTTATAATATGATTCATATTGGCTCGATATCAATATCGACATGGTAAATGTGTTACATATTGGTATGAATTGAACTAGCATTGCAAGGTGATGTAGCATGTAGGGCATGGAATATACATAATAATTGTTGAAGGGCATTAAGTTTTTTAAAGTGTGGTATGCAATTCCAAAAGGCAAAAAGCTTTTTTGAATTGTCGTATTCAATTGATTTGAAAGGCTAATGCTTCAATGATGACACACAATGCACATCATTGTCCTCGGTGCACCATGCTTTATTGATGCCCATCATTTTTCTTTGGGCACCAATTTTTTTTTTCGTACATAGTTAAGCTTGGGATATCAAGCAGAACTAGATATCATGTTTGATAGGGTGAAACCACAATTTGTTCCTTGCTCGTGTATTGGCATGAGATTTGCACGAGCCTTGGGGGTTCCATTTCTAGTCTCTGCATCAAATAAAACATATAAACATATATCATTTGGGTTTTTATTAACTATCCAACATTGGTCCAAACCATAACAAAGTTTTTCTTCTAATTTCTTTCATTTAGCTTTTGGCTGTGGCACCTATGTAGCTGGTTTGGGGTCGTGTTGGTAAAGGCGTGAGCATGGAAGGCCCGAGGGCTGCCATTCGCTACACCTCCTCCCAGTGCGCAAGGTCCTTGGATCGAGGCCTCCTCCCCTTGTAAATTGAGGAATGAAAGAAGATTGGAGAGTAAAGAATTTGCTTGGAAGATTCCTTCATGATCTTGAACACAACCAAATCCTGCAAAGGTTGTCTTTTCTTGTGTGTTGAGGCTGCACCAAGTGTGTTGAGGCTGCAATTGGTGCAGTCAGTCTGTGAACTCATAAAACATTGAACCTTGGATTGTTAACTTAGAAATCAAGGTTACTTACCCCTACTTTTTGGCATATTATGAAATTGAATATTGACTTCCCCTATTGTCTTGGTCATGTTATGAGATCTAAAGTCCATAAACAAAATTTCACATGAACATTCAGCTCATAAAAAGGTCATTGACATACTCTAACTCATAAAAATGCATAATTGAGCCTGTTAAAGAAAAAAATTCAGCTCAAGTCAGAAAGAGGGTCTTCTTAGCTTCCTATCCCAAAATGATCTATTTAGCCACTTTGCCCTCCTGAGGATCAGGGTCTTATTTTTATGAGGGCAAAGGTCACTGTGATATTGATCCTTCCCCAATAGGAAAAGATGAAAACACAAATAGGAAAAAGATTAAAAACAAAGAAACCACCGTGGATGAATGTCTAGAACTTTGAATTCAGCCAAAACATACCTAGTTTTATCTGACATTATTGGAGTTGGTGAGAAATCGCAAATCAGGGTCGGGGGAATGATGCTCATCGATGCTGCTGCAGCATCTTCCTTCATTGTTCCTCCTGTCTTTTCCGTTGGTGTGTTAAATAATCATGTGAGGGACCACGAGTCGTTGTTTCTTATGATTTATTCTTGGTGCCATAGCCTCATACATAGGTGATGAATGCGTCATAGCTATCGTGGATCCTTGCTGAAGTTGCGACGTGTCTGTGTGTACGGCACAGCGGGCAACCTAATGGATAGAGCATAGTCTCAATCACTTTTTCAGAATGCTCAAAGCGTTTTCAGACTTGAATGCTTCTTTATCGGAGGATTGGAGAGTATAGCGGAGCAGGCAGTGAAGAAACGCACGGGGGAAGCAAGGAGTAACTGATACGATGGTGCTAAGTAAGACTACCGGTAGTGGGGACCTTCAGAACACAGTGCATTCCACTTTCGCTTCAAGATATGCCCAATCATCGATTCCAAGGTACGAAAGTCTACTGTGTCTTATCTCTACAGAAACGTTCAGAACAAACAATCGGCCAGTGTCTTATTTTGAGCTAACTGATGTCGATCCCACTGAAAATCACAAAAGGCTGTTCGTTTCTTCTTTACTTGTATTTCGTTTTGATAGAAGCTGAGAAGTGCTGAATCGGCACGGTTGCAGCTCTTTCCATGTACTAATATATAAGTACCATTTTCCCCTTACTCGTTTTGATGATGAACCTATCCAACTCTCTGAAGGAAGATTAGGACCATTATTCAAGAAGCATTCATGATGTGTCAATCTAATTGTTGACTTGCCCTGATCTAAATCTTCATAGTTGCACGGAAATTCTTGGCAGATTCTGTTTATATATATTTCAGTTGCGTAGTTTTCAAGACATACTTCTTCTTGAAGGTAAAGTGGACGGCGTAATGAGCCTACAAACATTTGTTATTTCGATAGCATTCTTTATATGGATGGATGTTTCAATATCCGACAATCTTCACAAGGATAGAAAGCTACAGGAATTATTTGTGGATCAAAGTAATTTCATAAGCAGTCAGCGCCTGTGCTGAACGTTTGATGAGGTACTCTGTTTGTTGTTTGCAGATTCCGTATACCTGATCAAGAGATTCCCAAAGATGCAGCTTATCAAATTATAAGTGATGAATTGATGCTGGATGGCAATCCAAGACTCAATTTAGCATCCTTTGTGACGACTTGGATGGAGCCTGAGTGCGACAAGCTCATCATGGGATCTTTGAGCAAGAATTACATTGACATGGACGAGTACCCTGTCACCACCGAGCTGCAGGTATGCGTGCTATCTGTTTTTTACAAAAACTAAGAGCAGATTGAGCTGTCCTTACAAATTCCCATTATGTAAAATAGAGCTTCTAAATTTATGTGGGGGGGGGGGGGGGCGTCTGAGGGAGGGCCCTTGCCCGAGGGCTGGAGCTCGAGGGCAGGTCCCAATCAGCAAAGGAAGGCCCGAGGGCTTCTGGCCTTCCCCTGCGTAATGCCAATGTGCGAAGGTCAGTCTCTCTCTCTCTCTCTCTCTCTCTCTCTCTCTCTCTCTCTCTCTCTCTCTCTTTTCGGGCCGTACGCCGCACGCGTGAACGGTGGTTCTTTTTTTTTTTTTTTCGCTTTTATATTGCAAATTTTTTTACGATGGAATGTGCATGTGCTATGTGGCAGGCCCTCATTGGCTGTCCACATGCACATTCCACCAGAATGCTCATGTGCTATGTGTCAACATTTGATTGGTTGATTATGGAAGAATGATCACCTAAAATTTTGGTTCTAAAATTCACATGAATATTGTGTTGGGGGAGGTGACTCCAAAATACAAAGGAAACTTGAGCACTTGGCATTACGGTGGATGTGCAACAATCTCATCAAGAGGAATTTCAGCAGCCTTCTGCTCAACCTTGTTGCATAACCTTCCGCCTGGAAGGTTGTGCACCTGTGAAAAATCTCAGGCTCTGCTTTCACAGTGGGGAAGGGGAAGGCCAAAATTGATCAACTGTTGTTCAATATGACATTTGAATGAAACATTCAGTTTATGAATCGTCAAAACCCTCTGTTTGAGTGAACATAGAACTTGTTGAATATTGTCATCAAGACCTACAAGTTCAGCATTTTCATAAAATCTCAATGTATCCTACACAGGATAGGTGTGTGAATATGATAGCACGGCTATTCAATGCACCTTTGGGAGATGGAGAACATGCAATGGGTGTAGGTACAGTTGGTTCTTCTGAGGCTATCATGCTTGCAGGACTAGCATTCAAGCGAAAGTGGCAGAACAAACGCAAGGCAGAAGGAAAGTCCTATGACAAACCAAACATTGTTACTGGTGCTAATGTCCAGGTGCATCAAAGTCCGTAAGATAAATTGTTTTTCATTTATAGCCCTGTGCATGCTACTAATTTCTCAATATTTATCCTTATGTATGACTCACGCTTGATTCTTTTTCTGGAAATGGTGATCCCATTCATAGGCTCTCAAGTAAGCAAAGAAATGCTATGTCGGCATTACCTTTGCTCCAATTAGATTTAAACTGTCAATGTGATTCCACCATGTAAGAAGAACATGAACCTGTAGAGCTGTTGCTGCAGTTATTCTTCAGAGCAATTATTGTTTTCATCCACGTCAGCCTTCATCAGAAAGGAGCAACTAATAGTAGCTCTTCTTGACATAAGTTCTAAATCCCTAGCTGTTTGTTAACTTATTTCCTTTCAAGTGAAGCAAACAGGTGTGCTGGGAAAAATTTGCTCGATACTTTGAAGTAGAGCTGAAAGATGTCAGACTTAAGAAAGACTATTATGTAATGGACCCCTATGAGGCAGTGGAAATGGTGGATGAGAACACTATCTGCGTTTGTGCAATACTTGGGTCTACATACAATGGCGAATTTGAGGATGTCAAGCTTTTGAATGATCTCCTGTTGAAGAAAAATAAAAAAACAGGGTATGTCTTGACCACTCTTTTGGTAATAGGTATTAAAGTATATGGTATACATCAGTTATTTTAATGCATGAGGATCAGCATAATGTGGCTTCAAAAATGTGTGCTAGCTTGCTGCTATTTCTTCTAGAAGTTTTCTCCTTTTGGGTTGGCTGAGAAACCTAAATTATCTGATTACCTGCAATAGAAAAACCATATGTTAACAGTTAAGCCAGCAAACAGAAAGAAAATAAGATTGAAAAAGTTGATCTGTTTTGAATACTTAGAGAGGGTCCACAATGAGAAAGGTGTCTTAGATACTGAGACTTTTGGAAGTTCCTACGAATACTGCATAGATTTCATTTTCTATGCGAGGCTTTGCAACTTTCTTCATTTCCAGGAAGAAACATTGCCAATTATCGATAAGGAGAAGCATCCTTTTTGGCTTAAACAAGGTCTAGCTTCCTGTCTCATTTGCATGATTCATGATACACAAGTTATATTTCTGTCTTGCAAAGCTGTTCAATGTGTTAATATCGTGCTATTTTAAGTGATAAAGCTACAGTTGCAGCAACGGTGACACCAATTTGAAAAATAATAATGCAAATTCTAATCTTTGACACCTTATGAGGTATTACTTGTATATGCAAGCGGAAAACACCACAGGTGAAAGCAGTGCATGCGGCGTTCAGTCTAGCACGCATTCTGATGCATCTTACATCGCCTAGTATGATTGCAACGTTGCTGTTTGTTATTTACTTTATTCTTTTCTCCCCCTTCTCTTTTGCTTTCTGTCTATCCTAGCTTTAAGTGAGTCTGGAGATTGATTTCATCCCAGTCATTCGAGTAATAGATTTCATGTAGATTGGTGCCTTACATTTGTGTCTGTCAAGCTTTCATGTGAAATTTCTATGGCTTTTTCTTAAAGTTCTCTTTAAAAGCTCCCTTTAATGTTTCATCCTTTGGATGAATCTGAGCCAGCTATCTAGTGAGTCATTCCATTTCACAGTGCATACAGAGCCAGATCTACCTTGTTCAAGACAAGCATGTAGGCAAGTGAACTTCGCTTGTTTGAATTCTCTTTGGTGGTAAGGATACCATAACTGGTACAAATACTCAATGATAGCAAGTAGTTTTAAATGGCTTTAAAAATCATCTCTATGTTGTGGCTTGTGCTGGAAAGTATGTTCTCTTATCATATTCTACGAACAACCAGATATTTTAATCATTGAGTCAGTGGTGCACAAAGTAGGAAATGACACATTGATTTTTTGTGTGAAGTACTGCAAAAAATTGAACAATTAGTTGAAGTATGTGCATCCATCTCACACTGAGAGATGCTAAAATAGGAGTTTGGTTCGTAGAAATGTATTTTAGTGAACCCTTCTAGGTTGTGTGCTGAACACTTTGTTGAAGGTGCTAGGTTCATAAAGTAAAATTTGTTTCCAATTTGAATCTTTCGTAATATATATGCTAACCTTGTTAAAACCATGGATTCTCGAAAATTTTCCTCCGTGATGATGGTGCTAGTTATTGTTGCAGAGCTGAAATATTATTCATCTGAGATAAGATGAAAAACTGGAATAACTTTTGGTTGAGTGAAAGAAAATACTTGCAGCTATACATTTATTATGAATTAATTTAAAGTAAGGGCTTATATGGGTTCTTTGATGTACAAGAAGACACAATGGTTCATAACATTCCCTCCCTCATAAAAACTTCCTTCCATGGCAGAAAACCAGTCTAAGTTTCAAGTCGTCCTCCTTTTCCCAGGTGTCCTCGTCATGACTTACCTTTCCAACAAATCAGATCTTCAGAAATCGAACGATTTCTCAACTGATGACATCGGGTATCCATGATCCTGTCAGGCTCATGGGGTATAAAGGAAGTCAAATCCTCCAATAACACTAGATCATCTCCTGGAATGAGGTTGTCCTTTTCTTTTTTTGTTTAAAATCTTTACGACAGGTGGAAGTATCACTAGAAGAGTTGCTTCAGACAGTCTAAGAAATATTGGGAGTTTCATATAATTGCAAAAGAAGACATTATTTCTTTTCCTTATTGAAAAATATGACTTCTATTTCAGATCAGCATCTCCCTTTTCGTTGTGTTTTCCAGGGTCCTGAGGACTTAAATTTGTTATTTGCACAAAATTTTTCTAGTGGAAGGTAACTTGCCTTGCTGTGTTATTGAAGGTGGGATACACAAATCCATGTTGATGCCGCCAGTGGAGGTTTTATTGCACCATTTTTGTTTCCTGAGCTAGAGTGGGATTTCCGACTCCCTTTAGTGAAGAGCATAAATGTGAGCGGCCACAAGTATGGGCTTGTTTATCCTGGTATTGGGTGGGTGATATGGCGAACAAAACAGGATCTTCCAGAGGAGCTCATTTTCCATGTGAACTATTTGGGAGCTGACCAACCCACATTCACGTTAAACTTTTCGAAAGGTCGTGTTGATATCAATTTTAAAAAGATTCCCAATCTATTCAAGCCATAGACTTCTGGATTTTCTACCCGTTTCTGTGTCTCAGTACTTTGTCTGTAAGAATGAAAATTTGCCTGTATCCTACATGCTAACTAACTAACGAAAATGGCAAAATAACAGTTTATTTTCTGGTTGATAAGTTATTAAACAGGTGCCAGCCAAGTTATTGCTCAGTATTATCAGCTAATTCGCCTGGGCTATGAGGTAAGTTAGCCTACTGCAGAATTTCCACAGAAAGGTTACTGCCCTTTCAGTATGCTCAGTACATTTAACACACCTATCAATGTCCCAAAGAGTACTTTGATGAATCATTCTACTCTTTTGAAAATCTGAATGTGTCCCTCCCAAATGCATAAATAGTGATGGAATTGAGTACACCCCCGGTGCTTGTGAACAGGGTTACAAGTCTATCATGGAAAATTGTCAGGCAAATGCAAAATTCTTGACAGAAGGAATCAAGAAAACAGGAAGATTTGATATTCTTTCTAAAGACATTGGAGTCCCACTGGTCGCTTTTTCGTTGAAGGACCGAAGCCAACATAGTGAATATGAAATTGCTGATAACTTGAGGCGCTTTGGCTGGATTGTTCCAGCTTATACAATGGCACCTAATGCTGAAGATGTTTCCTTGTTGCGTGTGGTCATCAGAGAGGATTTCAGTCGAACACTTGCAGATAGGCTTGTTGAGGACATAAAGAATGTGTTAAAGTATTTAGATGCTCGACCTCCTCACATTATTGAAGCTGTGACAGAAGCTTTAGTCGAAAAGGATCCATCTCTGAAAAGTCCTGAAGAGTCAAAGCTAGATGTTATCAAGGCCAAGGCAGCTTCAGCTGTGAGTGCGCTCCTGGAACCCCATTCAGAGAAATCTCTCAGAGCCTGGAAAAGTTTTGCCCTCCCAAAGACTAATGGTACATGCTGATAGTAAGCGTCCATTGTGACGTCAGCTGGACAATGGTGCTTATAACTAAGGTGGGGTCCTCGTGGCATGTTTATGTCAACTATAGTGTATATTCAGTTGACTTTTGGATTATTATATCTAAGATACGCTTACTTTTGGCAAGTGCTGCTTGACACTTTCTTGGTATCTAGCCCAGAACCAATGTTATAGTTTCTAATTGTGCTACTCTATTATTTTTGTTGCATTATTGCCTTGTGTATATCCAGCAAATTCTGAGATTTAATGAGGATCTGTTCTCTCTTGAAGTGCAGCAATCAAGAATCATAATTAAACAGATGAAAAGTGACTGCAAAATATACAAGACAAAAAAAGATATAATATAATTACCGGCTTTGCATGGCTGATTGCTGTTCATCATTGCAGAGAATTAATCTCTCTAAAAATTGAGCGTCCTCAGTAAATAATGAGAGTGATGGTGTCTGGTCATTGAACTAGAGAAGGTCCTGAGGAGTGGAACTTTATTGGGCAAGGTGGGTAAATGCATTTCAAAAGATGAACCCCACATCTACCCTCCACAGTAGTAGGAGCATAAGACAAGATCACTTGCTTGTGAGAAGTGCAAGTCGCTTAGATTGAATCTGGATAACAGGTTACTTCATTTCATTTGACATGGGACTCTGGTCCCACCATTTGCTGACTAAGTGAACATAAATGAGGAGCTGGGATCTCTCCCAACAGGTGCAGTTACACCCCACTCCCAGGTTGGGATCCATTCTTGCCACGTAAGTTCGGACCTAGGGGTAAGTTCCTCCTTGTGTGAAATGAGAGGAAGCCACTTGAAGTGGTCTCAACCAATAAGAGAAGTGTTTTGGGCGACTCCTCTTACTAGGCTCCTTTGAAACTACCCTCAATAGGATTTGCTCAGTAGTTACCATTTATCCTAGAAGAGAACATAATCTTGCAAGAAATGGAATCCTTAGGAAATTACACAATTGCAAGAACCTCCAAGGCAATCCACAGACAATGCAGGCTGTACATTTGGCAAATAGATTCTGCCTATCTCCTTGTTTCTTGAGTTTTTTTAGGTGGTGCCCTTAAAATGTGGAAGGGAAAACTAGGAGTTTTGAAAGCGACCTCACCTTTTTTGGTGGCATATGTTGCATCTATGAGTAGATTCCTAGAAGCAGATCGTAGCTCATGGAAAGCCCATAAATATGTTTCAGAGACAAATTTCAGCCCATCAAAAGTGGTAGAGCATGGCCTGTGGAAAAAATTTCAGCAGTAACTCTTTATGCTTGAATTTTTTTTTTGTAGTGACCTTCTCACTAGGTTTAATGGTGGTTCATTAATGAAATTTACAGTGGTTTTTCCTAGGGAAAGTGATATCTTCGGTAGGTTCAACGGTCATTGATTTATGGCTTGGCCTAATGGTCTCAACGTAATTTACAATCATTTTGCCTAGTGTAAAGGTCACCATATAAGCCATTTCCCAAATACAAAAGAAATTGCTTGGTGGATTCCTACTTTCATCCTTGCAAAGAATCAGCTTTTGTAGCAAGTACTGCACACCAGGAACTGTCCGTTTCTTCCGGGGAGATTAGAAGAGTTTGAATTCGATTTTGAATGCAATGGTCTCTTAACCTTATGTAGTTTTATTTTAGCATTTTTTTTACAATGAGAATAATTGTGAATCGTAAATAATTAGATTCCGAAGGTCAGTTGTCAAAACTTGCATTTATAAATGAGCCTAGGGTCAAAGTTCAAAGAACGTAAGGTTGCCAATGGAGATTTGCCAATAAGTCGGTGCTTCATTATGTCATCCCTCATTTTATAATTGGATGACTCAATAATTGCTGGCTTTTACAATTTCAATAACCTATTGTATTGATAACCAGATGCCATTAGATACTCTTTCAACATCGTCGTATCTTATAACTGAATGACTCAATAACCTCTGGGTGTTGAAATTTCAGTAACTAAACTTATTGATAAACTATAGTTTGAAACTTGTTGGTATTATTGATATTGGTGGGTATAATATTCGAAAGATATTTGTTCACCTAACATGTTGGATCTTTAAATTCATAACCCAATGTGATGGATATCAAAATAAGTCTATACCATCCAACATTAGTTTTCACTCAATTCGTGGGCAAGGAAGCTAGTTTGGGACTTGGACAAAGGGAGACTAGCTAGGATAGAATTACAAATGTTGCAATTGGAACTAATGGCCTTTATAATGACATCAAGGAGAGGATAGTATGGGTTTTTACTCAATTCGTGAATGACATAGTGACCATCATGTCCAAATTGGGAAATAAGACTAGCAACAATGATAAATGTGGAAGGTGCATAAAGATTGGCTAGACAAAGCAATTGGAATAACTCATTACGTTATCAAGTATTTTGTTGTTGCTCAGAATTCTTGGAGGCTAGTTCACCTTCAGTGTGAGAAAGATGGGTAAACAATAACATAATATCCAAAAACAACTGATCATGCTTCTGATAAAAGAGGAATGGAGACACGTCCATCACCAGTCCCATAAATTCTCAAAAGAGTTGTTTATGTTTTCAAGTATATGGAGGAATTTATAACGAACAATGTTGGTAATTTTGAGTATCTATGTAGAGATGTTTCTCTTTTTTCCTTGTTGAATATAAATGCTTCTTACATGAATGTTTTGAGTCTTTAAACAAAGTTCCAACTTCCCCTTTGAATAAAGAGTTCCTGCATTCACGAGTGTGTGTTATCTGTAGTTTGAGAGAAGTTCTATAATGAAGTGGAAATAGAGTGGAGAAAATTATAGACAGAAAATGACGTTGTCAGATCTTTGCTATGCTTGTTTTGAATGTAAGAGATTGACTCACCACATTTTGCTTGCCAATTGTGTCCTTATTTTCATAAGACAAAGTTGCGAACTACACAAGAAGTAGAAGAGCATGGGAGTAAGGTTGCTATTGTTGCAACATTATGTTTGATCATAATTGATAGATCCTCTCAAAGGAGAACCAAACAATGTACCAAAAACCAAAAAAAAGAAGTTTGAATTGCAATACAATCTTGTTAACTCGTTATAAAAAAACCAGTGTCCCCAAACAATTCATGAGAAGCAGCAGATGCGTGAGTGTCCTTACCATTCTGTTATAGGATCTCTTATGTATGCCATGATCTGTACCAGGCCAGACATAGCTTTTGCAGTCAGCTCTCTCAGTAAGTTTATGACTAATCCTGGTGTAACACATTGGAAGGCTCTTATCAGAGTCATGAGATATCTTCGAGCTACTATGGACTTTTCCATTTGTTATGGAGCAGTCAGCAATGACAAACTCAATTTACTCAATCGTTACACAGATGCAAGTTGGGCAGGAGATGTAGACACTCGTAAATCCACTTCCGGATTTACATTCTTCTCCAACAATGGTCCAATTTCCTGGAACAGTCGCAAGCAATTTTCAATAGCTCTATCTTCCACTGAATTAGAGTATATTGCAAGCTACAAAGGAAGCAATTTGGTTGAAGAACTTACTCTCAGATATCGGTCTAAATCAATATGCTCCGACGACATTATTTTGTGATAATCAAAGTGCCAATGCTTTATCAGCCAACCCTAGATTTCATTCTAGGAGTAAGCACATTGAACCGAAGTATCATTTAGTCAGAAGCAAAGTTCTCAACGAAGAGGTCAGATTGCAGTATTGTAGAACGCAAGATATGACATCAGATATTATTACCAAAGCATTAAGTTTGGAAGCACACAGAAGATTCTGTATAGAACTAAGTTTGAAGGTCAAGGCATTCAAGGATTCAGATTAAGGGGGAGTTTTGAATTATTCTCCTTCTTACTAATCGACTAATCGGTTTTAATCCTCATCCATTGTGTATCCAATTCTGCAGATTTTCCCGTGTCTTTACACAGTCTGCAGATTTACAAGTGTTTTTACACAGTCTGCAGAAATACATGGAGTTTGACAAAGTGTCACATTTTTTTTTCTCTACAACCTTGACAATGTCGTCTGTTAGGAATCTTGTGTAAAAATGCAGCATTTTTCGCTTGTCAGGAATTGCGAATAAAAATGCAGAGTCGCATTTTTCGCATTTTTTGCATTTTTCAATAATATGAACAATGATCCAACAATTATCTTTCAATGATGTTTGATAGCTAACTATGTCTTCAAATAACCATCAATATGTTTTGTAGATTCTCTTTATCAGTAGTAAACTTTTTAATGAAGTGTTTTTTCAAAAGCTGTAGTGAATCCTAATATTCAACTTTGTAGATTATTGTTGATACGTTCTTTTAGTGGTAACGCTTATCTGTGTCTACTTTCAACAATGGTTAACGGTCTTTAGTGGTGCTCCCTATCTTAAAGCATTTTTCAACAATTTGCGAACAACTTCAAGGGTATTTTCCTTTTACATAGGCTCCACATCGAAGAACTTGGCTATGATATTATTATGTCCATGGCCAATATAGAGGATTTGGAATAGTCCTTGATGTGATAATCGACACTCTAGTACATGAGTTTATATGCCTTGACATTTCGGTCTAGGCCATATTTGTAATTGATATCCTTGTGAGGTCCCAAGCACTCCAATTTGGACATGTGGAGTATTGCATGGTGTTTGAATCTTGGAGTCTGGTAATTGAATCTTGGATATTGCATGGTGTTTGATGACTATATGCATGTAAAGGAGTCTCAATAATAACTAAAAAGTTGAATCTAGTAAAGGATTAGAATTTGATATTCACTTGCCAAAATTCTCTCCTCTCTTATTTTCAATCATCATGGCTCGCGAGTGAAGTTGATTGAGAATTGATTTTTAGTTTCTCATAGTTTTCCCTTTGGTGTTTGTAGTAAAATCCTAAGGATCTACACTTGGTGATCTTTGTAGTGGTATCATGGTTTTAGAATTGCATGAAATCAAAAGGTGGAGACACTTTTTGCATTTTACAACTTTTTGGTTGTAATTATTGTTTTTTTTTTCTAAGTGGTTTCTCATGATCTTGATCGTGTTTAGCCTAAAGGTTAGTCTTATGGGCATTCTTCATAGCCATAATTGATATTCTCTTGGAATTTAATAGTCTTTTTACTATTTTTTGTCTAGTATTTACAAGTTTAGGTTGAAATGTTGGAAAAAATAAATTGATGGATCATAAGATTTGTTTTCTTGGTGCACTAGTCTACGCCTATCAAATTCAAGCTCAGATTTATTTTGAGCTCTACTTGATCCAAACTTTGAAATTGTAGGAATCTAAACAATTGATTACATAGCTATTGTTAGCCGATATTTCCACACGGAAAATTGGACTAATATTGGGCTTTCTCTTTGCAAAACTATAAAGAACCAGCATGTAAAACCCGACTATCAAGAAAAATCGACATTAAAATTGCTTGTAGAAGTGGGTCCCAACCCGCCCTAAATGCGGCTAGAGAAAAGTTTGCGGCCTTAGAAATGGCCTGTAAAAACGTTTTGTGGCTTTTTGGCCAATTGTAAAAATAGCCGGCATAGTCATGCTAAAATTTCACCATGTATTGAGTTGGTTTTACTAATATATGATTGCCTAGTGTATTTTCAGGAACCTTGAAAACCGATTTGTCGAAGGAGCCCTAGTCATGAATGTTGTAGAAGCCAATTTCAGGAAAAGGACCAGCAGAGAAAAAATGTTGTAAAAATTTTTATCGCCAAGAAATATTGTGACGGGGCCAAAATATTGTGAAAACCCTAACGACAAAGTTTGGGCAAGTTTCGAGCACTAAGCAGACAAAGCGGGACATGGCAGTAACCCAATAAACCACAAACCCGACCAACAAGCCAAGCAGTGCACGCACATGGAAAATTGACGCAACTTGAAAAAACCGACCCATAGAAAAACGAGGGCCATCTACAACCATAGGGGTTGCCTAATGATACCACCCAAACAATTGGATAAGACCTAGAAAGTCTACCAACTACTTAGGTTGGGAAGCGTGACCAAGACCAATTTGGGCAAAAAAGCTTCCATCCTTCAAAACACATACTAGTTTAGAGGGTAGGCAACTTGGAAGGGTACCAACTTAGAGAATCTACCAACTACCTAGATTGGGAAGCGTGACCAAGACCAACTTGGGGGCCAAGTTGGCTTCCAAACTCCAAAGCACATCCACTTGGAGGATCTACCAATTGAGGCAAATTTCCAAAAAAAAAAGGATGGACTTCATGTGGCAAAAAGGACATGAAGTGCATGAAGATTGACAAGATGCCATATTGAAGGGAGACCATTGAAAGTTGGCTATAGAAGGAGCTTTTTCTGTAGTATCAACATCATGAGAGGGAGAAGGAAATGAATCAATCAATATAATATTTGAGAGCTAGCTTATGTGAGAGAGGGTATTTGTGGAGTGATAGAGGGTTTCAATATGAAATAAGATGAGGGTTTTAAAGATTTATGCTTAATTGCTTTTGATGTAAGCTCACTACGTTTCATCATAGGTTGAGATCCTTTGCTCATGAGTGCTTGTTATTGTCTAATCTTATGTGAGTGATAGATTTGAATCATGAGTTGAAAGCCTTCTTCAATTAAGTGTTCATGGGAGTTTGTGTTGGTTGTGTAATCATCATCTTGTGAGGCTTGGGTTTGGGTATCAAGGAGTTTTTATTGTAAGTTTATTAAGGGGGAGTTGAATGGTCACTCCAATGTGATTCTATATATGAGAGAGGCTTTATGAAATTTTATCATTAAAGAGTGAGTTTATAAAGAGATATAAATATTCATCAACTTTATTGAGAGAGAGTCAAGAGCCTTTGAGCGAAAAAGTGATGCTTTCTTATATGTATTTTTAGAGTGCAAGCAATCATATAGGTTCTCAGCTCTAACATCCATCAGATTCCATCTTAATTTAGAGCGATGGTCTGAAGCTACTCACTCTTGATTCTGACTATTGATTTCATAAATAATTCATAGCTGTTCTGAGGGATGTGACCCAGACATTCATGCATGCATTTAGAGTGGCAATTCGCCCTTATTCATGCTTAATGAAGTGCGCTAGTCCACAGGTGGATCCTTTACACAGTTTGAATGCTGACCTCTGCTGCTCCAGCTCTGATTTTAGGTGGCTATGGAAACCTCCTACACTGTCATATTGAGGATGGGAGGACCGTTGTCGTCTTGTTACCATGAATTACCACCTATGTCAACCATTGCCAGTGTCTAAGAGGAATTCTTGCTACATTCATTGTGTGGAGACATTGTCATTAATCTCTGCTTCGAGCATTACTTGAGCAATTGATCCATCTGCTGTGCGAATTATCTATGAGCTCAAGAAATGAATTATCTGAGAAGTGAGCATGGATTCTCAACAGTCAACTGACTTACCTTTGAGGGCCATCGCAGACTGTTATGAGCCACCTGAATCTGTTTTGAACACTGCTTGAGCATGCTCTCATAAAGTGCACACTTACATTGCATGGATCGTTGGGCTCCTTTATCCATAGCTACAGCTGAGCGTCTATCTGAGCCACAGACCTGCTATTGTTGATCGCTATCCAGAAAGTGACATGTTCAGTTGAGAATCGCTGGCCATTAGCATTGGTAAATGCTAAATTACCTGGCACTGCTTGTTGAGAGATCTCATTGCTATATACTCTTGAGGTTGAAGTGATACCATTTGTGTTGTACTTTGAGAACTGATAGCCGCTAGCATGAGGTGTATTCCCTTGACTCCCATTGCTGTGGGCAAGGTTTATAATTCTAGCCGTTTGAGCGCTGGCCCATCTATCCACATCTTTGGCATGATCAGGAAATTCTTAGAGTTCTCATGACTCATTCTTCACGCTATATATATATATGTCATGTCACGTTAAATTCAAGATTGCGCAAAATTCTTGTGTGCCTCTTGACTGAATGCCTTCGCAAACATATCTAATGCCTTGTACTGTGTTCTACAAAATATTAAATGTACCTCTTTGTTGCGAATTTTGCTCTTGATGTAGTGATATTTGATTTCAATGTGCTTACTCCTATAATGGAATCTAGGATTAATAGACAGAGTCAAGGCACTTTGATTATCACATAAAATATTTGTTGGAGCGTACTGTCTTAGGCCAATATCAAGCATCAAATTTCTCAACCAGACTGTTTCTTTAGTAGCTTGCGTAGCTGCAATGTACTCTAGTTCTTTTGAGGACAATGCGATGGAGATTTGTTTTCGGCTATTCTAGAATATTGGACCTTTGTTGAGAAGGAATACAAATCCAGATGTGGATATTCATGTATCAGTATCACCTGGCCAACACACACCTTATGACTCTTAATAGAGCCCTCTAGTGGATCATTCTAGAGTTAGCCATGAATTGGCTCAAAGAGTTGATAATGTATGCAAGGTCTGGCCTTGTGGAAAGCATTGCATACATTAGGGATCCGATAACTGACTAAAATGGATATCCCTTTATCTCGTCCTTCTCCTTGTTGGTTTGAGGGCATTGCTCTTGGATAGCTTGAGACCTGGAACCATAGGAGAATGTGCAAGCTTGCAATTTATGAAATCCAATATTGAAAGCATGTTAAAGATATACCTCTGCTGAGTGATGTAGAATAGTTTTTTCTTCTTGTATCTATGAATTTGGATTCCAAGACAATAGTGAGCTTCTTCTAGGTCTATCATTGTAAATTCTTGAGACAACATCCTCTTGGCATCCTTTGTTAGATTGATATTATTGCTAAATAGCAATGTATCGTCCACATGTAGTGTGATGATTATAAAGGATTCTTTAATGGCCTTGAAGTAGACATGTCATGTGTTGCATGTAATTAGCCCATGATCATGCTTAGTAAATGCTATGCTGAATATAGCCATGGAGCATGGTAACAAAATTTATGCTTCGTATATAACAACATCATCTTCGGGATATCATTCTATCATAGTGAAAAACTATGAAAGGATCAGCTTACTGTCAAAAACTTTGCAGAGTTTTGACATTATGTTGAAAATATTTAAACTGTGCAACATTTTGAGATGAAGTCTTGCAATTCTTTTTATTAATCGAGTTTTTTTTAATAGAGACAAAATTGCAATGAATTAGTGACAAGATTTCATTGTGTTTGATTGTCCATAGTGTCGGTGAAGTTTTAAGACTTTGCATCAGCCTTCAAATCTTTTATGAAAATTGGTTCATGCTTCACGTGTCAAGTTGAACCTTATTTAAAAGTGTCATTTGTGCAATATTGTGGACTACAACTTATGACTGGTGGCAAATTATCAACACATTGTGCAGCTCCTAATTTTTTAGCAAGTTGTTTTATGGTAATTATTGTCAGGTCTAGGTCATAGTAAAGTTGTTCTTGTGAAGTTCTTAAAGTGCTATAAAAGTATAT